>SJYG01000636.1:705948-722436 GCA_006410535.1 Litocranius walleri
GGCCAGACCAGTGGGGGGGGGGCGGGCGGGGGAGGGTGTTTCCCAGCTGGGTTTTGAGAAGAGGGGAACAGAAAGTGCTGGCAGCCACAGAAGGCTGAGCCCAAGGCCCAGAGGCCCGCCCCCGGGGTGCCCTCGGCCCCCTCCCCGAGGTGCCTGGGGCAGGGCTGGCGCTGGGCGAGGCAAGTGCCCGCGGTCAGCAATCAGGGTAAGCTGTCCTCCCGAGCAATACACCGGAGACAAGGCAAGGTCTAGGAAGATCTAAGCAGCAGTGTTAGACAAAGGCGGCTGGTAGGACCAGCGCTCCCCTGCCTCAGGCTGGGGTGGGCGGTGGCGGGAGCCCCTGCACCCACAGCAGTGGCCACGTCTCCCCGCGGACAGCGCTGCTCCCCCCCACCCCCAACACGCGCCCAGCTGCGCCCAGATTGTGAAAGCGAGGCCGGCCCGCCCCGCCTCCAGCCTCCCCTTTCAGCGCGGAGGCAGCGCGGCTCCCGCCCTTCCATCTTGCAGGAAGCCCCTCCCCACTCCGCTCCGCCCACCTCCCAGGTCCAGCTTCAGGGCTGCCTCCTTCTGGAAGCCTCCCAGTCCTGACCTTCCCTTCGTGAACCCCACGAGGTGAGTGTAGGCTCCCCCTGTGCCGGGTGCGTCCCCCTGGGCCATCTCCCCAACGCCCTGCCAGCCGTGTCCAGCGTGGTGGGCTTGGAAGGGGGCAGACCAGTGTAGAGCCTGGCCAGAGTGGGCACAGAGTCACGGAGCCCTGGGGAGAACTGCTGGGGGTCAAGGCCCTCGGCCAGTGGCCACACTGCGCGGCTCGTCGTGACATCCCACCTGCGTGTCCTCAGGGTCCTTTGCCCTCGTTCTGGGCCGGTCCTGAGTCCCCCACGCCTGGCCCCTGATGGCGGGGACATCACTCCCACCCCAGGTGATGAGGCCAGGGGTGGGGGTGGTGGATGACAGGGGGTCCCCGAGGGATGGGGCCCTGGGCACACCCAGCAGCCTCCTAGGGAGCGACTCCACCTTCCGGGCACTTCCCTGGAAGGGGGCTCATCTGGACAGGGCAGGGATGCCAGCATCCAATCTCAGGAGCGTGTCCCCCTGCTGCAGCATTGCCAGCGGTCGCTTCTCTCAAACTCCAGCTATTCTGAGGGGTGAAGGGCCAGGACCCCGGGGCAGGAGGAGCCCCCTGCCTTCAGTCCCGCACTTGGAAACCTGCCCCCACAGGCTGCCACGCGGGCTCTCGGGCAGGTGTGAAGCAGGAGAGGTGGGTGCTGGGGCCAGGGGCGCTGAGCAGTGAGGGTGGGGGGGCCTCGGAAACAGAGCCCTGTCTGAGCCTGAGCTTGGAGCAGCAGCGGGGCTGTGGGCCCTGCCCGCCCTGCTCTGCGGAGGGCGCCTTAGGGCTCTGAGCCCGCCCAGCAGCGGGAATGGGTCTGGCCTGGACTCTGAAGCCAGCCTGGTGGGGTCAGCCCTCTTGGACCCCTGGCAACCCAATGGACCTGGAGGAAAGGAGGCAGCCCTGCCCTCCCTCCAGCGGGGGGATGGTGAGGCGGCTGCAGGGCCAGTAGAGGGAAGGGCTGTGGGGTGGGGCAGCGGGGGCTGCACCCCACCCCAGGCCGCAGCCACTCATGTTTACATGTGCCTGCTCTGGGCCAAGACTCCGCTTGTCGCCGGGCGCCGGCCACCCGGCTGATTCTCCCGTTGGGCCCTGCTGACCCATGAATGGGACTTGTGAGGCCCTGCTCTCTGCAGGAGCAGGAGGGATCCCGGCCACAGGAAAATTCAGGAGAAGGTCTGTGGCTGAACACCAGGTTGCAGAGGGGCGTAGAGGGCTGCGGAGGCTGGGGGCTGATGGGGAGGGGATGGTCGGAGAGGAGGGACGGCAGGGGAGGGGCCGACAGTGGGACCCTCCAGCCTGGTCTGCAGGGTGAGCCCAGTCCCCTCCTCAGGGCAGGGTCCCTGGTTCCCGAGTCAGGAGGCCAGCCAGTCCCGTTCGTGGAGCCCCAGGTTCTGCCTGTGGAAACGGGCAGGGTGGAGTCGAACTCGCCCCAGCCCCTCGCAGGCCATGTGGGAAGAGGTGCTGAGGTCAGGGGCGGGCAGCCCAAGCGCTGCCCTCGGGTGTGGGGCAGGGCAGAGGGTCCCTGTGAGCAGGGCCTGGGCCCTGAGCCCAGAGGAGAGGGACAGGAGAGAACATTCTAGAAGGGGAGGGGGTGGTCTGCAAGGCTGGCTTCTGAGGAGGGGTGGTGAAGAGGCTAGCTGGTGGAGGGCGGGGGGAGTTGGAGCAGAGCCGCAGGAAGCCCGCCCGGCGTGGGCTGTGCTGCGCTGGCTGCCGCGCGCGTGCGGAGGTGCAGGGCCTTCCTGCCAGGGCTCGGGGGTGGGGGCCACTGGCCGCGGGGTCCCCGCCCGGGAGATGACGGGAAGGTGCCTCTGCACCACGGGCGGTCGCGACCTCCGGCTCCGCTGTCTCCAGAAAGACCACTGCTTCTCTGGGTGTCAACAGAGGCGGCCACTGGCACCCCACTTCCTCTCCGAGGAATCCCCCAGGCAGCCCCGGTCTGGGCCGGCAAGGGCAGTGGGGAGCCCCACGCATTGTCACTGTTCTCAGCCCGCCCACTGCCTGGTAAGGAGGGGAGCGGTCAGGACCGTGTGGGGGCCCGGCTCACCCGGCCCGGCTTCCCTACCAGCCCTGAGGCAGGACCTGTCAGGCGTCAGCAGCTCAGGAGGGAACCAGTGAGTCAGGTCAGTGCCCGCGGGGGCCAGGGGTCTTAGAGGGTGAGGACCATGATGGGGTCTCAAGGGTGAGGGTGAGGGGGTCTCAGAGGGTGAGGGCCGTGATGGGGTCTCAGGTTTGAGGGTGACAGGATCTCAGAGGGTGAGGGGGAGGGAGTCTCTGAGGGGGAGGGGGAGGGGGGTCTCAGCAGGTGAAGGCTGTGCGGGGTTCTGAACCCGTAGGAAGAGCCTTGTGGGGGCTGATGGTCTGGCACTGGGATGTCACTCATGGGCAGCAATGCAAAGGGTCTTAGGGTGACTCCTGGGGCCTGGTCCCCCCTCACTTGAGTCTCTGAAGTCTCTCGTGGGCTTAGACCGGTGTCTGAAGCTAGAAGGGAAGGTCTGAGGGGGGTGCCCTAGCACAGTGAACGCGGCTTTGTGAAACTCGTCCCAGGTCCTGGGCTATTTCTAAGTTGGGGTCCCAGCTCCAGAATTCTCTACGGCACCAGACAATGGGGGTCAGCACTCCACTCTGCCCCAGATCCCACTTAGGGCGTGGGACTGACAAAGGCGCCTTAGCACCGCAGCGAAGGTGGCTCCCCACCCCCTGGGGGAGCGAACTGACCCGCCGCCGCTGGGGGAGCAGGAAGCGAAGCCTCTGGGCTGCTGCCCCCTCCCAGGGCCACCTCCCCAGCAGGAAGTGGCGGTGTCCCCACAGCTGAGCGCCCTGAGCCCTGGCCACCCCCCAGCCCTGCCCTGGGCTCCCACACCCTCGCCTGGGGTAGGCAGGGCCTGAGTGGGTTGCCATGGCTTCTGGGGACCCGATGCTGTTTGGGCTGGACCTTGGGACTTGACCCCCCCAAACCTTTTCCACCCCAAGGGAGAGGCCCCATGAGCAGGGCCCTCGCGTGCACCCTGATAATCTTGCAGAGTTGATGTCCTTCTCCCTGACGGTTAGCAGTCATTATAAAGGGCAAAATGTACAGATGGCAGCTAGATTTTTTAACTTGCTCTTTCCAAACGTTGGGCTTCCCTAGTGGCTCAGATAGTAAAGCGTCTGTCTACAATGTGAGAGACCTGGGTTCGACCCCTGGGTTGGGAAGATTCCCTGGAGAAAGAAATGACAACCCACTCCAGTACTCTTGCCTTGAAAATCCCATGGACGGAGGAGCTTGGTTCAGGCTACTATCCATGGGGTCGCAAAGAGTCGGGCACGACCGAGTGACTTCACTTTCACTTTCTCCAAACACTGGGCCACACGAGGAAAGTTAACACCCCTACAAGTGTGGAGCAGGATACAGCCCCGAGACAGCCATCCGGGTGCAGGGCACCCCGTGAGGGGCAGGCCTGCCTCCCCTGCTGTCCCGGGCAGTGCCTGGGTGGCCATCTGCTGCTGCAGGCCTCGATGCCCAGAGGAGCCAGGGGCGGGTGGGGAGGCGGCCCGGAGGCGCGTGGGGCAGGATCACCCGGCGCTCCCAGCAGGCTCGGGGGCTCTGCGCCGGGGGCAGGCAGGCAGGGAGGACCCCCAGCAGTTGCCCCAGTGGGTTCTGGAGTCTGGGGAGCCTGCCTGTGTGGGCCTGGGGCCACAGAAAAAGGAGTGAACAAGCGGAATCCTTCAAACACGAGGAGAGAGGTTTCACACACAGTGGAAGCATTCGTGAAACTTGAATTGCTGGCAAATGGGCACTTAAAATTCAGAAGGGACTCACTGGGGTAATTGGGTGGAATATTTCCGCTCCCACTCGCTGCGGTCTGGGCGCCAGCTCCCCTAATGGACTGTGGCCTGGATGCTCCCAGGGGGCTGTGTCTCAGGAAATGAGCGCCCCGCTGCCACCCCCGGCACCCCCTGATACCCCGCCTCTGGATGCTTCTTCCCTTCCTGTGTGTGAGCGGGGGCAGGGGAGCAGACTGCCCCCTCCAATGGGCTGAACTCCCTTCTCGACCTTGCCTGGAGGTCAGGGAGCCCCCAGTGGGCCCGAGGCTCATGGGGGAGGAAGGCCTCTCCCCCCACCCCTCCAGGTCCTTCCAGCCAAAGGAACCAAGGTGGGAGGTGGGAGAGGGTCCAGAGGGTGCCTGCCACTCACACAGGCGTGCTCCATGGGCCCACACGTCTGACACCCACTCCTCTGGGTGCCGCCCAGCTCAGGGTGCCACACCAGGAAAGTCAGACCGCTGACCAGGTCCATCCCCAGCCTGGTGAGCTGGCCCTGGCAGTCCTGGGCTGTCATGGAACGTGTGCAGGGGAGTGAGAGGTGTGGAGGGTGAGGCCGTGTAGGAGCTTCTGACGATGGCTGGGTGGAGGTCACTTAGCAACATCCCAAGGCTGCCAGAACCACAGGGCGGCCCTGACCACGGGGAACTCAAGGGGACTCCTGACCCTGATGGAGCCTCAGGCCAGTCTAGGTGGGCTGAGGGCAGCTGGGGAGGCTCCTGGGGGGAGGAGGGAGAGAGGGAGGCTGGGAACCAGGGCACCCAACCACCATCCCCTCAGCAAGAGGACACAGCACAGGAGGGAGAGAGGGGCTGGATTTCTCTGGAGGGCCGAGCTCTGGCCCCTGCTGCCCTGGACCTCAGTAGCCAGGAAGGGCCCAGTCAGGAGATGCCCGCCCTGCTGAGGTGCAGGAGTGCGTCAGACGCGGGTGCCTCCTGCAGCCAGGTTTGCGGAGGACATGGGGCGGGGGCAGCGAGCCGCCTTGGGACCCCAGGGGCCGCTCAGTCTACCCGCTTTCACACTGCAGGGCTCCTGGGGTCCCTGTCTTGCAGTCACCTCTGAGCCCTGTTAGTGAGAATGGCACTGGGCTGGGGCGAGGCTGGCCACCCCTGAGAGCAGGTGGAGTGGGGGCCCTGGGGTCTGAGAGTGGGTGGAGCTGGCCTGGCTGGGGCTGGGGGCGGGCCATGCACTCCCGCTGTCCTTTCTGCCCGGCAGCCGGCCGGCCCCTGCAGAGGCAGGCTCAGGCACGGGGACCTGGTCCAGCCCCGGGCTGGCTCCCCCAGCCATCTCAGGCCCACGGGCCTCTGAAGGCCTTGGTTTCCCACAGGTGGCCTAGAGGGTGCCCCGGGGCTTCCTGGGGTGCCCTTGGGCAGGTGAACTTGGGGCTCTTGAGGCGGGGGTGGCCAGGCTCCCCCCGCTGGCCTGCCCGCCTCACACCCTGCTCCCCCTCCGCAGCGCCGGGACCATGAACAGCAGCAACTGCAGCTCCTGGGGGCCCTTCGCGGTCAGGGGAGTCTTTCTGTCCTACACGGGCGGGCTCCTGGCGCTCGGCCTGCTGCTCAACGGCCTGGCGCTCTGGGTGCTGTGCTGGCGCCTGCCGCGGTGGACGGAGACCCGCGTCTACATGGCCAACCTGGCCGTGGCCGACCTCTGCCTGCTCTGCGCCCTGCCCTTCTTCCTGCACTTCCAGGAGACCTCCGAGGACACGCCGCTCTGCCAGCTCTCCCAGGCCGTCTACCTGCTCAACAGGTACATGAGCATCAGCCTGATCATGGCCATCGCCGTGGACCGCTACGTGGCCGTGCGGCACCCCCTGCGCGCCCGCGGGCTCCGCTCCCCCGGCCGGGCCGTGGCTGTGTGCGCCGCGCTCTGGGCTGTGGTCCTCGGCTACCTGGTGCTCCGCTGGTTCCTGGACGTGCAGGATGGTGGCTTCTGCTTCGCCGTCCGCTCCGGGCGGAACACCTCCAGCGGGGTCCTCTCACTGCTGGGCTTCTACTTGCTGCTGGCCGTGCTGGTGTTCTGCTCTCTGCAGGTGGTGACCGCCCTGACCCAGAGGCCCGAGGCCAACCCGGGCCAGGCGGAAGCCACGCGGAAAGCCTCTCGCATGGTGCTGGCGAACCTGGCCGTCTTCGTGGTCTGCTTCCTGCCCTTCCACGTGGTGCTGACCGTGCGCGTGGCCCTGGGCCTGCAGACCTGTGCCCTTAAGATGGCCATCCAGGTCACCAGCAGACTCTCAGACGCCAACTGCTGCCTGGACGCCATCTGCTACTACTTCATGGCCAAGGAGTTCCGGGAGGTGTCTGTGCCAGCCGCATCACCCAGAGCCAAGGCCTGCAAGAGCAAGGACAGTCTGACTGTGACCTTGACCTAGGAAATGAGCCATGGGCTCCCCTGCTGGGGGACCAGAGACAAGGAGCCCCACGATCTGCCCTGAACTCGCTGTGGGCCGTGGGCTGTGGACACTCTCAGGAGGCTCTGCTCAGCAGGACAACCTGGGCATGGACCCTGGGGAGGCATCACCCCCACCCCCGGGGCAGAAGAGGGACAGCATGAGGACAGGAGGACTGGGGCCTGAGCGGGGCCAAGCCCAGGGACCCTGCTGCGTCCAGAGCCTGGCACAGCTGGGGCCCTGGGAGGGGGTGTCTGCCAGGTGCCTGAGGCTCTGATGGCCAGTCTTCTGCTACTGCCCCACAGGGGCCAGAATAAAGCTCTCCCCTGGGGCTCTGTGCCACCCACAGCCACGTAGTGGGAGGTGGGGAGTCTTCCAGGTGGCCTTCTGGGGCTCTCCACTTGGGGGCTCTCCACAGGCCCTGCCAGCTGCTTCCCACCCTGGCCCACTCCCCATCATCTGGGGGGCTGCTGCCAGGGAGGGCTGGTCCTCAGCTACCTTATCGGTCCCAGGCCTGGCCCAGGCCTGAGTGTGAGCAGCTGGTCCTAAGCTCCAAGTCCAGGTGTAGGGAGAGGTGGGGGGACCGTTAAACTCTGTGTCAGCATGTGACACGGGTGTCTACAAGGGCCAGAAGTGGAGAAGTCCCAGGAGCCACCTAGGGCGTCAGCCTGGGCGTCAGGAGCTGCTGTAGACAGAGACGGTCTCTGGGACAGAGGAAAAGTGAGAGATGGGAGAGGAAGAGAGACCGATGGGGAGAAAGCAAGAGAGTGAGGCTGGGAGAGCAGGGCTAAGAGAGCGGGGCTGGGTCGTGTGGAGGAAAGAAGGGGGGACAGTGATGGGGACGGGCTGCAAGTGAGGAAGATGGTTAGCAGAGTGAGACAGAAGGAGCCTCCAGGGGACGAGGAGCGAGCACGAGGGCAGAGCCAGGAGGAGGGGCAGAGAGACAGACAGACAGACGGTGGCCCAGCCTGGTCTGCTCCAGGCCCAGGGCCCTCCTGCTCTCCTGCCACCCGGGAACCCCAAGGGCCAGCCTGGGACCCCTTCTGGCCCCTCAGAGAGTCCCCGAGAGTGGGTGGAGGTCAAGGGTTCTCAAGGAAGGACCAGGACCAGCTCTTCCGGCCAGAGGAGTTTGGGGCCCCACATCCAGGGCCACAGGAGGGGGGACCTTCCAGGAGTCATGTGGTCTGGGGCAGATGGGGTAATAGGGTGGAGGGGTGGGCCAGCAAAGGTCCTGCGCTGATCTGATGAAGCCTTAGGTGGAGAGGCTCAGAAAAGGCCCCCACAGATCCCCTGCCTGGCAGGGTGCCACCTTTCCAGGGCTGGGGCCCCTCACCCCACTGGGCAGCGGAGGTGACAGGTCTGCAGTCTGGAGGGGCCCTTGGTGGAACCCGGAGGTGAGTGGAGGAGGCACCCTGACCCAAGTTGTGTGGGAGCCCAAGGCTGGCACCTGAAATTGGTGAGGGGGAGAGAAAGATGGAGGTGGGGGAGGGGAGAGGAAGATGGAGGTGGGGGAGGGGAGAGGAAGATGGAGGTGGGGAGGGGAGACAACGGCGCAGCCTCCCCCTGTGGCCCAGGTGAAGTCCACCCAGCAGGGTGCCCTGGCCCTGAGCCGGCTGAGGCTTCCACACCGTCCCGCCCCCTCGAAGGCTGCCGGGCCTCGGTGACTGTGGCTGCCGCCTGGGGAGTGGCCCAGCGTGGCAGCGATGTCCTATTGCAGGTGGTGATCACTGCCTCCTGCGGCTCTGGGTCTGCCGTGCCTGGCATAGGTGGACAGAGGCCTGTGTCCTGTGGTCAGCCAGGCGGCGGCCACTACCCGCTGCTGCCGAGCTGACTGCATCCTGCCTGAGAGGGGAGGCAGTCGGGCCGGGGGCCCCTGGCAAGGAGTCCTGCAGAGCGTCCACTAGGCCAACACCTGCAGGAGCAGGTGCGTCGTCGCTCTGGGGCCCTGCCACGCCCAGACCTCCATGGATCTCAGGACGTGTCCACTCCACTGCGGCCAGAGGGCCTGGCGAGGAATCGAGCAGCTGGATCAGCACCAACACAAGCCCGAGCTGGGAAAGCCAGGCAGGAGGCCCCCTGGGGGCTCGCGCTGGGCCAGGGCAGCAGGCAGCTGCTCCTGACTGCCTCAGGTGACCAGGCCCCACCTCAGCCTCCCAGGGCACACAGGGAGATTTGTCCGGGCAGACTGAAGGCAGACAGGCCCCAGGCAGGGCAGAGCCCCAGGCCAAACCACCAGCCCGGACCTGGGGGAGATCGACGTCTTGCTGTGACACAGTGCGGCAGGACCCTGGACCTGCACAGCGGTCAGCATGGCTGGTGGGAACCCCCCTCTGCCCATGCAGGTGCCCCATCCACAGCCTGGTCCTAGGGTCTTCTGCCAGGAGGCACAGGCCTACCCATTCCCCCACCACTAGCACCGGGCACGCTGTTCTGGGGCCAGGCACAGGAGCGCTTCAGATGGCCCACTAGAGGAGCCATTTATGTGGCCAAGGCTGCTGGCGGCATCAGGGCCCTTGACCACTGCTCCGGTGCCAGGGAGATCAAGCGCAGCCATCCTGTCTGTGGCTCAAGCACAGAGCTTCTCCGCAGGCCAAGAGCACGGCCACAGCCCCTGCCCCCATTTCCTCTTGGGGCTCTCTGATGGCCAGAGTGGCAGCTGGCCAGCAGGAGGAGGTGGGGCCCTGGCCCTCCATGCCCCCAAACCCAGAAACTGCAGAGTGCAATGTCTGCCCGCTGGGTCCAATCCTGACCACCGGGTCCTTGGGACTCCTGAAGGCGGGCACCGCCTTGGAAGATAACCTTGAGCTGCAAGTGACCCAGGAGGGCCAGACCCTCTGCCTCCCCGTCCCAGCGCACTCCGTGTGCAGTGAAAAGCATCCCGGCACAGCCAGTCCAGCCACCCTCCCCAGCTGGTGCTGCCCTCTGCCCTCAGCCACAGAGGCCCGGCTCTGACTCCAGAAGGACGTGTGCTGCTGGCCGTGGGCACCTCCCCTCACAGAGGCCCAGGGACAGGCGAGGCCTGGGGTGCAGGCTGGTGGCACACTCACTGGAGGAGGGCTGGCTCATTGGCCTGCTGCGACCTCACCTGCCTCAGAGGCCCGCAGAGTCACCTTTCAGGTGCCAGAGACCAGGCCTTCCCACCAGGTCCAGAGACCACTGCCCCCTGGAGGCAACGCTGGGGCTCAGGCGGTGGGGGGCTGGGTGTCAGACCAGAGAGCGGGGAGGGGCGCCGTCTGCGCAGGGAGCTGGCTAGAGCCTCTCCACCCGCTCCGAGGCTGCGTCCTGAGGGTGGACCCAAGCCCGTGGAGCTGACTTGTTTATCAGTATGCGCAGATAAAACCTGCCGTGTGCCTGGCACTGGACTCTGAAATGTGCACCCAGCGCCTCACGGGGCTGCACTCTGGGGTCCTCCATGGAGGAAGGGAGAGGAGAGAGGCTGGGAAGTGGGCCAGATAAGACGGGGGGTGGGGGGCTGAGAAGGGGCTGCTCTGGAGGAGGGGAAGGGTGTGCCTCAGGGGAGCGGGAGGCACCCTGCACGTGGGCCCCGCGTGTGCTGCCGGCTGGACGCCGGATGAGGGTCAGGACAGGAAGCCGCTCTGGGGGGCCCAAGGGGGACATGACCAAGGCCAGGGCGGCACGGGGGGCGTCGGGACAGCAGTGGCAGGCGCGGGCCAGGGTGCGGATCCGGACGTGGCGAGGGCCGACGACGGGGCTCCGCGGGATACTCGGGGCGTGGCTAAGGAGGAAGCAAGAGGGCCTCCAACAGAGAGGGTGCCCGGGCTCCAGTGTGGAGGGCTGTGAGGGCCAGAAGGAAGCAGGCAGGCCCGGCAGCAAGGAGGCGGATGCAGCTGTGACCCTGTAACCAGGAGGGTGCTCTCTGGAAAGCAGGGGCGGACTGCCCCAGCGGTCACGCCGTGTCCTGCCTCAAGGACACCCCCGACCCCAGCCCCGCCTCGCACACTGGGGCAGGGTCCGGAGTCACTGTGCCCGGCGCTGCTCAGCTTGCTGGGCCCGGCCCGGTGTCCAGCATGTGGCAGGGACAGGCTGGGCAGGCCAGCCCTCGAGGGTGGGCTAGGTTGGAGCAAGGCCAGGCGGCGGGAGCCGCCCACTTCGCCCCACCTCTGCCGTAGGCTCCGCCCTTCTGGCCAGGCCCCGCCCACGAACAGACCCCGCCCCTTAGGCTGGCCCTGAACTTCTTTCCTGGGAGGTTCTCACTCGGTGGGGCTGGGGTTGACTCGTCCTGCCCTCCCCTCCTCAAAGACATTCAGGCTCCAGAGAAAGGGGGCGGCCCCGCTCTGGCGAGGAGGGGCAGAGGCCTCTCATCGCAGCTGTGTCCAGCTCTTATTGAAGTTTCAGTTAATTTACGGAGGGAATGTGAATTTTCGCTGTGACCCAGACCACGGGGTGAAAGTAGCCTGCTCGGCAGAGACCCAGCCAGGGCACGCGGGCAGCTCAGGTCGGGGGTTCGTCCCACCTGCCCAGGTCCTGGGTGCAAGACGGCCCCTGTCTGGGGGCGGGGGGGGGGGGGCAACTGTTAGAACACCACTGGCAGGGTGGCTTCCAAATGGCAGGTCCCAAGGCTGGAAGTGGACCTCTGGGCACCCGCTGGTCCAGGGGCCAGCACGGCCACTTCGTGGTTCACAGACCACTGTCTGCTGCTGGGTCCTCCCTGGTGGAAGGGATGCAGGAGACTCCTGGCTTCTCTTTCCCAAGGATGCCAATCCCATTCTTGAGGGCTCCACCCTCGTGACCTCATCCCCTCCTGAGACCATCACATCCAGCTGGGCTAGGTTAGGCTTCCAGCTTTGGAAGTCTGGACATAGACACTGTGAGCACAGCAAGGGGTCTGACTGAGGTGATCTTCCATCGTGTACCCAGGACCTAGTCAGCATTGCCAGTGCTGGCATCCCTGAGGGGCTTCTAAGCATCCATGTGAGGACGACTGTGATAGTGAGCTGCCCCTCCCTGCCTTCTCCTGAGCCGTATCCCCACTTTTGGGGCACAGCCGGGATTCCTGAGAGTGACTCCCTGGCTGGGAATGATGGGGGTCAGGGTGGCCTTCCTCAGGCACTCCTTTTCAGACATGAAATTCCGAGGACCGGCCCCCCAACTGCCGCCTGAGCAGAGGATAGGGAAGAGCCCGTCCTGCCTGCACTCTTCCCCTGAGCGACTCAGCAGCGGCTTTCGGCGTGCCTCCTATCTCGTTCCCTGGACTTGCTGCACAGCGCTGTGGGTCCAGACACTGCTGGCCTCGGTCCCTCTATTTGTGACCTAATATCACCGCCAGTGGGTTTCCCAGGCAGCGCTAGTGGCAAAGAGCGTGTCTGCCAATACTGGAGAACCTCTCCAGCACCACGGTCCAAAAGCATCAATTCTTCGGCACTCAGCCTTCTTTATGGTCCAACTCTCACATCCGAACGTGACTACTCAAAAAACCACAGCTTTGACTAGACGAACCTTTGTTGGCAAAGATATCTCTACTTTATAATACACTGTCTAGGTTTGCAATAGATTTTCTTCCAAGGAACAAGCGTCTTTTAATTTCATGGCTGCAGTCACCATCTGCAGTGATTTTGGAGCCCAGGAAATTTTGGAGTTGTTTCCACTGTTTCCCCATCTATTTGCCATGAAGTGATGGGACCAGATGCCATGATCTTAGTTTTCTGAATGTTGGATTTTAAGCCAGCTTTTTCATTCTCCTCTTTCGTTACCCTAAGAATTATAATTCTATCAGGTCTGCATTTGAGATGTCGTTTGATCACTTAAATGATAGCAATAAAACCAAAAGAGAAAAACATCAAAATGATTTTAGAAGACAGAATTCTTGCTGTGGGTCTGCATTATTTTATTACCCTTGTTTGCAACAAGATATTGTAATTACTCTTCCCACAAATGGAATAATATTGAAGCACTTACCTCCTAAGAGAAACTCAAAACTCTTAGTGGAGAAAAGCATGTGTCTTGGCCCTGAATCTTCAGAAGCTTGGGGTGGGGGACTCACCTTGGAGATGAGCCACTCCTAGGACTCCTTGACTGGAAGCCCTGTGCCCTGCAGTTCCAACAGCTGTGGGCGACACCCCAACAGAAGTGAACGTTAGACTGGAGGAGGCAGGAAGGCAAGAGCTGATGAGACTGGGGTGAAAGTTTGGATGAAAATTGTCAAGTTTGAACACGGGCAGTGTTTGCACCTGCTGTAGCTGAACGTATTCTGGGAAGACATTCTGTGTGTGACTGGGTCGTGTCCCCTACCTAATCCTGTACAACAGGAGGCCTGGAAACCCACCCTTCAGCTGCCACTGATGGAACATTCCAAATGGGGGTCGGTCAGGTGGTCCAGCCCACAGACGTTATTAACATGAAGGCGTACAGGATGCCTGATGGACTAAAGGGGTCTCCAGGTTCACTACGTCCCGTTAGAGGCTGGAGCACAGGGAGGATAAACTGAACTGTAAAGCGACAGGAACTACATTGTGTGGAGCCCAGGAGGAACCTTAGGGTGGGAGTCAGTGAGCGCCCCCCAGCGGTCACCACTGGGGTGCTGGACCGGAACATTTCCGCTGGAGACGGCTGGCCCACTAGCTGGCATAAGGTGTGACAGAGACCCCGCCCTGACCCAGGGACACAGAGTAATTATGGAACATCCGATGTGATGCCACAGACACGCCAGTGGGGAGGTCAGTGACCAGAAGAGTTCCTGAATGAGATGGGAATTTTATTGACCTATCTACACAGGTGCGTTCTCCCAGGGATGTCCCCGAACAGGACAGGTGTGTTCTCCCAGGGAACATCCACGAAAGGGAGACTTGTCCCCCCTGCAGTGGCCTTGGGACCCCCCGAGGAGCTGCCAGACACCACTGCCATGTGAGCAGTGCCCACGAGCAACTCTCAGACCGCAGGGCCTGCTAGGTTTCCGGTAGTCGAGGGGAGTGGACAGCATCCTCTTGCACGGTCCCCGTCTGGTCAAAGAAGGGGAAGGCGAATCGGTTCACGGCTGGTACATGCTGTTGCCTCTGTGTTGGGTTTTTACTGACTCGTATGCGGTGGCCAGTAACCTGGCCATACAACCAGGCAAATGGGCACCGGGAAACTGGTCTATTAGGGCCCACGCAAATAGCTATGGAAATTTAAGAGCTGCATTAAACTAGGACATTTCAACACCCATCAGAAGTACCCCTTCCAGGATCAGAGGTGACTGGAATTGGCAAATGGCTATCCTGGCGCTCTTGCCTAAGGTGGCCCTGGGCTCTCAGCATGAGTGGGCATGGGGGCTCTGCAGCCACGCAGAGATGGGCTGAGTCCAGACACGGCCTCCTGCACCCGGACAGCTGGGGGCAGGCTCCCCAAGGGAGGACCTCACAAGGCTGACAAGTCAGACTGAGGCCCCACAGCCCCATAGAGTACAAGCGGGTCCCGCCAGGAGCGCACGCCGACTCTGGCCCAGGTTTTGTGGGTTTGGTGGGAGATGCGAGCACTCGGCTACACACACACACACACCCGTTCCTGCTCAGCCTCTTCTTGGGATGTGGAGCAAGCTCCCCGAGCTCTGCCGTACGTCCTTGCTCTTGTCTCTTTCATGTACAGTAGTGTGAGTACATTCATCCCAAACCCCGACCTTTCGCCTACGGTGACCTGACACTTGTTTTCGTGAGGAGTTTGCTGTTAATGCTGCCCAGCCTGTCCCAGTCTTGGCCATTGAGGAGCCTTGTCGGCTGGGCCGCTGTCTTTCTGACGCACTCCCGCTGGTGTGGGTGTGTTCTGGGGGAGGGCGGGGAGGCGGATGCTCCAGGCTCACCCTGAGCCTCTCCAGCCCCAGGTCCAGAAGCAGCAGTGCCGGAGGAGCCAGCCCCAGGGGCTGCAGCGCTGCTGGGGTGGGGCTGCTCCAGGGTCCTCTCTGCAGACACAGACTTCTCTCCAGAGGACCCCTCCACCGTGGCAGCCAGGACGGGTGGGGGTGGGCCGGGGCGAGGGAGGGGCAGCGGTCCAGAGACGAGAGCCCCTTCTGGAGCCGGCCTGGACGCGGGCCCACGGTATCTGCAGCCGAGGAAGCCCCGCCCACCAGAGCCGCCCAAGAGCCCCGCCCAACACCTGCCTTCAGAATGGACCGCTCAGACCAGCACCGGGGCGGGAGAGAAAGGGGTGCAGAGACGGGCCCAGGGCTGCCCCTGGGGCCTCAGCGGAGGGTGGCCCCTCTCCCCTGTAGCCAGGTGATGGGTGGATTCTTTACTGTCTGAGCCCCAGGGAAGCCCCGCTGCAGCGCAGCGTCCACAGCAGCCTGAGTCGGCCGTGTGCCTGGGCCAGCTTTGTCGGGCTCATGGACACTCTCAGAACCTGCTTGCATGCAGGGGACTTACATACTTCATTCACCAGAGATTATGATTGGTTGTCCAATTTTCCTGTCTCCCTTTTCTGCAAATTTATTAATTAGCTAATTAAAATGTATACATATGGCAACTTCGTCTTCCATTAATCAAGCTGAAAGCAGCATCAGTCACTCTGGGCAAATACAGGATTGCAATCATCTGACAATTTTCAAGTTCGAGAAGGACCTTTCTGCTGATGGACCCATTGCTGGGACTGTTCAGAGTTGTTTGCACATCATCTCAAGCAGCTCTCTGTGCACTCTTGTCACTGTTTCTTCAGTTTTACTGAAGGGTGAATTTTAAGTTGCTGTCCATGTAGTAACTGGTTCGTGAAAGCTTCCTTTCTGTGTAATTTCCTTACATTTAATTTTTGTTCCCAAGCCTGTGGGTTGTGCTTTGCAATGTTGACGTTTTTCGGAACAGGGATTCCAAGCTCCTGAAATAATTCTAACGACCCGCTGCTATCGTGTATTGCAGCGCCCACATTGGCACTTTTCCTGAACTAACTCACCGAACAGCTCACAGCCGGAGCGCCCGGGGTCCCTGTCCTGGAAGCCCTCGTGCAGGGGCTTTGGGGCCTTTCTGTGGGGACAGCTGAGCGGCTGCCCTCCACCTGTCCTGGTGCTGCCAGTGAGGACCCCGTCTCTGCCCAGGGCGGCGGCCTCTCACCCCTGCGGCGGCTGCAGCGACCCTCCTCCCGTGCTGACCCCTGGGGGCAGGGCTGCAGGGACCCCCAGCTGAGGGGCTGTTCTCTGGGGGTAGGAGATTCCAGGTGAGCTCCGTCTTCGGGGAGAAAATGGCTGGGGGCTCCTCCGAGCCGGGGGGAGCCCGGGGTCTGCAGTGACGGCCCTGCTGTGTGTGAGGGCCTTCAGGGCGGCAGCGTGCAGGGGACGGTGGGGCTGGGTGTGTGTCCCCTGCAGCCGCGGGCTCCAGCCGCCACCCTGACCGTCCCCAGCAGGGCTCAGCGCGGGAGCCACTGGGCCGCGTCCAGGCCGGCCAGTCGCCAGCATTGGGACAGCCTACCCGTGGTCTCCTCAAAGCTGGCTGTGCTCACCCTGGACTGTGGCCTCTCCTCCTAAGTCTTAGCCTTGATTTTGGTTCGGAAAGACTGAAGACAGGAGGAGAAGGGGACGACAGGGGAAGAGTCGGTTCGATGGCATCACCGACTCAGTGGATATCCACTCAATGAGCTTTGGGAGCTGGTGATGGACAGGGAGGCCTGGCACGCCACAGTCCATGGGGTCGCAGAGAGTCGGACATGACTGAGTGGCTGAACAGCAACAGCTGTAGAGAAGAGGCCCCGCTTGCCCCCCGCCTCCCCCCCTCCC
>SJYG01000636.1:725596-740716 GCA_006410535.1 Litocranius walleri
GGGGGAGGAAGGAGGGGGGAGGAGGGAAGAGGTTGGGGGCTGCCTCACAGTGACAGGTGGGCCCAGCAGGCAGCGGGCAGGGGCTGAGGAGGAAACAGCAGCCCCAGGCCCCCAGGAGGGGTGACGGAGGACGCAGGGGCTTCCAGACCAGAGCCTGGGCCCCGAGGAAGCGGCAGCCCCCTCTCCACCCGCCGTCCACTTCAGGCGCCGGCCTCCCGGGATGGACAGGAGCAGCTCGGGGTGTGGACAGACGCAGCCGACAAGGACGGCCCCACTGGGGTCGGGACCGTGCCCAGCGCACTGAGTCCTGCCTGGCTGGACACCACCCCCAGCAGGTGTCCGGGCAGTGGCCACCCCAGGCCTGGTGGCCCCGTGCCGGCCCGCAGCCCCCCTCCCGGGCTGCCACGCAGCCCCAGGGACAGGCGGCCAGTCTCACCTGTGCCAGCCGCGGCGGTGAGCAGCAGGGCCACGGCTGGTGCCCTGTGGACGGTGTGGCTGCCCTGGAGGCGGAGGAGTGCCAGGTGCAGCAGGAAGGTGCAGGCGCCCTCGAGCAGGGCGCCATGGGGCACGGCCGTGCGCAGCGCCGAGCTGCAGTGCGGGTCCATGAGGCTCTGCAGCACGTGCAGGTCGCTGAGCCCCCAGGCCCAGTAGAGCCGCGTCAGGGCACCGGCCGCCTGCACACCCAGCGCCTGTGCCGCCAGCTCCAGCAGCGTGCTGGGCAGAGAGGCCTCGGCCAGGAGGAACCGCTGCAGGGACACCGTGGGGTTGGCTGAGGCCCCGTCCAGGGTGGCCCCGTGCACCAGGAGCAACAGAAAGACCAAGGTCAGCAGCAGGTCAGGGCCAAAGCCCCCCGCCCAGGGTCCGAGCTCCACCAGCATCCGCATCTCCAGGCAGCAGGCCCCCAGCTGGGCTGTGCCCGCCGCCTCCCGGGCAAAGTGGGCGTAAGTGCTCCTGGGGAGCAGGGCCTTGGCCGCCCTCCTGGCCGCCTGGCAGAGGGTGAAGGTAGCGAGGAAGAAGCAGAGGGACACGTTCAGACCGGCCATCGGCCTGGAGGCTCCGGGAGGACGGGCCGGCAGGGCCTGAGCTGACGTGTCGGGCGGGGAGGCGGCCGTGGGAGCCTCACACCTGCGCCGCCCGCAGCGCCTCTCCGGCCCGCTCCTCAGTCGGGCATCCTCCAGGGACTCCCGGTCCCCCTCGGCCACTCTGGGTGCTGCTCCCCAAAGCCGCCAGGGCTCCGTGACTCAGCCCGGGCCCCTGGCTCCACCAGGCAGCTCCTGGCGGGCACCTGTGCCTGTGTCCACCGGGGGGAGGGTCCCCGGGCACCAGCTCCCTCGGGAGGGCGGCCATGTGCTGGGTCAGGAGCCCCACACAGGGAGCAGGGGGCACCCTGGCAGGGCTGCACTGGGCACCTTGGAAGCTGAGCCTGCAGAGACAGACCCACTTCACCTCACACAGTAAGTCCCCTACATGCGAATAGGTTCCATTCCGAGAGCACGTTTGTACGTCCACACTGGCTACATAGTTTTGTAACTGTGATAGGCTTATCATACTCTTTACACAAACATACAGTCTATATATATACACACTATACAGTCCAGGGAATTCTCCAGGCCAGAATACTGGAGAGGGTTGCCGTTCCCTTCTCCGGGGGATCTTCCCAACCCAGGGATTGAAAGCAGGTCTCCGCATTGCAGGCAGATTCTTTACCAACTGAGCTATCAGGGAGGCCCTTTATAATACTCTTTACACAAATAATACATAAAAAACAAACAAAAACACGTTCAACCTTACAGTACACACAATGCCTTGAAAAGTGCAGTCGTACGCACCAACAGCTGGCACACAGGAGCCGGCACACAGGAGCCGGCACACAGGAGCTGGCATGGAGTGAACAGCAAGAAGCGTTACTGACTGGAGGAGAGAGAGGAGGGGGAGACGGTGGGGCTGAAGGGTCATCAGCAACAGGAGACGGAGGGTGAGCTGCCGCTTGGCTGACGGAGCGGACGTCTGCACCTCTGAAAGCTCGCAGCTTGAAGGTTCCAGAGAAGGGGAGTTACTACCCTGGATTTTCTGTCTGGAGTGTGGGCATGTGACCTGAGTTTCTAGGGAAGCTGGAAGTTAGAAGTGAGTTCGTCTTGAGCAAAATGGCTGCTTGGGGGCTTCGGCGGCTTCCTGAAGGCCCCGGCACGTGGTGAACTTGGAGGAGAGGGCCTGATCCAGGCAAATGGGGTCCCCTGTGAACCCTTCTCCACACCCCACTCGAGTCCAGGTGAGCGCCTGGCCTGAGGACATCGCAGCGCCCTGCCCCCAAGTCGGAGGGACTGGAAGTCTGGTGCTCTGCCCCCCGTGACTCTGCTGGACACCGGCTGGGCTGCAAGGACAGACAGCCAAGGTCATGGTCACGGTCGCTCTGCCGTGACCTCAGGACCTGAAGGAGCAGGGCCCCTGAGTCTGTCAGGCCACCACGGGCCCAGCGGCCACGCTAGGCCGAGGGGACGGGCGGAGCGAGGCTCAGAGGATGCGGAGGGGAGGCCCGAGCCAGGCAGGGGGCCCTGGGGGTGCGCAGTGCCCTCGCCCACAGGCCTGAGCTGGAGCAGAGAGCAGGAGCCGGCTGTGGAGGAAGCTCCCAGGGGAGAGGGACTGAGCCAGAGGCTGGGGGCACTGATGCTGAAGGTCAAAGTCAAGGTCTCCAGGACACAGCCACACCCCACAGGGGCCACGGCAGGGGGTGCAGGGCGGCGGAGGGGTCACTGGGCAGGGGCCTCCAGGGAGATAGGCGGCTGGCCCCAGCGTGCCCCTGCAGAAGGGGGAGGGGGCCCTGAGCACAGGAGCCAGGGTCTCTGCAGGCAGAGGCCTCAGGGCCAGCCACCGCTGCCAGGGAAGGGGTCCAGATGATGCCCCCTCAAGCCCACTGGAGGCCCCCACCCTGCTCCCCTGCCGCTCTGTCCCTCACATCCCCGCTGGCCCCCTCCCTCCTTCCCAGGGGCTCGACTCCAAAGATGAGAAAGAAAGTCACTCAGCCGTGTCTGACTCTGTGCGACCCTGTGGACTATAGAGTCCATGGAATTCTCCAGGCAGGAATACTGGAGTGGGTAGCCTTTCCCTTCTCCAGGGGATCTCCTGAACTCAGGTCCCCCGCGTTGTGGGTGGAGTCTTTACCAGCTGAGCCACTGTGATGGAAGACCTGGCCTCCAAATCAGGGTGGGTTTCCTCCAGGGGAGCCTGTGGGCCGGAGCGGCAGGGCGCTGTGCGGGAGGCTGAGGGCCGGGCCTGGCCGTTGGCTGCTGGCCGTGCCCGCGAGAGCCTGCCTCCTGCAGCAGTGCTGGCTTGCACACCAGATGCCCTGCTCCTGACGGCGCCCAGCTGGGGACGCGTCTCCCCTGGCAGGTCACTGCACTTCTAACGTGGGGAGTGGGCTCGAGACCAGCTGAGGCTTCTGTCTGCCCCCACAAGCACTCCTGCTACGCAGAGGGGCCCTGGCATCTGACGCCCCATCCCGCCCCTTCACAGGTCCGTCTGATGTCACCAGTCACTCGTCGACCCCCAACAGCCCAGGCCTGGGCAGGGGAGGCAGGGGCCAGAGACCTGCAGCTTAGGGACAGAAACTGACTGTTTCAGCTGTCGTGGCAGATGACCTTGGGTTCAGAACTTCCCCGGAAGTGGGAAGGCGTCTAGTGCCCGCGTCTCCCCACCCCCACGCCCCGGGAGAGGGGTGAGGCTAACCCAGCAGGAAGGTCCTCTGGGCCCCGACCTCACCCAGGAGGCGGGCACAGCCCCAGACTCCAGTCTGCCGGTGGGCTGTCTGTCTTTCCCTTCTGGCAGGCCCCCACCCTCTCCAAGGAGCAAGGAGCCTTTTGGACACTGCAGCAGCCGGGTGCACTGAATCCCGTGATAAAAGAAACACTCACGGACTGAGGCGCTGGGAAGTCGTTCTGGCTTTTACCTGAGTTAACTTGTCTTAAAATTGGTTTTTATTGGAATGTAGTTGCTCTCCAATGCTAATTTCTCCTGTGCAGCAGAGTGAATCAGCTACACACACGCTTATCTCCCCCCAAGTCAACTTGAACTTGATGCTAACTGGAATAGCCTGTCTGTGGCCCAGCAAACACAAATTGTACATCTGCTTTAATTATTAAAGGAAAAGGCGCACCGACCAGAAGGAAGGAATGTCCGGGGCTTCCTTGGCGGCTCAGTGGTAAAGAATTCACCTGCCGATACAGGAGACGTCGGTTTGATCCCTGTGTCCTGGAGATCCCACGCACCTCGGGGCAACTAGGCCCGCGCTGCATGACTGCTGAGCCTGCGCTCTCGCCCCGGAGCCACAGCTGCTGAAGCCGGCGTGCTCTGGAGCCCATGGTCCACAGCACGAGAAGACACCGCTCTGGGAAGCCCGAACACGGCAGCTGGCCTGGGCTGCAACGAACGCTCAGTGCAACTGAAAACAAACGAATAAATAACAACAGAGGGTGGGGTGGCTGGATGGCATCACAGACTCGATGGACACGAGTTGGAGCAAGCTCTGGGAGTTGTGATGGACAGGGAGGCCTAGCGTGCTGCCGCCCATGAGTTTGCAAAGAGACACGACTGAGCAAGTGAACTGAACTGAAAACAAAGAACGTCCAAATTAAAAACAAAGGCCAAATGCTTCCCTTCCTGGCCCTTCTGTAACAATAAGACTCCCTCTCAGGTGCCGAGCACACACTGACTTGCTGTGGTGTACGTGCTGGTCTGTTTTTTGAAAACTTGAAGGATACAGGGCTTCCCAGGAGGCACTAGCCGTAAAGAGCCTGTCTGCCGATGCAGGAGAAGCAAGAGGTGAGAGCCGATCCCTGGGTCGGGAAGACCGCCTGGAGGAGGGCACGGCACCCCGCTGCAGGATCCTTGCCTGGAGAAGCCCGTGGACAGAGGAGCCGGGTGGGTCTGAAGGGACACGTCGCTGGCTTGGATGGTCTCCGTCCCGATGAGTTATAGAGCTGCTGTGGAGCACTCCCTGCGAGTGCTCTGGGAAGCTCTTTCCTGGACGACAGTCTTCAGTTGGGGCTCCATAAAACTCTCTTCTCTTCCTGTTACAGACAATCGATGGTCTTCATGGACCCCGCATTTCCCTCAGGCTCACACAGAGTGTGAGTGCCTGCGGGGACCTCCCGTCCACCTTGGAGCCCTGGGCCTCCGCCTTACCCGTTGGCCACTCGTGGCTCCCCCATGGGGCCTGGTCTCCAGGCGGCCAAGGTCTGCCCAGGTCGGAATACACAGAACGTGTGGCCACCAGAAATCCTGCCTGGAGTTGGATGGTAATCCACACTGAGTCATCAGCCTGAATTGGCTGTATTTCTAGATACTTCATATTTTTAGATAAAACGTAAATGGTGTGCAGCACATCTATCTTGAGAGTGAACTCTCATCCATGAGACACATGCGCAGACGCAGGTCACCCACGCCTTTACCCTGGCAGGAGTGGAAAGCGCTCTCAGAAAGCCCAGTCCCTTCCAGAGGACCCCGCCTCTAATCAGAGGCATCCGGCTTCCTGCTTTGGGTCATCAGAGGCTTGGGGACCGTCCCATGTAACCCAAGTCCTGCGTCTGCCCTGCGTCTCCACGTGGGGGCCAGCAGGGAGGTGGGCTGCTTTTGTTTCCAGTGTCAGAATTTTACTCCTGCTTAATTCTGAATGGAATTCCATTTCATGGCTGAACCACAATTTGTTAATCCATCTTTCTGATAATGAACAAACATTTAGGTTTTCTTCCATTTTTTCCCCTACAATACAAATAAAGCCGCTCTCAGTAAGTTCATATAAGTCCTTGTAGACAAATGTTCTTGGTTCAGGGGGTGGTAAGTAGTGAAAGAGTCTTTCTGAATCACAGGGCAGGGCAGCGCTTAATTCTGTGAGGCTCTCTCGCTGCTTCCCACAAGGCGGTTGTGGCATTGCATTCCCAGGGGCACTCTAATGGCAGAAAGTGAAGAGCTGAAGAGCCTCTTGATGAGGGAGAAAGAGGAGGTGACAAAGCTCATCGTTCAAAAAGCTAAGATCATGGCATCCAGTCCCATCACTTCATGGCAAGTAGATGGAGAACAGGTGGGAACAGTGGCAGATTTTTTTAGGCTCCAAAATCACTGCGGACCGTGACTGCCGCCACGAGATTAGAAGATGCTTGCTCCTTGGAAGGAAACCTACGACAGAACTAGACAGCCTATTAAAAAGCAGAGACATCACTTTGCCCACAAAGGTCTGTACAGCCAAAGCTGTGGTTTTCCCAGCAGTCATGTCTGGATGTAAGAGTCGGAGCATCAAGAAGGCTGAGCACCGAAGAACTGATGCTTTTGGAGAAGACTATTTCGAGTCCCTTGGACTGCAAGGAGATCCAACCAGTCCATCCTAAAGGAGATCAGTCCTGGGTGTTCATTGGAAGGACTGATGTTGAAGCTGAAACTCCAATACTTTGGCCACCTCATGCGAAGAGCTGACTCATTGGGAAATACCCTGATGCTGGGAAAGATTGAAGGCGGGAGGAGAAGGGGACGACAGGGGATGAAACGGTTGGATGGCATCAGCGACTCAATGGACATGGGTCTGGGTGGACTCCGGGAGCTGGTGATGGACGGGGAGGCCTGGCGCGCTGCAGCCCATGGGCTCAGACGTGACTGAGTGACTGGACAACAACAGTAGGAGCGAGGTAGGAGGCGCTTTGTGTCCACAAACACGGCGCTGTGTGGACCCTACAGTCTCTCCTCCTGGTGTCTGCTCTCTCTGTGGCGGGAAGCTGCATTCCCCTGATGACAGGTGATGTGAGCCACATCGTCAGGAGCCTATGTGCCGGCCATTCAAATGCTTTTCGTTTTTTGCTGAGTTGTGTATCTTTTTCATTATTGAGTTATAATAATTCTTCCCATGTTCTGAAGACAAGTCCTTTGTCCTATAATTGTTTTCCAAGTATTTCCTCCCAGGTCCTATTATGCTGTGCTTAGTTGTTCAGTTGTGTCTGACTCTTTGCGACCCCATGGACTGTATATCCCACCAGGCTCCTCTGTCCATGGAATTCTCCAGGCAAGAATACTGGAGTCTTCTCCAGGAGATCTTCCTGGCCCAGGGATCGAACCTGGAACTCCTGCATTGCAGGACGATTCTGGCTCAGACGGTAGAGTCTGCCCCCAATGCAGGAGACCCAGGTTCGATCCCTGGGTTGGGAAGATCTCCTGGAGAAGGAAATGGCTACTTGCTCCAGCATTCTTGCCTAGAGAATCCCATGGACAGAGGAGCCTGGTGAGACCCAGTCCGCAGGGTCACAAAGAGTTGGACATAACTGAGAGACTAACACTTCCTTTCTTTGCCATCTGAGCCACCCGGAAAGCCCAGGTCCTAGTCATTTCTTAGCACTGATAAGTACTTGTAGAAGTTTTAGTTTTGTGTTTTGCGTGTAGGTCCGAGATCCATTTTGACTTAGTGTCTGAATGTTTGTAAGAAGTGTAAGATCTGTGACCAGATTCTTTAAAATGCTTTTTGCTCGTGGGCGTCCCTTTGCCCCAGCCCCATTTGCTGAGAGGGTAGTCCTGTTGCCCTTGAACAGCCCGTGTTCCTTTGTCAAAACCAGCTGGCCCTGTGCGTCCGTTTCTGGACTCTCCTGTACCTTTACTACTTGTCTGCTCGTTCACCAGCATCACACTGTCTTGATTTGGTAAGCATTTGTTTTCATTTATTGAATTGTGGCAAGCAGGATCTTTGATCTTAGCTGCAGCATGCAACCTCTCAGTTGGGGCATGTGGGATCTCGTTCCCCAACCACGGATAGAACCTGGGACCCCAGCACTGGGAGGGTGTCTTGGCTGCTGGGCCACCAGGGAAATCCCCATCTGGCCGGCGCCCCAGCAGAGTGATGGGGGAGGCTGAGTCTGTGTGTGCCCTCAGTCGCTCCAGGGGTGTCCAGCTCCTTGCAAACCTATGGACTGTAGCCTGCCAGGCTCTTCTGTCTACGGGAGGCAAGGATACTATGGTGGGTTGCCAGGCCTCCTCCAGGGGAGTTTCCCAACGCTGGGACCGAACCTGCGTCTCCTGCGTTGGCAAGCAGGCACTTCTCCGCTAGCACCACGGGGAAGCCCTGCTGAGTCTAGAGGGCCAACCTATAGACTCAGCAAAGTTTACGTCTTCGCAGCAGCGAGTCTCGCGGTTAATGAACACAGAATGTCTGTTTACTTACACCATTGATTCATCAGAATTGTTTTCTATATCAGATCCTGAGCATATTTTTTTTTACCTTTCTCTTTTTTTAAACCGTCTCTCCTTTTTTTTTTTGGCAGTACTATAAATGGTGATTTTAAAATTTCAAATTTCAGCTCTTTGTTGCTGGTACACAGGCAGGCCATCGACTTTTAACTTTGATTCTATATTGCCCCACTTGGGGCAACAATGCGTAGTTGCTTTAAACATCTGCGTATCTGTTTCTCGAAGGCACACTTGGCCATTTCTCTGGGGTAGATGCCCAGCAGCGGGACTGGTGAGTCATGTGAAAGTGGACACTTAACTTTCTAAGAAAGTCCCAAGCCCTCGTCCGGAGTGACTGCAGCTTTTTCAGTCTCACAAATAGTGAAGCATTCAGCTGCTGCTTCTCACCAACACGCGATGTTCTCAGGTTTTGTGGCTCGTTTTTGCTTTCAGCCCTTTAAGAACGTGAGTAGTGGCATTGTTCAGCATTTTTAAGTTGGGCTGTTTTTTTTCCTATCAGAGACTTTGAAGGATTCTTTTTTTTTTCAGCCTCTAAGTTTTTATTAAGGACAGTTTCCAAAAACAAGCATCCATATTAGTGTGGGGAGTGAGGGTGGGAGGAGGGAGAAGGGCAGGAAGAAGGAATTCTGCTCTACTGGTAATAAAGCTCCAGGTTCATCCCTTCGTGGATTTCATAGTCCCCAAGAGACACGTGGTCCTTAAAAATCGTGTACCACTTCTTCAATACAATCTTATTCCAATGGGTGCCAGCTGATCGGGCTGCGATCAGCTTCTTAAGGTCCCCGATGGTGTCATCCGTATTGCACTTAACGCGCACTTTCTTCCCCAGACGGTCGTTGCAAACAACCTCGATCATCCTGGCTGGAGCAACCAAGGCAGCAGGGACTGGGAGGAAACTGAATCAGGACTCCAGAGGTCCCCTCAAATCGCCTGGAGGCAGCAGACGCCACAACCTCCTCACACAAGCCTAGGCCAGAGTAGACACTGTAAGAGCCTGCGCTGGAACAGTCGGCGGACTCTTAATGTGCTCTGGAGACGAGTCTCAGCCAGAGGTGTGATCTGCGGACGTCCTCTCCGCGTCCGTAGCTTCCCTTTCCGTTTTCCTTCACAGAGCAAACGCTGCTTCACCGTCATGAAGTTCGACCTTGCATCTCTTTACTTGTGAATAGAGCTTGTGGTGTCATCTCCAACAATGCCATGCCTAGCTTTGTGTCCTGAAGGTTTCCTTGTAATATTATTTTCTTCTGGAAATTTTATAGATTTAGATTTTACATAACATTTTGAGTTACTTTTTGTATAAGATGTTGTTTATATTCATTTTTAAAGATGTATCAGGGTCCATCTGTTCCGACATTATTTGTTGAAAAGTCTATCCTTTCTCCGCTGATTGCCTTTGCATCTTGTAAGCGGCGTCGGCTGGTTACACTTGTGTGTGTGTGCGTGCGTTTCCACTTCTGGGTTCTCGCATGTGCGGCACTGATCTGTGCGTCTGTTCCTTCACTGATACCACACCATCCTGGAATCTAGAAAAATGGCACAACGGGCATTTTGCGGGTCAGGAACAGAGATGCAGACGCAGAGAACAGACGTGCGGGCGTGGGGCGGGCGGGGCGCGCAGCATGGGGCGAGCCGAGCAGTCAGCACTGGCGCACACAGCACCGGGTGTAAGACAGACCGCTGGCGGGAGCTGCGGCGGCCCAGGGCTCAGCTCGGCGCTCAGCGACGCCCCCAGAAGGATGGGGCGGTGGGCGTGGGCGGGGGGAGGCCCGCCAGGGAGGGGGCTCCTATGCGGGCGGCTGGCTCCCTCTGCTGCGTCGTAAAACAGCCAGACGCTGATTTAAAAACACACCACACTGTCCTAATCCCTGTGGCTTCGTAGGTCAAAATGTGACTTTTCCAACTTCATTTTTCTGGGCCAAATCTGTTTTAGCTATTCTAGTGCCTTTACTTTTCATGTAACTTCTAGAATCAGGTGTTTGATATCTACAGGAATTTTGACTGAGACCATGTTGAACTTAAAAGTCAATTTGGCGAGAGATGACCTCTAAATAAATATCGAACCTTCTGACTGTGAATGTAACACTTCCCTTCACTTAGGTCTTATCTCACTGGTGTTTTATTACAGCCTTGGCATGTTGGTTTCGCACGCGTTTTGTCAGATTGATACACATGTAGTTCACATTTTCGCTGCTGCTAGGAATGTGTGTGTAGTTGCCCCGCTGTGTCTGACTCTCTGCAACCCCATGGGCTGCAGCCCGCCAGGCTCCCCTGTCCATGGGATTCTCCAGGCAAGAACACTGGAGAGCGTAGCTGTTCCCTTCTTCAGGGGATCTTCCCAACCCAGGAATCTGCATTGCAGGCGGATTCTCTACCATCTGAGCCACTAGGGAAGCCGCCAGTACAAACGGTGCAATTTTTTTAATTCAAAGTTTCAACAGTTTATTGCTAGTATCTAAAAATGAAATTTGTGGTTTTAATTCTGTAGCTTGTAATAACACATAATGGAAAAGAATCTGAAAAAGAATATACATATATGTGTGTATTTACATAGATATAGGCATATAGGACAGAGTTACATTGGTGTGTACCTGAAACAGAGCGACTGTACTTCAATAACACATGAATAAAATGCGCACCTGTATATCGACGTTGCATTCCGCAGCCTCAGTTAGCGCGTGCACTGACTATGGCAGATTTTCGGCATATTCCTTCAGAACTTTCCGCCGGTTGAGCCGTTCTCCTGTCCTGATCTGAGCGCCCGTTCTCTCCTCACTTTGCCTCGCTGCGCTGGTGAGGCGCTCCGTTCCCTCGCTGACTTGGCATGGTGAGAGAGGGCATGCTTGTCTTGTGCTAGTCTAGGCTTTAAGTCTTCATTTCTTGCTGTTGAGCATGATGCTAGCTCGGGCTTCCCAGGGGGCACCAGCAGTGAGGAACCCGCTCGCCAGTGCGGGAGACAAAAGCAGCTAGGGTGCGATCCCCGGGTCAGGAAGACGCCCCGGAGGAGGGCCCGGCACCCCACTCTTGTGTTCTTGCCTAGAGAATCCCACGGACAGGGGAGCCTGGCGGGCTGCAGCCCATGGGGCCACAAAGAGTCGGACACGCCTGACGTCACAGAGCACACACATACACGGTGTCAGCTACACACTTAGTGTGGACACGCTTTCCCACGTTAAGGAAGTTATCTTCCATTTCAAGTTTCGATGAGCAACGAATACTACATTTTCATCAAATGCTGTTTCTGCATCTACAGAGATGATAATGTGATTTCTCCTTTGCTGGCTTAATATAAGGAGAAGGCAATGGCACCCCACTCCAGTACTCTTGCCTGGAAAATCCCATGGACAAAGGAGCCTGGTGGGCTGCAGTCCATGGGGTCGTGAAGAGTCGGACACGCCTGGACTGAGCGACTTCACTTTCACTTTTCACTTTCATGCACTGGAGAAGGAAATGGCAACCCACTCCAGTGTTCTTGCCTGGAGAATCCCAGGGACGGGGGAGCCCGGTGGGCTGCTGACTATGGGGTCGCGCAGAGTCGGACACGCCTGAAGCGACTCAGCAGCAGCAGCTTAATACAGCAAATTAGAATGATTAGCTTTTGAACTGAGCTTGCATTCCCAGGATAAACCCAACTAGGTCATGGGGTGCTAGCCTTTCTATGTACCCTGACATTCAGTTTGGTGAAATGTAGTGTGTGTTGCGTGCTACGTCGCTTCGGTCGTGTCTGACTCTGTGACCCCGTGGGCTGTAGCCCGCCAGGCTCCTCTGTCCATGAGATTCTCCAGGCAAGAATACCCGAGTGACTTGCCATGCCCTCAGTGAAATGTCACTGAGGGTATTTGTTTTTATGCTGAAGAAGGACATTGGTCTGCGGTTTCATGGAATGTCTTCGTCCAGCTTTAGTGAGGTGACACTGACCACGTGAAAGGACTGGGATCTGGGGGTGCAGGGCCAGCGCATCCGAGGACACCTGGAGCTGCTGCCGGTGCGGTGGGAGCGGGGAGACGCCCCCGTGATAGACGCCACGCGTCTCCCGCCCCTCAAGGCTCTCTGCCCTCTCTGCGTGGCCGCTGGGAGGCGCGTGCTGTCTCCAGACACTGCTGGGCAGCTGGCCCTGTGGCTGTAAGGCCCCAGCAAGCAGAGCGACGCGCGAGTAAAGCCAAGCAGGGACCCATGGGTCTGGTGCTGCATAAAGAGCCATTTTATTTCTTAACTGGACAGAGCTTAAGTGCACACACACGGGACAGGAGCCAAGAGCCTAACACTTGGGTTCAGAACACCAGGGGACGAGTCGTTACATCAGGATGGCAGTCACAGTGCGGGGACAACACAAGCACGTATGTACAAGCCACGGGGGACTCGGGGGCTGGCCGGCCGCAGGAGGCCCGGGTCTGTCCCAGGGCACGAAGGGGCCTCTGGGGTCCCTGCGCTGGGGAGAGCTGGTGGGGACTGGCGTGGCAGCCCCCTGCGCGCTGTAACCTTGGAGACATTCAGGGACCCTCCTTGGGTGTCTTGCCTCATCCAGCCCAGAGGCGCTGAGGGGAACCAGGGCTGACGGGGGATCACCGCAGGCACCCTGCTGTGTGTGTGTGTGTGTGCGCGTGCGCACGCATTGTCAGAGAATGGAACACTGGCTTCTTATGAACAGTCACTCAGAGCACAGAGGCCTTGAAACGGAGGGGTCTCAGCACCCGCCTCTGGCCCCCAGCCTGCTCACCGGGGCCCAGACTCTCCCTCCCGGGGCTCCACCGAGGGCCGCTGCGGAAGGCACGCCCCCTCCCTGGAGGGGCGCCCCCAAACTCACGGCAGCTGTAGCCCGAGCAGCCTCAAGAGCCAAAGCAAAACCTGTCTGAGAGGTGGCTCTGGCATCCTTCCCTCCCCTCGGGGACACAGCTCGACCCCACACTTGACCTCCCCACCTGCACCCACCCCCTGGGCACCCCCAGGGCCTCCAGACCAGCTCCCTGTGTCACAGATGGGACAGGGTCCCGGACCACACCTGCTGGCTCCCATGGCACCCGGCCCAGGAGAGCAGCTTTCCCGACGCGAAATGGAACTCTCGGGCCCAGGCCGAGGGGAGGTGGTGTCGGGCAGGGGACACCCTGAGTGTCAAGTCCCCACCAAGACGGCAGGAGGCCAGGACGCAGTGGCCGTGGGGGCCCCCGTGGCCGTGGGGGCCCCAGACGCGGGCGAGTGCCTCAGGCTGGCTGGCCCTAGGCACCCTGCCCCCAGACAGGGCATCGGACCCTGACGAGGCCGTGGCCTCAGGCTGGCTGACCTGAGGGGCCGTGGCCCAGGCCCTGAGCCCCAGTCTCCCCGCAGGACAGCGGGGTGCTTGGGACTGACCCCCAGAGCTCACCTGTGCGTCCTCCCCTGCCCGAAAGCTCGGCTCAGTGATGGTTCCGGAGCAACGGTCAGCCTGCTCTGTGTGTGGCCTTTGGGGACCCCACGGGGGCTCAGGCCCCCGGTTTCTGGATGGCGTTCGGTCCTAGTCTAGACCCTCAGCTGCTGCCACCTGCTCCGGGCACTGTGGAGTGGACGGGCCTTGTGCTACGGCTGCTCTCCCCTGAGCTGAAAAGGGGCTGGCATGTCTCTAGGAGGAGGAAGAGCTCCTTGAAGACCCCGGGCCGGTGGGTTCCCCGACCAGACCCTCAGCCCAGGTGACCCTGCACGGTCCTGGGCGACCCTCGGGCACAGAGTCTGAAGGGGGGACGAGACAGGTACTGTCACAAGAGGCCCGAACCAGACCGGGCGACACCCTAGGATACAGGAAAAGGCGCCTGGAAGACGAGTGACCCAGCGCTGGCACTGGCTACCCACACCGACCACCTGGAGTCTCCCCAGCGGGACCCCTGAACACTCCTCTCCTGGTGAAAGAGGGGCCCACAGCCTCCTCCCCACGGTGACCCAGGGCTCACCCTGTGTCTCACCCCTGCCCACGCTGCCCACAGCCCCTCGCCGCCCGGACCACTCAGACCCAGCCCCGCCCCTGGCCGGCCCAGACACCAAGCAACACCCTGACTCTCCCACCAGACCGGGTGCCTGGGCACCCCCGCCTGCACCCAAGGACACGCTGCCAGTGTCCCCGATGGTCAGGGCTCAGGGGCTGCCGTCTGGGTGAGACAAGCGCCCTATTCCTGCTGAAAGGGACACACCTGCGCTGCTCAGCCTTCAGGCGTCACGCCCCCGACACGCACATGTGCACACACACACACGGGCCCTGGGACCAGGCCTCAGCTCCGGCCAGGGAAGTGTGTCCCCGTGGCTCCCGGGGGGCTGCCCCGACCCACCTGTCCCCAAGAGGCTTGGGAGGGGTGTGTGGGAACAAGGGCGTGGGTCTGTCTGAATCCTACAGGTCTACGTGAAGGCATCAGAAATAAATACTTATAAATAGAACACAGTCTTATCGTTAATGTCTGAGGGGACTGTCTCAACGTCACTAACTAGTGTATGTTAATTATAAGTCTGTCTATGCTTAAAAAAATACGAGAACAGCGGCTACGCCCCGTGACTCCTGTCCCCCGCCATTCCGGCACCTCCCAGCTCCTCCCACCCGGCGCGCCTCCTGCAGAAAGAAAGGACCACACGTGTGGCCTCTGCTGGGACAGGTCGTGTGGCAGGTCCCAGGCAGGGTGAGCGTCCCAGGAGGCAGGCGGGGCTGGGCGGCACTGACAGAGGTGGCAACGACGGGAGGCAGGGCCGGGCCTGCGGGTGCCTGGGCTCAGACCCGCATCTGCGCAGACCTCCTTCTGGACAGCTTGGACCTGCGGGCCGAGAGGAGCAGCGGTCAGGGGGCCATGGGCGCCCGCAGGCTGGCGTGAGGGGCATCGCGGGCACGCCCTGCCTCCCCAACTGCCCAGGAGACGTACCCTCTGACTCCTGCCCCTGGGACTCGGTGGGAGCAGCCCT
>SJYG01000636.1:744698-756090 GCA_006410535.1 Litocranius walleri
CCAGACCCTCCCGCCCACCCCACCCAGGGCTTCGGGCTCTGCCTTGGGGGAACCAGAGAACACCTGGGCGAGGACCGAAGAAGGCATAGCCTCTGAGCCCCAGCATCAGCATGTGTAGCCCCACGGCCAGGCGAGAGGAGCTCTGGGCAGAGGAGAGGCCAGTGAGAGGGCAGAGGGCAGGATGCCCACAGGGCCGAGTGAGGGCGTGGGCAGGAGCCCCCGGAGGCTCCGTGCAGGGCAGCACAGCGGGGACAGGCCTGAGGCTGCCGGCCCCGACAGGCCCCCGGGTGAGGGCTGAAGCCAAGGAGGGGCTGGACTCGCCCAGGACAGAGGCAGTGGGGTGAGGCCAGGTCAGACGGGGCTGCTACTGGGGACAATGGGCAGAGGGCACTTCACTCCTGCCCTGCGCGGGCCCTGGCCTCCAGCCCTGAGCTCAGAGGCATCCCTCTGGGCTGGCAGAGGGGTGTCCCTAAGAGGACCGGAGTTCCCGCTCGGCGCCGACAGTCCCGCAGGCGCCCGCCCCGTGCCCACCTTGCTCTCACTGGCGCTGACGCAGACGTGGCTGTGGGTGTACTCTCTGTTGAAGGAGTGGGTGAGGAGCCGTAAGCACTGCGGGAAGAGCAAACACTGGGTCAGGAGCCCCCGGGACCCGGCTCGGACGTGGACGAGAGCGACTGGCCGAGGGGCCAGGCACTCCAGGAGGAGGTGGGCAGCATCCCACCTCTCCCAGGGGGTAGGGCCATCTGAGGAAGCCTCCTGTGGCAGGCTGGCTGGTGCTTGGGCAGACGAGGGGTTGGGTCACGGAAGTGCAGGAGGTCTCCCTGTGGCCACCCAGTGGCAGAAGGGGCCAGCTCTGGGGGGGTGGTGAGTTCCCCGTCAGTGTAAGTATTCAAGGGGGGCAGCTCACTGCTTGGGAGAGGAGGCTGTAAACAGTCCCTGAGTCCCAGTGTGGGTGCAGCAGGGTGGGGACGAGATCAAGGTGACTCTGAGGCCCTCGTTCTCCCGGGTCCCCCACCTGCAGGCCAGCTGGCCACCCACCTTGAAAGCCAGCTCCCGCTGCCGCTCGCTGGGCGCCTCCAGGGATGCCGGCCGGGCCTCAGCCGCGAGCGGGGAGCCGGTGCTGGAGGAGCCGGGGGCCTCGGAGTCCTCGCTGGAGGCGGGGGACAGCGCCTCGGGGCCGGGCCGCTGGGCCGCCTCCAGCTTCTCCCGCAGCAGCAGGTAGTGCCTGGTCTTCTCGACCTGCAGGGGCACGAGCACGGCCTCACCCGCGCCGGCCGGGCGGGGAGGGCGGCGTGGAGCCCACAGACCTGCCCGCACCCTAGCTCAAGCGGACGGACAAGCTCCAGGGGTGTACCCTTGGGAAGGGCCCAGAGCGTGGACGGACGCGGACCCGACGCCCTCTTTCCACTCACTGTCCCAGCCGGCAGGCAGTGCCCGCTGCTGGACACGGGCTGTCCTGACCGGCGCCACCAGAGGGCCTCGCCGCCCCCAGTTCTCTTCCCAGTGTCTTTCCCGTCTCCACTACACGCCCCCAAGTCTGCGGCTGGGCCAAGTGCAAACGTTCCACTGGAAGCCGGGGGCCATGGTGAGGCTCTGAGCCCCTACAGCGGGAGTGTGGTTGGGGCGGGGGCAGGGGTCCGGGGGTGCCGGGGTCCCAGCCCTCACCTCCTGCAGGAGACTCAGCTTCTCCAGCTCCCACTGGTGGTCCAGGATGAGGCTGTCACTACGTGGTCTCCAGCCCGCCAGGTTCTCCTCGCCGCGGACGTAGGCCACGGACGTGTCCAGCACTCGCCGGCGCCGCCGCTGCATGCCTGCACGGGTCGCAGACAAAGCATACCCTGCGGGGGCTGTGCCCACCCCCACCGTCCTCTGGCCCCCCAGGGTCTCCGGGTGAGGGGTTCCCCACACAGCAGCGTAGCCAAGGTCACCCGAGTGTCCCCTGCGGACCCTTCTCCCTGACCTCCGTCAGCACCCCTCCCAGCCCCGGCCAGAGGGCGCAGGGCAGACACCTACCTGGGCTGCCCGCGTCCGCCACGTGGCACAGACTCAGCTCATACACGCCCGTCACGCGGTTGCTGTGGAAGGGGTGTTGTTACCCGCGTGGCAACGGCCGGGCACCCGTCCACCATCACATGCGCTCTGGGCATGAGCCCTACGGCCCACAAGCCAGGCAGTGGGAGCTGGGTGTCAGGGTCCCCGTCCCAGACCCCCGCAGGGCAACCTTTGTCTTGGGACCTCTGATTCTGCCTAGGGCACCCCACTAACCCGCTCATGGAGGGGTCCCACAGTCCCAAGGTGACCTCCTGGATGACAAGGTCACGGGGTTGTGGCCATCCAGGACCCCCACGCTCTTTCCTCCCGGCTGTGCCCCCCAGGGCGGCCGCCCACAGCACAGGGTGTACGGGTATCACAGCAAGTGACCAGCAGGGACCCTGGGTGTCCCCGCTCCTGGGGCGGGGTCCCTCCACTGCCTTCCTCCCCTCCCCCAGGAATGCAGAGAGCAGTCAGAGTGCGAGAGGGCGCTGGGCCTGGGGTCTGACCCCCCAGGTGCTGGGAGGCCTGGATCTGCACACGTCCCTGGGAATGTGCCATCCAGGATCCCTCTGTCCCCACCCCCCCATGCCCAGTGTTCACCCTGCCCAGTGACAGGGCCCCACGGCTGCTGGGGAGGAAGGTCACCCAGGACCACCCATGGGAGCCCCAGAGTGGACACACAGGCCTTCCTGCTGCATCTGGCAGGCAGACCCCAGCTCTCTCCTGCCCCCCAACACAACATCCGTATCCCCACAAGTGCGCAGAGGCCTCCCCCGCTGGTCCAAGCGAGATGGGCTGGAGAGCGCTCCTGGCGGGCTCACCTCTCCGAGGCCCGCAGGCTTCCACTGCCGAACAGGTTGCGGATGGAGCGTGAGGCGGGCAGCTTGGCATCTCGTGAGTAGAAGACCATGCAGAAGTCCTTGGTGATCACGGCCGGCTGCGCACAGCTCTCCATCTGCAGGGTGGGGGGCTCAGCGCAGGCTCACCCGGGCCAGCCCAGCCCCCTGGCCTCTCCTCCCGGGGGAGGCCCAAGAGCTGCACCGCCCGCAGCCCCAGGCTCTCCCCTCCCCCGCCCTCGGGGCAGCCGCAACACAGGCGAGAGTCTCTGCCCCCGCCTTGAACCAACTCTGGCTGGAGATGCTGGGTGTCTCTGCAGGACACCCCGACATCCCAGACACGGGCCTCAGCCTCCTCACCATGCAACTGGGATGACACACTGCCCAAAATGTTTGTGAGGATCTGACCGGACCCTGTCTGTGCACCCACGGGTCAACCCTAAAGGCCACGGGAGATCACTGCACGAAGAGCGAGCCACTGTCTCAAACAGCAGGTTCTCTTGTTTTCCTGAAGCTCCAGGGTGACAACCGACACAGCGGTCGTGTCCTGGGGTCCTGCTTCGGTGATGCCCTGCCAGTGTGTGCTCAGCCTGAGCAAACCTCACCCCACGGGGCGGCCACACTGGTCCCCATGTTACAGCCACAGTAGCTAGACTCTGGGAGCAGGGAGGCAGGGTACTTCTGTCTCTACCACCCCGCTGGCTGCTGCACCAGTGAGAAATGCCCACACCCCCAGCTTCCTCCTATGCTTCCAGAGGAGTCACGGCCAGAGACCCTTGCGATGGGGAAAAGGAGGCTTCTGTTCTTGTGCTGTCTGGAACACAGATGCAATGTCTGGTGCTGCTGCAACCATCTCACAACCTCAAGGACAAACCCACATGCTAAAGATAGGAACTGAGTAATTCCAAGCATTCCCATTAAAAGTACACAGATTTAACTCAAGGACTCAAGAAGCCATCTGAGAAAACAGGGTTGACTGGGGTTGTGTGGGACTAACAAGCACCCTTACTGTCCGTTGTCCAGCAACTCAGGCTGGTGGGGGGCAGGTGATTTGAGGGGAGGCCGGTGATTTGAGGGGAGGCCCTGGGCACAGGTTTCTTGCCTCGATATAAGCAGAGAGGGTCATGTAAATCTTCTCTCGGTAAGGGGTGACCCGGTTCAGCAGGAGGGAGTTGTGCATGGAGCTGTCCCACGCAGCCTCAAACTGGTAGAAGGTTCTAGAAGGAAGCAGAGGTGAGGCAGAAAGATGATGGAGCGTGGTGCGCTCTCAGCGGGGACAGGGACATGCAGACGGGCACACAGAGACAGACGGACGGACGTGTGGGCCACCTCCAGGGCGAGCCGCTGGGGCCAGGGTCCAGGGAGGACAGACCCCTCCTTACTCAGGACGAGGCCGGGCTGGGGGCACCGGACACCCCACCAGAGGGGGCCCTAGAGCGCTCTGAGCGGCACCCTGGGAGGTGGGTGGTTTCAGCCCTGGGCTCTGGGCTGGGGGCAGGAATGGGAGGGTGGAGGGGAGAGGGGCTGTGATCACGGGAGGAGAGGCGAGGGACCCCGAGCCTGAGTAAGGAGGCGCCCGGCCTCTCCCTGGACCCAGAGGGGGCCTGCCAGGACTGTAGAGCTCTCTGCAGCATCTCCTCCCCAGCTGACTGCCCCGGGGGATGGTGCTGGGGGTGGAAACCGGCACGGCCCCCCGAAGACAGCACAGCCCCTGCGGCCGCAGCCGGGCCCTGCAGAGCAGGCCGCGAGTGCTTCTCTGTCGCCAGTGTCTAAGTCAGAAAGTAATGACCAGTGCAGGAGTGAGCGGCCAGGAGCCCACGCTGCGGGCGGCTGCAGGGGCTGGGCCAGACCAGTGTTGGCCTCCACTCCTGGCCGGCTTTCCTGTTACCCGACAGTAACGATCGTCCTAAACCCCTGCCTCAGCCCTGGCCTAAGAGCCGAGGACCGTCACTCATGAGCTGGGAATTTGCCTCAAGCCCTAGCGTGGCCGCTCTGCGAGCCCTGGCAGCCCCAGCTTCTCCGGTTTCCACCCCGCATCTCCACGAAGACATGGCAGAGAACAGGTCAGCGCAAGCGGGGCACCGCACACGCCCCCGCACGGCCAGCCCCGCCCAGGGGTGTGGACGGCAGGGCAGCGAGGCCGCGAAGGCACCGCCCCTTCTCCGCGGCACAGTCCGGGGGCACGGGAGAAGCAGCGGGACAGGGCAGGGCCAGACCCACGGGGAGGAGGTGAGGACAGCGGGGGGGGACGGGAGGACGGGCGGGGACACTGAAAACCGGAGGGCGGGCCAGCGGGCGCGGAAGAGAAAAGTGAGCTGTACCTAGTGTCACTTCCGAACGAAACGCTAAGGCGGAGGCAGCCAGGACACACGCACACACACAGAAGAGACCACATGTCAGAACGAGCACCGTCACCCGGCCGGATTCAAGCTGAATGACACGGAGCAGGCGGGCGCCGCACCACGCTGCCCACGGGGCTGCTGACCACCATGCCCAGGGCCAGACACCACCCGGGGGGTGCCCACTGAGTCCACAAGGGTAGGGGGGCCCACACTGAGCACACGAGGGTCGGGGCCCACTCTGAGCCCCTGGGGGGAGCCCCACTCTGAGCACATGAGGGTTGTGGGGGTCCACTCTGAGTCCATGGGGGGGGCCCACTCTGAGCACACGAGGGTAGGGGTCCACTCTGAGCCCCTGAGGGGGGCCCACTCTGAGCACATGAGGGTGGGGGGCCCACTCTGAGCACACGAGGGTTGCGGGGGTCCACTCTTGAGCCCCCTGGGGGGTGGAGGGTCCACTCTGAGCCCCTGGTGGGGTGGCGGGTCCACTCTGAACCCCCAGGGGGTGGGGGGAGCCCAGGCTGAGCACACGAGGGTCGGGGCCCACTCTGAGCCCCTGGGGGGAGCCCCACTCTGAGCACACGAGGGTTGCGGGGGTCCACTTTGAGCCCCCAGCCTGGGCACTGAAGATACCCTCTTCCCTGTGCCCTTGGGTTCGTCCCCAGCAGGACCAGCTGGGCCAGAGAGATGCCCTCTGACCCGGGGGCCCCAGATGCCCCAGCTCTGAGAGGCTGGGCCAGTGGACAAAGCCAGAGGCCCACTGCAGCCCAGCTGGGAGCAAGATGCCACTTCACAGCACATGACCTTGGGCTGTCAGCAGACACAGCACTCCTTGCTTCCTGGCCGGATGGTGGCGGCCACTGTCCTGCCGGCTAATGAGCCGGTGTGGAGCGGAAGACAGCGCCTGTGCAGCGTGGGTCACTAGTCCTCACCCCAGGCGCTCCCACTGGCCCAGCACCTGGCTCAGTACTGCCCCGTCAGCCTGCCTCAAATTTTGCTGAAGGACACCGGAGGGCTTCCTTCCCTCGGCAAGGGCTGGGGTGTGAGGGCCAGCCCAGCCCAGCAGGGGCGACCAGGGGGTCACACAGGGGCCCCTGGGCTTGCTGGACAGGCTGTGGGAGGCACTCACTCGTGCCCCCTCCATGAGACGGCAAAAAGCTCAGACCCAGCGGGCTCAGAGGGAGCCATGATGTACCCAGGCAGCAACTGGGAGGCGGGCCACCCCCACTGTCCCCCGTACCCGAGCAGGCATCAGGCCACCAGGAACTGCCATCCCCCGCCCCTCCCCTGCAGCACTGCTCCCTCAGACCGAGCAACACTCAGCCAGACCCCAGTGCCACTTTGTGGGGGACGGGTGGCCCAGACATGGGGACTCTGGAGCCACAGCGTCCGCTTCACTGAGAACTGGTCAGGAAAGCAGATTCCGGGGCCCTCGCACAACCAGGCAGAGATGCTGGGCGGGGCCGCCTCCAGGGCAGAGGGCGCTTCAGGGTCAGCTCGCCTGTCATCCTGCAGACCCTCGGCACCCAGGGATCCTGGGGAAACTCTGAGCCACAGCAGGGCCAGTCCAGCCGCTCCCTGGGCGAGGCCGCGGGGCCTAGTCTGCCCTCCCAGCCACGGGCCGCGCTCCGGACCCCGCTTGCAAAGGGGCGGGCGCCCAGGGTGCACCAGCAGAGCCCCCGGTCGTGCAGAGAATCCCCACCCGCACAGCCCTGCAGCCCCCACACTGCTCTGTCCATGTCCCGGAGGCTCGGCTGACTTCCTGACCCCAAGTGAGCCCTCCAGGTGGGGAGGAGGTCCTGGATGAGGGGCCCTGCCTGGTGGCCTAAGAAGTCAAACAGCAGGGACCTGGTGACAGGACCATCCCAGGTTCAATTCTGGGACAGACAGTGTGAGGCTCAGACAAGCAGGGGCCCACATGGGACACTGGGAACTTAGAAGCTTTGTTGGGACTTCCCGGGCGGCCCGGTGGTTAAGACTATGAGCTTCCACTGCAGGGACACCGGTTTGACCCTGGTCAAGTAACTAAGATCCCACATGCCATGTTGCAGGGCCAAAATATAAAAATGATTAAGAAGTAAAAAAAAAAAAATTGTTGACAAAGAAAATGTCATGTGTTGCAAAACATCCTCTCCGTCTCATTTCTTGTCAAACAGAGTGACTTTGTGGCCAGGCAGAGGTCCTGCCAGACAGGGTTCCATTCTCCCGGGTCTGTCATGGGAGCCCCTTAGCCCTGCCTCTGCACCCTCGCAGCATATTAAAAAGCAGAGCCATGACTTTGCCAACAAACGTCTGTATAGTCAAAGTTATGGTTTTTCCAGTGGTCATGTATGGATGTGAGAGTTGGACCATAAAGAAAGCTGAGAACTGAAGAATTGATGCATTTGAACTGTGCTGTTGGAGAAGACTCTTGAGAGTCCCTTGGACTGCAAGGAGATCAAACCAGTTCATCCTAAAGGAGATCAGTCCTGAATATTCATTGGAAGGACTGATGCTGAAGCTAGAGCTCCAGCAATCCTTTGGCCACCTGATGGAAAGAACTGATTTACTTGAAAAGACCCTGATGCTGGGAAAGATTGAAGGTGGGACGAGAAGGGGACAACAGAGGATGAGATAGTTGGATGGCATCACCGACTCAATGGACATGAATTTGAGCAAACTCCGGGAGTTGATGATGGACAGGAAGGCCTGGCGTGCTGTGGCCCATGAGGTTGCAAAGAGACTGAACTGAACTGAACTGCACCCTCTTGGGGCTGGAGGCCCTCGGGTGCTCAGAGGCCCAGGGGCTGCCCGGGGGAGGCAAGAGAGTCTCAGGGCTCCCGGCACGGCCCCTGCACTCTGAGCGTGACCACCACCCCTGCTGCGATGGCCTGACAGGGCTCATTCAGACAACTTCTGACCAGCGCCACAGCCGTGGGCGCCCATGGGCAGGCGCCGTGGGCGCCCACGGGCAGGCCCCGTGGGCAGCCTGGTGTGAATGGGTCTGCTGAGAATCTGCACGTGAAGCCCCTCCCTCGAGATGTCAACCAGAAACGCCTCAGGCTCTGGGAAGTATGTGTCTTGAAAGAGTCACCTTTAGAAGTGGCCTAGGACTCAGGGGAGGAGACCTGAGCCCCCTGAGTTGCAGGCAGGGCAGCCCTCCTGTCCTGTGGGGACCGTGACCACAGGGCGCAGCCAAGCAGCTAAGAGCAGGGGAATGGCCTCGGACCTCAGAGATGCAGCTCTATGTTTGGATGCGACTTTCACACAGCCGAGCGGCGTCTCCTGCCACGCAGAGCCAGCACTCTGACCAGAGCGACGGAGGGAAGGGAGGATCGAGGGGTGAGGGGACAAATGAGCTCCTCAACAGGCTCTGAGCTTCCTGAAGACAGACTCTTCCTGTTCAGTCTCTAATCCCCCTTTTGAACAATCGCAGAATGTGGCTCACATATGACAGATGAATGAACGAGTGAGTGGGGTCGTGTGCCACGTGACGGGTGAATGAATGAGTGGGGTCGTCCGTGTGACAGATGAATGAATGAGCGAGTGAGTGTGGTTGTGCCCTGTGACGAGTGAATGAATGAGTGGGGTTGTGTCCCGTGTGACGGGTGAATGAATGAGTGGGGTCATGTCCCATGTGATGGATGAATGAATTAGTGAGTGGGGGTCGGGTCCATGTGATGGATGAATGAATGAGTGGGGTTGTGCCCTGCGCAATCAATGAATGAGTGAGTGAGTGGGGGTTGTGCCCAGGTAATGAATGAATGAGTGGGTGGGTGGGGGTCATGCCCTATAACAGATGAATGAGTGAGTGAGTGGGGTTGTGCCCTGTGTGATCAATGAATGAGTAAGTGAGTGGGGCTCGTGCCCCAGGTAATGAATGAGTGAGTGGGGGTTGTGCCTTGTGTGATGAATGAATGAGTGAGTGAGTGGGGTCGTGTCCCGTTGATGGTGCAGCAAACAAGACAGAGAGGAGACTCTGCAAGTTCCCAACCCAGGCCTGTCCCGGGAGGCTGGGGCAGCCCTCAGGGCACCTGAGCCATCTGTATGGAGAAATCTGACCCTGTGCCTGGTGGGAGGGGTGAGGGTCACCGTGGACCACTCTCCTCCTCAGACTCAACATCGCCTTACTTTAGAGGGTCTCGCAGCCCCTTTCTGCCCTGGGCACCGGGGACCCCGGGGCAGCAGAGTGAGCCCAGGTAAGATGCGTGGACAGGGCGGAAGGTGGAAAACCGGTCTTCGCGGGTGAGGCTGGGTCCCCAGCTCTCCTCCTTGCTCCCCACTGTTAAGAGTGAGATCCCCGCATCTCAGCAGGGCTCCTCTGCAACACGAGTGTGGTTAGCATTTTAAAACCTAGGCTCTTTGCTGAGGTTTGTGCTTTAGGAGTGTTTCAAAGTAAATGCTAAGACTCTAGGGAGCCCTTTGGACTGCAAGATCAAACCAGTCCATCCTAAAGGAAATAAACCCTGACTAGCCATTGGAAGGCCTGATGCTGAAGCTGAAGCGCCAATACTTTGGCCACTTGATGCGAAGAGCTGACTCACTGAAAAGACCCTGATGCTGGGGAAGACTGAAGGCAGGAGGAGAAGGGGACGACAGAGGACGAGATGGTGGGGCGGCATCACTGACTCCACGGACGGGAGTTTGAGCTCGCTCCGGGAGATGGTGAAGGACAAGGAAGCCTGGTGTGCTGCAGTCCATGGGGTCGCAAACAGGTGGACACAACTGAGAGGCTGAGCAGCAAGGTGGCAGTGAAAGTAACCACACCACACACGTTAATAAAGTTGCGCCTGCAGGGCCCCCCTCAGAGCTTGTCCGATTCATCTCATTTAGTCTCACGCTGAGGCAGCCCTCACAGAGTCCCTGGCCCAGGGGATGGACCACAGGCTCCAGTAGTCCCTGCCACGCCTGCGCATTCTCACAGCCAGCCCGGCCAGCTGGTGCAGACATCCGGGACGGGACCCTCTGCTCATCCCAGAACCTCCCACCACAGCAGTTTCCTGCTGCGTGAGGCAGACCCTGGCCAAGGCTCGGGGCTCTGACCCCTCGCCCCTCCCAGCTCTCTGGGCCTCGTCTTGCAGGCCAAAGCCACTGGGGGCCCACGAGCCCAGCTCTGCAGCCTGGGGGCTAGTGCTAAGGCCCTGCTGAGTAGGAGCCCCCACTGCCACGGCCGTTCCCTCCAGGCCACAGGGAATGGTTCTATTTCATGATGTACCTGCAGGGGGCGTCCTGGACCAGCCTGAGCATGCCTCTATCACACCGCGCTGGCTGTGGACACGCAAATTGGAACAAAACACTCACACCCATGTGTAATCGTACTGATGGACTCATCAGGGAAACAGCCCCGAAGTCCGGTCCCCTCCGGGGATGAACCCAGAGCTCTTAGAGAACAGGCAGACTGCAGGCTGCAGCCGCCATGGCGGGCCCAGTTTGCTTCCAGGACCAGCTGGCAGGCTGCCACCTCCAGGAAGCCCTCCAGGCTGCCCAAGAGGGGCAGGTCCCTGCTCTCTGGGCCCCGCAGGAATGTGACCCTCCTCTAGTGCAGCCTCACCGCAGGTCTTCCTTGACAGAGGCCCCGCCACACCAGCTGCCTGTGCCCAGGGAGGGCCTGGTCCTGCCCTGGGTGCGCATGCCCTGGGGACACACTGACAGGAACCACAGCCTGCTGGCCCCCCTCGGGGCCTCAGCTAGAGCTGCCCAGGGCACAGGGTGACCTTCCGTCCCAGCACCTCGCGACACACCCGACCTCGGCAGGCTGGCTGGCGCCCCGCCTTCTGCCCTGGGCCCCCCGCCCCAGAGAAGGGGCATGCACTGCCCCGCGCCCCTTTGAGGACCAGGTGTCCTCACTGGGGGCCTTCCGCTGCCCCCTCCTCTTCCAGAACAGAGACCCCAGGACACCAAGCTCTGGCCACAGTGCACAGGGCCCAGAACAGACCGCAGCCTCATGGACAGGGTCCGTAAGAGGGACTGCGAGGCCATCCACCCTGGGGATCTCCAGGACCCTGCACCAGCCACCAAGCCCAGAGCCCAGGTGGGGAGAATCGCCATGCCCGGCCCAGGAGCTCGTGACTTGGGGGCTGGTCCCGGGACCAACTTGGGCGAGTCCAGAGCCGGGCCCTTCACCCCTCACCATCCACCCGCTTCCAGAAGGGCATGCGGCGGCCACGCCAGGAGCCTGGCTGGGCAAGGGGCCGCACCCGGGGC
>SJYG01000636.1:762912-800859 GCA_006410535.1 Litocranius walleri
AGCAGGAAGGTCCCCATGCACGGCATCCCGCCACGGTGGTCCACCACTGCCGGGATGTAGCTGGGAGAGAGGCGGCAGGGCTGAGGGCACGCCCGGCCCCGCCCCGCGAGCCCAGCACAGACGGCTGGCCCCCGGGGCGGAGCAGAGGGCAGGGGAACACCACCCGCTGCCCTAGGCCCCTCCTCCCCGCCCGTCCCGCGGACCCCCACCCAGCCCCGTGCGGGCAACACCAGCGGGCAAGCCCGCTCTGGACTCACTCGCCGTTGGCCTCGAGCTCGCAGATCTCGAAGTAGACCAGCAGGTCGTACTTGCAGTGGCAGGGGCCCGGGCAGGGTCGAGTCAGTGTGCTGAGCTTGGTGGCTGGCACTGGGGGACCGGGAGAAGATGTGGGTGCAAATTGACCGCTCGCGGCTGAGGGCGCGCAGAGCAGGCAGGGAGCAGACCCCCAGCAGCAGCAAGAACACCGCCCTCCACGGAACGACCGGCAGGCTCCACCCCGGGGTACAGACGGGCCTGGGCCACCACCCCGGGGGGCGGGCGTGACCGCGGCTCATCCATGCCAGGAGGGAGAAGCCAGCAGCCCCACGCACCTGGGCGCAGGCAGTGGCTGGAGCCACACCTGCTCTGAGGCCCCACGACCCACCCAGGACCCCTCGGCCCCGCCAAGCACCTGCTTCCAGCACAGAGAGGCCCCAGCCCTGGGCCCCCTGCCCTACACATGTGGCCGCTCCCAACACCAGGCTCTGTGCCCTGGGTGCCCAGCCACCTCTGCCCACAGCCCCTCTGCTATGGGTGCCAGGGTCGGGCTGATCTCTCAGGGCCCTTCCTCCAGGAACCTCCCGGGCTCGCCCACCTCCAGCCTCCCCCTCCCCCTCCCCCGGGAAGCAGCTTCCAAGCCGGCCTTTCCTCTCAGACCGAGTCCGTCCTGCAGGTTCAGTTCACAGGGCCCGGCCCCCTGGGAGCCCCCGGCCCTCATCCCCAGCCGTGGGCAGCCTCCCGGATGTCCCTCTGTGGCTCCCGCTCTGGTATGGAGTCCCGACTCCATGGGGTCTCTGGGGGGCCAGCGGCAGGAGGAGGGGGCAGGGTGGTGCCAGGAGGCTAGGGGGCAGGGACGCCTGCGCAGGACTGCGCTCTGCCAAGGGCAGCCGGCCCACACAGGCACCCCGGCACCAGGGAGAGCCCCACCTACCTGGCTTGGACAGCGGCATGACCTGTGGGAAGTGGCGGCGAGAGGGCCTCAGGGGGCTGTGCAGACAGAGGTGGGGAGAGTGACCGTGAGTGACCGGAGGCCGGTGCCCCTCCCACGGGGCCTGGGAAAGGCCTGATCTCAGGCCTCCACCAGCCAGGGAGGAGGCACCCTAGAACCCGAGACCCCCCGGGACGCCCCAGGAAGCCCTGGGAATCCAGGCAGGCCCCTCCCGTCCCCAGGACAGGCGAGTCCTGGAACCAGTCCCTCTCGCCTGCTCTGCCGACACGCGCCCTGTGTCCTGCATGTCAGTGCAGAGGGTGCCTGGAGGCGGCAACACGCGCCCCCACTGCCCCGATGCCTATGGGCTGCTCTCCCCACACACGGGGGGACCCACCCTGAGAGCCCCAGGCAGGGGAGGGAGCAGGGCCAGTTGCCCCTGTCCCACCTGGGGGGGCGGAGGACTCAGGAGCAGGGCAGGGGGTTGCCCTCCCAGCCCCGCATGGCTCCCCTGGGCCCCGGGACGTGGCCGAGGTTCTGACAGTGGCCCTCTGAGACCCCTCCTCAGCCCCGCGGGGCCACCTCTGACCCGCCCCGTGTCCGGCCACAGACAGGGAGGTGTTGGGGGGCACAGGGCTCCAGAACCAGCACACCAGGCCTGTCCAGGGTGCAGGTCGGGCCTGCCGGCCGGGAGGCAAGAGGCCCGAAGCCCTGCAGCGGCCCGGCCGGCAGGCCTGCTGACCTGGGCGCGTCCTTGCAGGGCGGTGGGAACGGGCGCTGCTGGTGGTGCCCGAAGACCTCGAACACCAGGGGCTGGCTCTTGATGTACTCGATGAAGGACCTGGTCACCTCCACTGCAATCTGCTCGGGGGTGAGACGGGCAGCCAGGGAGCGGGGGCTTGGCCTCCGTGGAGCGCCCAGCACCCCAGGCCCAGACCAGAGAGCCCAGGGCTGCCCTTGCCCGGGTCTGCCCAGCCTGCTCCTCCGCATGCCCTATGGACCAGCCACTGCGGGCCGGCCCAAGGCTCTGCCCCCAGGACTGAAGGGCTGAGGGCCCCTGGGCTCAGCTGCTCTTTCAGATCACAGAGCTGGAGGATGGGCCTCTGTGAGCCCCTCAGGCTCTCGTTCACTCGAACAGTGTTGTGGGTTGAACTGTGCTCCCCTTCCTCCCACCCACCCCCCACCACCCGCATCCCACGTGTTAAAGCATGTGTGTTACAGAGGGGTCTCCACAGAGGCGATCGCGCTAGCATGAGGTTGCCGGGGACCCACAGGCCCAGAACTCTTGTAGGAAGGGGACACTTGGGCACAGGCCCACATGGGACACGACGTGAGGCTACCGGGGAAGGCAGCCGTCTACGAGCGGGTGGCAGCTGGTTCTCATCACAGCCTGAGGGAGCGCAGAGCCCACCAGGCTCTCGGGCTTAGGCCTGTGGGGCTGAGAGGCGGGCAGCCCCTGGTTGAAGCCCCTGGGCTGAGAGGCCTGGGGGCCAAGGAAGGGACCCATAGAGCGCCCTGGCAGAGCTGGCCCCGCCTCCTGGCTTAGACACCACCAGAGCCCCTCGTCCCTGAGGGGCAGGACGGGCCACAGTCCACAGGCCCTTCTGAGCCAGGCCGGGCTGGCTGCTCAGGGCACACCCACAGCTCAGGTCCAGCTCACACTGGCAGGCCAGGCCCCCGTGGCCTGGCGACCCAGCGGCTTTGGTCAGGGCCATCTCCCCGCCTCACAGCACAGTCCCCTGCTCTCCTGACACCTAGCTCAAGCTGCAGGTTGAACCGTGTCCCCTCGTCTGCCAGTTCTTCCAGGCTGGGGGTTCCCTGGCCTCTCTGGCTTCTGTCTGGGCACCCCATGGTCCTCCGTGCAACCTGCCCTATCCTGCCTCATCCCCAGAACCAAGCCAGGGTGGCCTCGCTGGGCCCCCAGACCTTTCACATCGACATCCAGCCGAGGCTTGCCACAGGGGCCCTCGGGGGCTCTGGGCTGCCCCCACCTCCAGTCTTAAGCCCCCCAAAGCCCCTACTGCCCAGCAGGAGCACGAATGCCCCTGCCTGGAGCCTGAGGGCTTATGTTCTCACACCCAGCCCGGGGCTGGTGTTCAGGAGAGGGAGAAGCTGGGGCTGAGTGAAAGCAACTTGGGGATCTCAAGGAGGCCTGAAGAGCCAGGGCCCAAGGAAGGCAAGTCATGGCGGGGGTCAGGGGCCCTGAGGACGTACGTTTTGGACGTGGTAGAAGCCGAGCGGGGGTCCCCTCCCCGTGTTCTTCAGGGGCTCCGTAGAGAAGGCCTCGTCATGACGATGGATGAAGCTGCGAACCGGGAGGAGATGGCTCGGTGGTTGCAGGGCCTGGGCACGGGCACCTCAGCCTCCAGCGGGCCACCATGTGGCCCCGCCCCCCTGCGCCTTGCCAAGACCCACTCGCACAGCCTGGATACGAGGCTCACTTGAACTGGCAGAAGATGTCGGCGTATTCAGCGGAGATGCTGGATGCTTGCAGGACGGTCACGCGGAAGGTGAAGGTGCTGCCCAGGCTGAGGTGGTCCAGGGCGGCGTCCAGGGGCCCATCCAGGGTGGCTTTCTCAGGGCTGTCCAGGAGGCCTTCCGGGGTCACCGCTGCTGGGAGCCAAGGGCAGAGGGGCGTGGAGGGACCCGAGGGGCTAAGCCCGGGCTTGGGAACTGGCCTGCAGCACGCGAGCCGGTCGGGAGGTGGGCTGCGGAGACCCACCTGAGCAGGTGTTGTTGTTGACCTCGTCGGCCGAGGGCCCAGAGTCTGCAGCCTGGCCCTGGCCTTCCACAATCCGCAGCTCCTCCTGGGAGGTCCCTGAGCGGGACATGCCTACCCCCGGGCAGGACTCGGCCTGGAACTGTGCAGGAGGGGGCTGGGTGGGAACCTGAGCACCCACCCAGGCCTGCCCCTGCCGTGGGTGTACCTCTCCCCAAGGCCTCGTTCCCAGGTTCTCAGGGCTATGTCAGTATAGGAAGTGGGAAAGGAAGGTGGGACACGTCTCTGGGGTTCAGCTCTGGCGCCACCCCAGCCAGGACCCCTCCCTCAGCTCCGCCCCTGCTCTGCCCCCTGCTCCCTGGCTGCCTTGGGCAGGACGCAGGGAAACTCTCCCAACTGCTTTCAAGGCCTGGCCAGGCCCCCAGCAGTTGTCCACAAGGCCCCCGCCGCCCCGACTCTGGGCCCTCCCTGCACTGCTGGACCTCCCCTGCCTCTCCTGTGAGGCCCAGCACTGATGACCTCTCTTGAGAGGGACTAGGGGGTCCTGGGCCCAAGGCCTCAGAGCACCGAGGTTCAGGCAGTCGCCTGGGCCTCTCGCCTGAGGGCAGGAAGGACACCTGCAAGGAAGATGCCCTCCTCCCCCATCCCTGACGCTGTGCAGGGCTGGCGGCCCGGTGGCATCTGTGGCTGCACGACTACCTTCTCAAAATGCTGGTCGTCAAAGGAGATTTTGGCTGTTCCCGACTGGCGGACGCCGGAGCCATAGTCAGGGGCCTCCTCATCGGCTGAAACAGGACCAAGCAGAGGGTCAGGCCCAGCTTGTCCCCAGGCGGGAGAGGCCATCCAGGCCGAGCGCTGGCAGGGGGGACGCGGGAACCAGGTGGGGCTCTGACCCGCCTGGGGGCTCCCAAACGTGGCTGAGGGGCCCTGAATGGCCAGGGTGTGTCCCAGGCACCCTGACCACCCGCCTCCGCTGCCCCAGGGCCCAGCGGCAGCCACGTGTCGTCGGCACAGCCCCTCTGAAGGGGTCATGAACTCCACCTTGTCAGAGCCAAGCTTTCTACCTCTGCTCCCCGCCCCTAAGTCCTGCCCCCAGACTCAGCTGCTGCAGCAGAACCCAGGGTCCTCCAGACCCCCATTCCCCCTCCCCCAACACGCAGTTGGATACTCAACACCCCACATGTTCTCACACCCCCTTCTTCCCCGTGTACAGGGTTCCCTACTGCCTGGGACAAAACCAAACCCTTCTGCCGCCTGAAGGCCCCTAGTTCTAGCCCCTCCAGGGCCCCTAGTCCCCAGCTCCAGCCACTCTGGCTAAATGCCACTGCAGGAGACTTCACAGACGCCAGAGGGCTCCGACCCTCTGTTCTGGGGCCCTGGGTGGGTGCGACCACCACCAAGGTGTCCACCCCAGCCGCCTGAGGGCCCAGGGCTCTACCCCACCACTGCCCAGGGTGGTCCAGGGTTAGCAAGGGGGACGAGGCAGGGGTGACCATCTCCTCCAGCTCAGCCACCACATGGGGGACGTTGGGCATGGCCCAAACACACGCAGCACCATCCTATCTATGAAGCGGCCGGCCAGGCGGGCCTGCTCTACAGGGGCCAAGGGGTCGGAAAGGGCCAGGAGGAGCCTGAGGAGGACGAGGCGCCCAGAGGGCCAGGGTGCCCTCAGGGGAGGAGGGCGGCGTTGGATGCCCCAGCATTGCCATCACCTGGCTCATCCCTAAAGCCAGCCCACCTCCAGGCTCCCCTTCTCAGCCACATCCCCAGGGCCCTCAGCACCACGGTCACATGGCTGGAGGAGCTGGAAAGAGTGCTTGGGATCGTGGGGAAGCGATACCCAGCACAGGGGTCGAGACATCCAGAGTGCGTACACATGGGCCACCCAGCAGGCGAGCAGGCCCCCGTCCTGGCCTGGGCCCTCGGTAGCCGCACATGGGGCACCCGGGGTGCCCGGGCCAAGCCTCAGGGAGGGGAGGAAGAGGCCCGAGGAGACGCTGGGGGCTGGAGGTGGAGAAGGGAATACTGGCCACACAGTAGAGGGACCCTCTGGGCGAGCAGCCCCTACGCATCCTCCAAGTATCTCTCCACACTCCTTTCTAAAGAGCTTCACAGAGAACCCACTTTCAGAAGAGCAAACCCAGCAAACCCGAAGCCCTCCTTGGGGTGGCTGGGAGGGCACCGGGCAGGAAGGGCATCTGCTTCTCAGTGGGGGACTGGACCCTCTGGCCGGCAGTGGGGAGGGGCTCACGGCCTCTGGGGACACAGAGCGGCCGTGCACTCCAAAGGGGGCAGTGCTGCGGAGTCGGGAAGGCTGGGGGGCCTAGGGCTGGAGTCTGCACACCCGTCCTGGGGCTGAGACCATGGTGGGAGCTTGGGGGGCACTTCTGCACCAGGCTGGGTCTGCAGGCTGCCTGGTGGGGCCCCGAGCCAGAGGAGTTCAGCCAGCCCCCAGCTCGGCCCTTGCGGCCCTGAAGGCCCCAGCCAACCAGGAAGAGCCCCAGGGGCCCAAGCCGAGTGCCGGGCAGCAGGGCTTCTCTCACAGGGAGAGACGGAAGAGGCTGGCTGCACGCAGACCACCATGAGAGGCCGCGGAGGCCTCCCCCAACCTGGGGGCCCCGTCGGAGGAGGGACAGACCCCGCCCAGGCCGCCTGCACGCACCTGAGATGGCCTGGACGGCCACGCGCAAGAAGCCCTTCACCTCGCCCTTCTCGCTGACGACGGCCACGCGGTGCACCAGCGGCACGGGGTACAGCAGGTTGCTGAGGTACACGAAGGCCCTGGCGGGGAGAGGCCGCGGTCAGGGCCGCCCCCCGGGCACCGCGCCGGGCGGCAGCAGAGGCAGCAGGGCGGGCTCACGACACAACACTGCAAAGCAGAGGGGAGCGGGCAGCCAGGCAGGGGAAGGAGCGGGCAGGGCAGCGGGCTAGGAGGACGCGGAGGTGAGGGGCGTCTGAGCAGAGGACAGGGAGGAGGAAGGCTCAGCCTGCTTCAAGGAGGACGACCGGGGACAGCCTCACTGACCTACGACCCTCATGCTGGTGCCGATGCCCCTCATCTCCCCTGCCCATTTCCCGGGGGCCCCTGACACTCTCGGACCCCACTGAGGGCCTCAGATGACGAAAGGCGGCTCAGGGCTCCCTGTGAGCCTCTCCAGGAACACGAGGGGCTAGAGCTCCATGACTTCAGCCAGAGCCCGGGAGGAGGGCTGAACGGAGCCCCGAGAATGCCCCAGACGCTGCAATGCTGCCTGGCGTGGCCCCACCAGCCCCAGGGCCCAGAGGCCCCCTCTCCCAGCAGCTCAGTTGTGCGCCCAACTAGTGCCAGCACAGGCAGGCCCGAGGCCACGTCACCCCGTGGCACCCCCTCCCAGAGCCGGTCGACCTGAGGGATCTCACAGGCAGCGGAGGATGGAGCCTGTGCTGCCCTGCGGGTGGGCAGGTGAGCACCACTCCCTTCCGTTCAGGGTGTCCTCCTTGCAGAGGAAACCCTTCTCATTGGGGTGATCACCCTCCTTGGGGCTGTGCCCTCCTTGAGGTGTGTCCTCCTCAGGGGGACCCCCTCTTTGAGGGAGCACCCTGGTTTCCAGCTGTGCTCTGCCCTCCACTCCAGCCCAAAGGCACAGACCTGGCAACCCTGAGCTCCGGGGCTGGGGGGAGTTCAGGGTATGGTCCTGGGGGAGGGGTGGGATTTGGAGCCCGATGGTGGGAGATGCTGGAGAGGAAGTGCAGGGGGTGGTGATGGGGCCCAGGTGGGGACAGAGGTGTGAGCAGTAGAGGTGGGAGTCTGGGCACTGGTCTGGGTGGGGTGGGGGCGCTGGGAGACAGGAGGAGAGGTATGTCGTCCGTTGCCCTGCCCCTCATCCAGGCTGGGGTCCCCACTCTGGACACCCCATGGCCACAGGCAGGGGGCCGGGGCTGCCCCCAGGGTCCTGCGTCCCCTCTCCAGTAGGCCCCTGGCCTGCCACCGCCGGCCTTCCCTCGCCGAAGGTCAGGACTCTGCGCACCATCCTCGCTTGTCCCTCAGCTCTGCCTCGAGTCTCTCTCAAACCCATCACCCGGCCCATCAGTCCTGGCCTCCCTCCTCCCCCACGGCCTCCACGGCTGCCACAGGGGACCTGAGACCCTAGCAGACCCCACCCGCTGCAGCCTCTGAGCACTTTGAATCCAACAGGCGCCCCAGCCCCTGCTGTGGGCCTACCCCGGTTCCAGCTGCACAGCCCAGTCTGTCTGCCCCCTCTGTGCACAGCCACCCACGTCTGAGCCTCCGGCTGCTTTCTGCACAGCTCTCCCCATTGGCCTGAGTTTACCAGTAAGACCAACCTCTGTTGACTGGTTTTGTTTTCTGGTCCCCTGAAGGCTGAGCAGGCCCTAGGTGCCCCAGGGTGCGGCCTCCCAGGGCCTGCCCCCGCAGCCCCCCAGCCCCAGCAGGTGGAAGCCCCTTCCCCAGCACAGCGCCTCTCTGAGGATGCCCCGCGGCCCCTCCCTTCAGTGCACTCTCTGGATGAGGGGCACCTCTGACTGGGGGCACACAGGCAGCAAGGCCCACTGCGTGGAGCAGAAGGCAGCAAGAGACGCTGGAGCCCAGAGAACGGAGGCCTCGCCCAAGTCGCAGAGGGCATCGCCCAGCACCCACCTCGGACAGGCTGGGGGGCCCCCCCTCCCAGGCACCTGGGCTCCTGGCCCAGCTTCTCTGATGGAAACTGGGGATGGGAGGGGGGAGGCCCTGAAATGAGCCAAGTCATGGGGTCCAGAAGGGGAAGCGCAGGGCCAGGACTCAGGCACAGAGCCGCCCCGCCCTGCCCGACGGCTGAAGGGACGGGGTAGTGCAGCCCCCAGGTGCGGGGGCCCAGTCAGCGATGCCCTCCAGCCCTGCCTGCCCCTGGGCACAGCCTGCTGCAGAAAGCAGGGTCGGGAGACTTCCCGGAGCCCCTGGGGCCGGGCAGGGAGCCTGCCCATCCCCATGCACCCTGCAGGGGCCCACAGGAGGACCTACGGGGAGGGCATGCTGCCTCGGTTGTGGGCTAGTGAGGGCATGATGCCTTCCTGAGGCAGACTGTCAGACTGTCCAAGGGCCACCAGCCAGGAGGGCCCGCCAGGCTGGGGCCACCTCCTGGAAGGCTCAGGGGGCAGCCCCCCAGGCACTGGCTCCCGGCTCCCTGATGGCCTCTTGCAGCGCCCTGCAGGGACCCAGGACCACCCTGAGGGGCGATGAGGGAGGGGAAGCAGGTCAGTCCTCCTCCCTCCTGAGCCCATGGAGGCCAGGCCGCAGCAGCCGGGCGTCCCCACTCCCCGACAGCCCCGCAGCTGCACGCACCCCCTGCAGTCTCCCGGGGGCGCCTCCTGCCACAGGGCCCATGCATCGAAGGGGGCCGCACCCCGTGAGTCCTGAGGCTCAAACCACCCCACTGGCAGCCTGCCACTGAAAGCTCCAGGAGAGAAACTGTGTGTGACGGCCCCCAAACGCCCACCCGGCCGGCACTGGAGGCCCCAGCACCACGCAGCAGGCGGCTGGGGTCCCCTCTACTCACACCTCAACACGGATGCTGAGGCTCCCTCCCCAATGGCATGCCTCAGCTGAACTGGGGGCATCGTCCTTGGGGCTCAAACACAGCACCGGAGGTCTAAGCAGGGGTGCTGGGGCTGGCGTCTCGCAGGTGGAGACGGAGGCCCGAGGACAGCAAGGCTGGAGGCAGACGCTCAGCTGGGGCAGGACCAGGCTGGCTCCGGGACAGCCTCCAGCTGTGGGCCCCGCACCCCAGCGCCCATTGGCTTACTTAAGGTTCATTAGGTTAAATCCAGTCTTTCCCGATCTCACGGGATTTCTCCACATGGGAAAGGAAAGAAAACCCAGATGCTTAGGATATGATAAATGGCAGGGCTGGGGGCTTCGAGGGCCGCCTTGGTTGGAGGTTCGGGTTTCACAGAGAAAAAGACGCCTGGAGTCCACGGCCACGCTCGCCCTCTCTGAACCTCACTGTCAGCTGTGGGGGCAGCTGGTCCCCAGATTCCTGGGGGCACCAGGCGGGTTCGCACACAGATGAAACGCAGCCCTGGGCAAGGGCTTCCAGAGGGCATGGCAGCCTGGCAGGACCCTCTCTCCTTGCTGCCCCTTGCCCTGAGACAATGACACCACCTTCACCCTAAAGGGACCCCCTGGCCTGGCAGTCCCTGCCCCTGGTGCCAGCATCAGCCTCGAGGGCAGGGGGCAGGAAGACCTCAGGCCCACCCCGACCGACAGGGATGGGAGAGGGTGGGGCCTGAGGGGTAGAGGCCAGGCCTTCCAGATGCCTGAGTGGACAGCAGCGACCGCCACCCCGGGGTCCAGAGCAGCCCAGCCCTGTCAGGGGGACCCCTCCGGCCACGGCGCGCCCACCCGCACACGGCGGCCCGACGCCTTTCTGGAGACGATTCGGGCTGAGCAGCTTAGCCCGCAGAGCACACCCAGGGAGCTCTGCCTCGCCGGCCCGGTGCTTTTCCACTGGAGTCCTGGATCCTGCACTTGGTGGGGGGCACCTGTCCTCCTTCCCCGGGACAGTCCATCCCAGACAGTCAGCCCCTCACCCTCCTCTCTCTGCGGCTCCCCTGCCCACCCCCCTTCCTGAGAGCAAAGGTCCAGGCGGGCAGGGTCACGGGGGAGACAGTCCACAGGCCCACCTCCTCAGCCTGGGCTGGCCCAGCCCACCCCCCAGCGCAGCGGCACACAGGCTGTCCCCGAGCTGGACTCGGAGGAGGCCCCCGCGGGACCCCGTGCTTGGAAGCAAGGGCACCTTGAAGCAGGCTGAGACCCGCCGGAGACAGAGGAGGCGGCAGAGGTGGGGGCCGGGGCGGAGCGTGGGGGAGCGGAGGAGGCGGCGCTAACCACAAGATTGGTGAGGTGCAGACGCATGCTGGGGCCACGGAAGCCTTTCCGGAGGGAGGCAAGAGTGGGCGCCCCAATTTCGCTTAAGCTTTGGAGAGAGCCAGCGGCTACCAGAAGGATAAAGGGAACCACACACGGGTCCTCCTCAGGGCTGGGCCTGCACAGCTGCTGCGCGGGAAAAGCCAATTCTTGCCAAACCATAAAAATCAGGACGTTTCCAAATGAAGCCCCTCGCAGACGGCCGCGTGGGGAGCTGGCCTCTCGCGTGGCTTTGGTTTTGGTTGTTTCGTAACATCCCAGATCACGGGGGGTAGTGTCGGAAGGACCCAGCTCTTTCTGGCTGAGACTGCAAGAGCCCACCCCCGTTTCTCCCAGTGACCCCACACCTGCCTGACACCCGGCTGTCCTGGCCCATGTGGCCAGGCTTTCTGAGAGGCCTGCATGGGGCCAGCCCCGGGGGGTCACACCTTCGCTTGGGTCAGTGGGGCAGGAAGCTGGGCTGGGGCATCTCAGGAGAGAGCCAGGGGGCCAGCAGCCCCTGCTCAGGGAGACCGAGTCAGAATACATCCGCGACCCCCTCGACAGAGCCTGCTTCCTTCCCAGAGGAACCGGAGGAGCTTCCACTCAGCAGCTGCAGCCAAGGGCTCCCAGCACAAACCCCATTATCTGGGGGCCAGCCTCGGCAACGCTTCAGCACTGGTGCTCCAAGGCCAAGACTTCCAAAACCTCCCCTCAGCCTAGCCCAGGAAGCAATCCCAGACTCCTACAAAGGCTGCCGTTAAAGCTGTCTTCCACCTCTGCAGACACACAGAACGTATAAGTTCAGCCTCCGTGGGCCGAGGTTTCTACTGCTACAGCTAGGTTTCTAGACCTCCCCTCGCTTCTGTCCCGTGGTGATAAAAACACAGACAGACTATACTTGCCCCATCTGCCTGCAGGGTGAGCCCTGCGCCCTCTCCTGGACCTGGTCTCTCTCCTGTCTAGAGCCCTTAATCCCTGCCTCTCCTCCACAAAGGGCACCTCCCTGGAGGGCACGAGGCCAAGGGCGTGTCTCCAGTGCTGACGGCCTGAAATTCAGGAGGGATGGGGTGTTCTCGATCTTAGATGGAGACTGGCTCAGAGAGAGGCCAGGCTGCTCGGGGCTTCAGAGGGAGGCCCTCCCACTGCCAGGCTCTGCCCTTCAAGACCCCCCTGTCCCCCGAAGGCCTCCTCCAGGTTCTGCTCCCCTTCCCACGATGGTGGCTGGGGGGCAATGCGAGCAGACCTGGACCCTCTCTCTCTTTTGGAAAACAGCAGAAGGAGGGACAGCAGCCTCAGCTGGTGGGCGAGGGGGCGCAAGGATGCCTGCCCCCACTTTTCCAAACGTCCCGAGGCCCCTGCATGGGGTGGGGGCTCCCCTCCGGGTTCTGGAGGCCTCTGCAGAGACAGGCCCCCTGCGTGGAGCCTGTGCCCCGGGGCGTCCTGCCTCCTCTGTCACTGGGCCCCCACCCTCCCAGGCTGGGCCTCCCCAGGACAGCCAGGGGCGCTCTGCGGCCTCACTCGCTCCCCGGGGGAGGCCAGCCCCTGCCTGCCCCGCACTGGGGTGGCGCCCTGCGGCGGCCCACCGTGCCCACAGCAGTGCTCCTGTGCAAAAGAGCTGGTTCCTCCCCAGCATGCCGTCCTCAACCTCACCAACCTTCCTACTAAACTGAACAGGGGGGGCCGGTCGTAAAACGGGTCCCGGCCGTCGCACAGCACGTGCTCCGGAAAGACGTCGTCCTGCAGGTCCTCCTCCTCCTCCTCCTCCTCCTCCTCCTCCTCCCCCACGCTCTGCTCCTCGGCAGGCTCGGTGGCGTCGGAGTCGGGGCTCGAGAAGGTGGGGGAGGGGGTGAGAGCAGCCATGCGCTCGCTCATGCATGTGTTGAGAAGAGGGTAGCTGTTGCAGCCAGAGACGACTGAACTGGGGTTAGTGCGACAAGACAGAGAGAAGTTAACACCGGCTCCTCGGGGGCGCGGGGCAGGGCTGGCGGGTGGCTTCGTGTGGCCCGGCCGACGCACAGACCACCGAGGGCGCTGCCTCCAAAGACGAGGTGGCCCAGGGCGCGCCGCCCGTCCCCAGGCGTTGACCCACACGCATGCCCGCCCGTGGGGACAGTGTGCAGCCCCGGAAGGTCCCGGCAGGTCCCGGTAGGTGTGGTCCTGGCCGGGTGTGGCCAAGGTCGTGGCCGTGTTGAAGCCTCAGAAACCACGCCCCGTGGGGGCAGGGGCTGAGTGCAGCCCCCAGCCCAGGAGGCAGGGAACAACAGGCATGGACTCTGGGCTCTGGGAGCACTCACGCCCCACCGGTGACCCAGAAGGCTGACCAAGCCCCATTCTCACCCATGGACAGGTGTTGCCTGAGGGCCACGGCTCCGAAGCGGGGGTGGGTGGCAATGTGGAGACGCCCTCCCCATCAGGGCCCGCTGGTGTGTGGAGAGGAGGACAGGGTGGGGTGGGACTCAGACCAGGGAGCACCAGGGCAGGGGATTCGGCGTGGAGGAGGGGCAGCGTCCGCCTCGTGTCGGAGCCAGGGCCCAGGCCCTTGCCACCCACCAGTCTCCCAGCCACCCACCAGTCTTCTTCCAGTCTCTCAGCCCGGCCGGAGGCAGACACCCACCTGCCCACCAGCCGGAACCAGGGGAAGCGGTCGTAGAAGGGGTCTCCCCCAGTCACCACGTTGTCACAGTCCTCGATGACGCTGGAGGGCACCTCGGCCGCTCGGTCATACATCTCCCGCATCAGGTCCAGCCGCTGCCTGTGGGACAGAGTTCAGCGTGGGCCTGGGCGGACTGTCCTGCTCAGGGCTGCCCTCAGCTCAAGCAGGTTTGCCAGACAGACCCTCCAAACTTCTCGGAATCAGCTGACCCTGAGCAAGGGGCTTGAAGTTCACCATACATTCACCACACACTTTTCTTAACCCCAGTGACAGCTGCAGGGTGTCAGCAGAGGACGGGGCTGGGACCAGTCAGGGCAGGGGGACCCGGACTCGGACACGGAGCCCCGGGAGCTGGTGAGTGAAGGGCAAGTTGTGACAGGACACGAGGAACAAAGCATTTCCTAAGTCATCACCCTGGAAAAGCAGCAGGCTGTGGGAGAAACACCTGCGAGGGGTATTTCCCTTGGGGGCCCAGGTGCAACAGGAAGGGCCTGGGGGCACATTCCTCTCTCAGGAGTGGCTGCAGCTCAGAGGACAGGGGCAGGTGCGCCTGTGAGCATACACGGTTGGTGTGCAAGTGCCGGAGGGCCTGTGTTTGAGGGTGAGCGGGACCGCGTGTGTGATCGTGCGTGGCTGCATGTGTGAGTGCATCTCTGTTCTTCATTTTCTGTGCCTCATGGTGTTCTGACGTCTCTGGGGCCTCACTGCCTGAGGAGACTCTTCCCCCACAGTGAAGACCCCCCCCTTACCTGGCCCAAGCCCACTCAACCAGCCGGTTCCCCTGCCCTAATCTCCAGGTGCAGGGACAGGCCACCAGGCAGCCCCTGCCCCAAGGCTCCAGCACTGCTCTAACCGGCCGGTCCCCACCGTTCACCTTGTCCAGCTATGCCCACGAACGCCTCGAAGAGGCCGTAGTGAGACCTCTCTTCGTCCCCAACAGCCCTGTGCCTCCCCTGCATGCAGGTGTCCCTCCTTCCAGGGGAAGCTGAGCAATAGTAAACTTTTCTCCCGCAGCAAAGCCCTGCCCAGTCACCTTCACCCAGGAAGAGTCAGGCGCACATGGCAGAGGCTCGAGAAGGTGGGGGAGGGGGTGAGAGCAGCCATGCGCTCGCTCATGCATGTGTTGAGAAGAGGGTAGCTGTTGCAGCCAGAGACGACTGAACTGGGGTTAGTGCGACAAGACAGAGAGAAGTTAACACCGGCTCCTCGGGGGCGCGGGGCAGGGCTGGCGGGTGGCTTCGTGTGGCCCGGCCGACGCACAGACCACCGAGGGCGCTGCCTCCAAAGACGAGGTGGCCCAGGGCGCGCCGCCCGTCCCCAGGCGTTGACCCACACGCATGCCCGCCCGTGGGGACAGTGTGCAGCCCCGGAAGGTCCCGGCAGGTCCCGGTAGGTGTGGTCCTGGCCGGGTGTGGCCAAGGTCGTGGCCGTGTTGAAGCCTCAGAAACCACGCCCCGTGGGGGCAGGGGCTGAGTGCAGCCCCCAGCCCAGGAGGCAGGGAACAACAGGCATGGACTCTGGGCTCTGGGAGCACTCACGCCCCACCGGTGACCCAGAAGGCTGACCAAGCCCCATTCTCACCCATGGACAGGTGTTGCCTGAGGGCCACGGCTCCGAAGCGGGGGTGGGTGGCAATGTGGAGACGCCCTCCCCATCAGGGCCCGCTGGTGTGTGGAGAGGAGGACGGGGTGGGGTGGGACTCAGACCAGGGAGCACCAGGGCAGGGGATTCGGCGTGGAGGAGGGGCAGCGTCCGCCTCGTGTCGGAGCCAGGGCCCAGGCCCTTGCCACCCACCAGTCTCCCAGCCACCCACCAGTCTTCTTCCAGTCTCTCAGCCCGGCCGGAGGCAGACACCCACCTGCCCACCAGCCGGAACCAGGGGAAGCGGTCGTAGAAGGGGTCTCCCCCAGTCACCACGTTGTCACAGTCCTCGATGACGCTGGAGGGCACCTCGGCCGCTCGGTCATACATCTCCCGCATCAGGTCCAGCCGCTGCCTGTGGGACAGAGTTCAGCGTGGGCCTGGGCGGACTGTCCTGCTCAGGGCTGCCCTCAGCTCAAGCAGGTTTGCCAGACAGACCCTCCAAACTTCTCGGAATCAGCTGACCCTGAGCAAGGGGCTTGAAGTTCACCATACATTCACCACACACTTTTCTTAACCCCAGTGACAGCTGCAGGGTGTCAGCAGAGGACGGGGCTGGGACCAGTCAGGGCAGGGGGACCCGGACTCGGACACGGAGCCCCGGGAGCTGGTGAGTGAAGGGCAAGTTGTGACAGGACACGAGGAACAAAGCATTTCCTAAGTCATCACCCTGGAAAAGCAGCAGGCTGTGGGAGAAACACCTGCGAGGGGTATTTCCCTTGGGGGCCCAGGTGCAACAGGAAGGGCCTGGGGGCACATTCCTCTCTCAGGAGTGGCTGCAGCTCAGAGGACAGGGGCAGGTGCGCCTGTGAGCATACACGGTTGGTGTGCAAGTGCCGGAGGGCCTGTGTTTGAGGGTGAGCGGGACCGCGTGTGTGATCGTGCGTGGCTGCATGTGTGAGTGCATCTCTGTTCTTCATTTTCTGTGCCTCATGGTGTTCTGACGTCTCTGGGGCCTCACTGCCTGAGGAGACTCTTCCCCCACAGTGAAGACCCCCCCCTTACCTGGCCCAAGCCCACTCAACCAGCCGGTTCCCCTGCCCTAATCTCCAGGTGCAGGGACAGGCCACCAGGCAGCCCCTGCCCCAAGGCTCCAGCACTGCTCTAACCGGCCGGTCCCCACCGTTCACCTTGTCCAGCTATGCCCACGAACGCCTCGAAGAGGCCGTAGTGAGACCTCTCTTCGTCCCCAACAGCCCTGTGCCTCCCCTGCATGCAGGTGTCCCTCCTTCCAGGGGAAGCTGAGCAATAGTAAACTTTTCTCCCGCAGCAAAGCCCTGCCCAGTCACCTTCACCCAGGAAGAGTCAGGCGCACATGGCAGGGTGGGCGCGTGGGGCCCTGGAGGCAGAGGGGAGGGCAGACTGTCCGTCCTCCAGGGACCCGCCCTGAGGCTCTGCCACCCCCAGGCTCCACCCCCAAGCCCCTGCCTTCCTCCCCCAGCCCCTCACAGCCCCTTCCTCCAGCTTCAGCCTGGCTTTGGCAGAGCAGAACACAGATCCTTTAATAAGCCTGGATCCTGCGTACTTTCTTCCAATTTAAAAAGACCCTGAAACAGGAAAACGAGCCAGCAGACATCCGCGTTCGCTCTGCTTCCCACACACCTGAGTTTCTCCAGCGTCCAGTAGTGGGTGGCCCCGTTCTTCTGGTCTTGGACCTCCACGGCCACGATGGTGCGCGGAAAGGGGCGAGTCTCTCGGTCTTTGGCGGCCTCCGGGGGCAGCAGGTCAGGTGGCAGCGGAGAGTAGAGTGTGTCCGTGAGGAGGACAAACTGGAACTGGACCTGTGCGCGGTGAGGAGAGCACCTGTCAGCCCCTGGAGGGGGAGCCCAGCCCCAGAATAGCCTCTTTCCCACGGTTGGAGAGGAAGCCCCGCTTCCCCCGCGCTCCAGCCTGCCTACGCGCTCCCCTTGGTCAGTGCTGGCCTGCTTTCAGCCACCTGCCTTCCTAGGGGTACAAGTCAGGGGCGTCCCGCCCCCTGGTAGGGAGGCAGAGCCGCTCAGCTGGGAGTCCTGCTGGGCTGGAAAGGTGCCATCGAGGTGGACACGGCATGGTGGGGTCTTGGCGTAGCAGGGTGTGGGGCGTGGCGTCGAAGGGGCATGGCATGGCAGGGGCGTGGCAGGGTGTGGCGTGGTGTAGTATGGCAGGGCCTGCTATGGGCTGTGGGGTGGCGTGGTATGAGCGTGCTGTGCGTGACAAGGGTGTAGCGTGTGTGTGGCATCAGCGTGGCTGCATGGGCGCACTGGGGGCGTGATATGGGGGTGGCATTGCGGGGAGTGGCATCAACGCGGTTGCATGTGCTTGGCGGGGGTGTGGCGTGGCATCAATATGGCTGCATGGGCATGGCGTGGTGGGGGCGTGGCATGGCGTGTGGGGCGTGGCGTAGCGCTGCGGGGGGCGTGGCATGGCGGGGCTGGCCCACCTTCTTCTTGAGCTCCACGCTGATGGCGTTGGCCTCCTTGAGGAATATGGCGTTGCCCCACAGCAGGTCCCGCAGCGATGTGAACTGGTACCATTTCCACTTCCGGAAGGCCCACAGTGCCAGCTCGCACTCCCGCTCGGTCCACTGGACTGTGCGGAGAGGCGGGCCCAGTCGATGGGGGGCGGGGGGCTCAGGCCCCGAGGGTCGCATCAACTGTCTGGGTTGCTCCGGAAGGGACCGGGCAGGGAGACTGCCTCAGGGAGCGGCCCTTGGGTCCCAGAGGGACCGCCACGCCCCCGCCGTGAGCGCGAGGGCCTGAGGGTTAGGCCGGAGCTCAGCAAGGACTGGGGGCAGCAGTGGGGCGGGGGCAGGAGGAGGGGCTGCAGCCTGGCACCCCGCCCTCCACCCAGGTAGACGAGTCCAGACAAGGGCATCCAAGTCACATCCGCGCAAGGGGCCACCCAGCTGACCCAAGGCCGAGCTGGATGTGAACCCTGCCTGTGTGCGGGCCCTCTGCCCGGCAGCTGCGATCAGTGGTGAGCCGCCCAACCAAACGCTCCCAAATGGAGCAGAGACCTTATCCCGGGAGGAGCACTAGCGCCCCTCGGGCAAGACAGGCCGGGTGGACGCAAGGTGCCTGCACGGGACCCTGCCCCGTCCTCCTCGTGCTCCAGGCTGCCTCCCCCAGAACTGCACATGTGTGCACACATGTGTGTATGTGTGTGCGCGCGCACAGGTGCCTTCCTGCTGAAGCACAGCCTCCCAAATCCTGCCAGCAGATCGGGGTCCCCAGGGCAAAGATGCGGACCAGCCGACTTGCAGGGAGTAGCCTCAGGCCCATCTCCTCAGGGAGACCCCTCCCCAGTCCTAGGCCGGCCCCACCTACCCCTGCGCCGGACACGACCCCTCACCTTCGTCCTCCGGCTCCTCCTCCTCCTCATTCACCTCGGGGTAGTACCTGGAGTCCATCTGCTTCTGCAGGGCCTCCAGCTTGCTCTCGTAGTCCTGGGCACAGAAGCGCGCCTGTGGCTCCACGCGGAGACCAGCCCCCTGCGGCCCTCCCTGCCGGACACGGCCCCCCCACCCCACCCAGCGCCAGCTCCGGCGGCTGTGCGAAGGGCTAGGGTAGCGGGGACCTGGGATGGGGGCGCCTCACCAGCCGCTGCTGCTCCAGCAGGTAGGTGGCCTCCTCACGCTCCCGGCGGTACTGGTCTTCCAGCTCCTGGAGCCTGTAAGAGCCGCGGGTGAGTGCGGGCGGGCGGTGGGCAGCGGAGGGCCGGGAGGGGCAGTCCCGCCCACCTCTGCTCCATCTCCTGCTTCATGTCGATGCCCTGCTTCTCCAGCAGCTCGCGCTGAGCGAAGGCCCAGTCCACGGGCTCGGCCGGCGTCTCCGCGCAGGGCGTGCGCTCGCGCTCCTGCCGCGCCTGCTCGGGGTGGTTGAACCGGAACACATGGCTCTTGCCCATGATGATGCGGTTTCCTGGGGGACGGGACGGGCCGAGGCCCGAGCTGGAGAAACTGTGGTCTCAGGGGCCTCGGAGGAGGGGAGGGGAAAGGAGAGGAATCGCCCCCGGGGTCCCAGCCTCACCCTCCCCGGGGGGGCCCCAGTTGTCCGAAGCCAGCCCACTGCCTCCTCTGCCCAGCATCCCCCTCACCTGCCCACCGCGGGATGGCCTCCTCCCACATCAGGACCTGAACGAGCCTCCTCACGCTCCCTGAGCCTCCCCTGGGCCCCGCCCCTCCCAGCAGCAGTGATGTTTGAGAACAGTCGTGGGGCCTCTCCACCATCCTATCCTCTCCACAACGCCGCATGTGCCACTCCCAGGCCAGCCTGGCCTCCTGCCCCGTGCCCTGGGCCCGGCACCCCCTATCTGAGGACTAGGCTTGGCCCCTCTGCCAGACACTTTCCTTCCCGGCTGTCCCTTGGATGGCAGCAGAGCAGGGGCCCGCATGTTTCCAGAGCCAGGCTCCACCCTGTCGGCAGGACCCTCCCAGGCACACAAGTGCCCCCAGGGCAGTGCCAGCTGTCCCGGGACTGTGCTGCTTGGAGGCAGGGGTCTCTATAAACCTCCTAGTTTCCTTCTGACTTTCTCCAGGAATCACAGCTCTACTCTGGGGCCTGCAAACCCGGCTCAGTCCCACTCCCCACAAGAGGCCCCCAGCTTGCAGGCAGCTCTTCCTCCAGCCACCGAGATCCACTTCCCTCCCAGCCCAGGCCCTGCCCTGAGCCCGCGGGCACCGATCCTGAAGTGACAAGGGAGACAGAAACTGCTCCCTGGACCTGCCCTTGCCAGGCTCAACCAAGCAGGGACGCCGGCCACAGGCGGCCCCACGAGGCCCCTGGGTCCAGGATGCGTGATGTGTCCCCCCTCAGGGCATGCCAGGACCACAAAGGCAGGGAGGGCCGTTTGGAGCCACCAGAGAGGTCTGGATGTCAGGCTAGGGGTGTCCCCTCTGTAACCCTAGCTGGGGCAGAGGGAGAGTCCCTTCGTTCTCAGCAAAGTCACCCGGACACAGTGACACGACGGTCTGTCCGTGTGTCAGCTCGGCCGGGGAGCGGAGCCCAGCGGTGCACTCGGGCATGGACGTAGGCGCTGTTGGGGTGGGGGCACATCTGTAGCTGGGGTGGCACCTCCAATCACGTGACCTCAGGACAGGAGACCACCCACAGGACGTGACAGGCCTCCCCCCTTGGGAAAAGGCCTTAAGAGCTAAACAGAGACGTCCCTGAGGAGAAAGTCCCACCTGCAGATTGCAGACCTGTCTGTCCAGCCCCCACCACCTCCCGAGCCAATTCCATGGAACAAGTCCCTCGGTAGATGGACAGACAGATACAGCAGTATATACACGTGTGTGTGTGTGCATGCATCTTTCTCCTGCGTGTTTTATAACACCAGGGCACGAGGCCCAGCCAGGGGGCCGGGGTGCGGGGGTCATGCAGCCCACACCCAGGTGGCTGCTCTACCAAGGCCCCTCTCCATCCCGCCGGGGCTCTGGGACAGGACCCCTCGTGGAGTTCCGCCTCAGCGCTGCTGCCAACAGCCTTTGTCCACCACCTCCGACCCTACAGTGCAGCCGGGGCGCCTGCGAGCTGGCCGGGTGCCTGCAGCCCCACAGCCTGGGAGCAGGGGCGCACAGGCGTGGGGGGTGGGGCAGCCCCGCCCCACTGTACCTGACCGCAGGATGCTGGGCTCCGTGACTTTCTTGCCGTTGACATAGGTGTCCGCGCCTTCACAGGGCTCTAGGGTCACCACAGCTACAGGACAGGTAAGGGACAGAGAGGAGGACCGTGGGGGTGTCACCCTGCTGTCTCCCTGAGTCCAGCGAACTGCACTCAGTGCAAGTCCAGCAAGCTCTCAGCGTGGGGCGGGGTCTTGACACACCTGGGCACCTGGCACCCAGCTGTGGCCCCCCGCAGGCACCTCCCTCCTGCAGCATCTCGATTTGGCCTCAAAGAAGCTGGAGGGGCACCTCGGCCCCTCACAGGCAAGGGAGGTGACACACGGCAGGGAGGCTCTTGTGCCCCAAGTCAGAGCCAGGGAGGCCGTGCCGGGCACCCACCCCGCCCTACAGGGTCTCCAGGAGGGATGCTCCTGGAGTCCCAGAACCCCTCCTGGCCTTGTGTCCACTCCCCAAGGGCAGGGAGGGAGACGTTTGGGGGCAGAATTCTGGGAGAACCAATGTTCTCAGCACAGCTTAAGGCCACCACCCTGAAGTGGCCCAATCACAGAGAAATCAGTGGTCTGCAGCCTCGAGGCTGGCCGGATGCCCACCAGGGAGCGTGCACTGAGCTTGGGGGCCGTGCTCGCTGTGACAGCAGGTACCTCCCCGAAAAGGAAGACTGGCAGTGGTGACGGAGACCCAAGGGCAGGCCGGCCAGGCAGATGGACAGATGGCCACTCCCAGCCCCGCGGGAAGCCGAGGCCTGAGAACAGTTGTCCCCTTGATCTGGGCTCACTGTCCTGCACCCGTGAACGCCCCAACTGGCCCCCAATCTGAGGAGGGAGCCCGGGTCCCCAGCCCAACTGTCCGAGCACCTTTAGAACCGAGGTGGTTCCTAGCACTGACTAGGAAGCTGGAGAGGGGGAGGCGGTACCTTCACTTCCCCCGCGGGAGTCGCTCCGGAAGACACAGTGCTCCTCCTTGATGAAGTGCCCACTCAGAACAATGTCCTGCCGCTTCTCTGCGTCCTCCCGGCCCACCCTGTGTGCAGCGGGCCGTCAGCACCACAGGCCCAGTGCACCATGATGCCGCCCACTGGCCCACACCGCCCCAGCAGCCTCCTGGATACCCAGCCCTTACAGGGAACGGCTGGAGAGCACACGAGTAGGGGCTCAGGGGACACCCCCAACACGGCCTGGCCGCGGGGAGCCACACCTCCCAGAGGGGCCCACAGCATCACCACCAGCGCACGGCCAGGCTCAGCACCCCTCCCTGTGCCCTGCCGACCCCAACCTGGTGATCCCATCCTTGATGTAGTAGAGCAGGCACTCGGACATGAGGGGGTCCTCGTTCAGGTTGACCAGATGTGGCGTCTGGGGAGACAGGCGGTCACGTCTCTTGGGGAGGGCAGGAGCCTGGCCCTGGCCGCCTGCTGCCCTCTCTCCCTGGGACCACCAGCCCTAGGCCCGGCCTCACAGGGACACAGTGTCCTCCAGCCTGGCCGAGAGGATGGGAGGAGACTCTGATGGGGACCCCAGAGCCTTGGGGGCAGCACTAAGGGGTGCTGGACCTCCGGAGGGGCTGGGAGTCCAGCTCTGAGCTCTGGAGGCGCACGGGGCTTGAATGTGCAGGGCAAGCCTGGGATCCGTGGGGCCTGGGCCCAGTCCTGGAGGTCTGGAGGTCCCCCTCCCAACCTAGGGGCTGAGGCCCCAAGGGGACCCAGGAGCCAGGAAGGGGGCGAGGGTGCCAGGCAGCGGGGCTCGGGCCCTAGAGGCTGAGGAGCAGAGAGGCTGTGAGCCAGCCAGGTCGGACACTCCCTGCCTGTCCTCACCAGGGGTCTACCAGAGCGCGAGTCACAGGCAAGGGGAGCGCCTCCCCCGCGGCCCTGTCTAAGCACTGCCCACCTCGTGCCCAGAGCAGCCGCGGCAGGCTCCGCCCCTCCTCCTCTGCTCTCCCTCAGGCTCTCTGGGCCCCAACACTTCCCGACCTCTACCCCGTCCCAGCAAGGACACTGCAGCATGGCAAGGCTAGACAGCTTCCTGCTTCCCACCTGGCTCCTTGGGGCCAGCTGTCCACATCCTCACTACAGACCCCTGGGGCCCCCCAATACTCAGCACAGGGTCAGGGCGACCTGGTCATCAGACATAGGACAGACCATCTCCAGCCACCCTGTTCCCGGGAAGGTGTCCTGTGTGTCTCCAGAGGAGACGTCGGGGGGGCCTCCAGGGCCAGCCCCCTCCTGGGCAGTGTCCAGGCCTGGGCCACCAGCAAATCCTTCTGCCACCAACGGAGCCAAAAGACTGCACAACTGGTGGCCCAAGGGCATGTGTACCCCAGCTCTGCACACTTCCCAGGGCACCCCCAGGGACAGGGCACGCCCCCAGGGACAGGGCATCCTCCCAGGGACGGGGCATCCCCCCAGGGAGAGGGCACACCCCCAGGGACAGGGCACGCCCCCAGGGACAGGGCATCCTCCCAAGGACAGGGCATCCTCCCAGGGACAGGGCATCCTCCCAGGGACGGGGCATCCCCCCAGGGAGAGGGCACACCCCCAGAGAGAGGGCACACCCCCAGGGACAGGGCACGCCCCCAGGGACAGGGCATCCTCCCAAGGACAGGGCACCCCCCCAGGGACAGGGCATCCTCCCAGGGAAGGGGAAACCCTCCCCAGGGACGGGGCACCCCTCCCCAGGGACGGGGCACCCCCCCAGGGACAGGGCACCCCTCCCATGGACAAGGCAATGAATCCCAAACAAAACTAAAAGCCTATCTGGACAGATGTGAAGCACCCCCAGGGTGCCACTGGCCCCCCCCCAGGGCCGCAGGCACCCTCCCTCCTGCCTCTGGGCCTCTGCACGTGCTACTCCCCAGCTAGCAGGCAGCGCAGACACAGCCTGGGGGCCCGGCCCTGTCCCCAGGGAGCAGCCACCCTGAGGGATGGGCCTTCTCATGGGCACCCCGTTCTCCTCTTTCCGTGGGGCCCTAGCGGCACAGCACTGGCTTCATGTGCCGCCAGCTCCAAGACAGGCAAACACAGGAGCCCTTTTGTGAGATAAAAAGTCAGCCAGGCGCTCCCTCGCTAAAGAAGTGGCAGGGTCAGGGCCTGAGCAGACTGCCACTGCCTCCAGGAAGGCTTCAGGGCTTGAAGCGCGGCTCCTAAAGGCTCTAAGGGTCTAGCGATCTTTGGCAGGGGAGGGTGGGTCTGTGTGCTGGAACAACAGAGACTTTTCCCCAGTGCTTGTGCGCTGCCCCACCTGTGCTACGGAACAGGGGGTGGGACTTGGTTCCATGTGAGGTCCTGGGCCACAGGCAAGCCGGGCTAGGTGCAGAAGAGGAGTCCTTGCTGGGACGGCTGGGCTTACTTCAGCTAACCTCCAAGGGGACAGCTGGCTCCTGGCCCGTGTCCCCAAGCCCTGCCCTGGAGGCTCCTGAGGGGAGTGCTGGCTCCCCCTGTTTCAGGAACCCGGTTTCAACCTAAGGGGCCCAGCCCACCCCTCAGGCAGCTAAGTGACCTCCCTGATGTTCTTCGGCCAAAGAGACATCCCACGGTGAGCAGCGGGAGGCGAGGGGCCACACAGGGAAGGAATGGCTTCGTGTGAGTGTGGCCGGGTCCCCGGAGCCCGCTTCCCTGCCCCCAGGAGCTGACAGCTGCCGAGGGCTGTAGGTCCCCCTTCCGTCCACGCTGGGGCAGCCCAGGGAATGGATCGGCTCCTACCTTTTTGGGAGAGAACACTCCCAGCGTGCCACCGTCCTCCCGCATGGCCACGCCCATCTCGGCCAGCAACGCTTCCCTGGGGGACAGAGTGAGGGGTCAGCACCCACACAGGCTTTCATCTGGGCTGTGGGCTCAGGTGCCCCGTGGAGGGACTACTCCTCTGAGTGGGGATCAGGTCAGTGGGGACCCTGGTGACAAGCGTGGGAACCCTGACTGCAAGACCGCAGAGCTGGGCACAGAGTCCCAGCCCCCAGCTCTTAATTGAGGGGCCGATTCCAGACCCCAGCTCCCAGCTCTCCATCAGATGGCCTGGTCCCAGCCCCACCTCCCATTTCTCCATCAGATGGCCTGGTCCCAGCCCCCCAGCACCCACCTCTCCATCAGATGGCCTGGTCCCAGCCCCCCAGCTCCCATCTCTCCATCAGATGGCCTGGTCCCCAGGCCCACCACCCACCTCTCCATCCGGATGGCTTCCGTCCGCCGCAGCTTCTCCTCCCAGGTCTCGTTGAGCTCAGCGATGATCTTTTCTGTCTCCTGGGAAGGGAGACAGAAAAGAGTGAGGTCAGGGTGGGGGGCAGGCAGTGCACAGAGGCTTGGGTGCCAGGCAAAGGGGAGATGAATAGCCAGGGCCCGACACCCCAATTCTGGTCCATCTAGGCAGCACGAACTCTGAAATATCAAGGTGAAGGGCTGAGGATCAGCGTGTGCAAAGGAGACACATCTGTCCTGTAGACAGAGAACAGCAGGGAGGCCGACTACACCTGGAAGAGAAACAAGCGCAGGTTGAGATGCCGAGTTGCTGGTTCCAAGGCTCAGGTGTCCCCTGACCGCAGAGAGATGGATGATGCGTCCCATTTCCGCACCGTCTCCCCTCTCCCTTCCCGACCCCCAGCCACGGTGGGACCCCCACGTCCTTGGTGGAATCCCACACCGCAGGTGGAACCCACATTCTGCTGGCCCCCCAGCACAAGGGGGCCTACGCCCCAGGGTGGCCGCACGCCCCCTCGTCAGCCCGGGTCTGGCCCCTGCGCCTTTGTCCCCGAGTCCCTTCAGGCTCCATGGTCTGGGCTCACCGTCCACTGCTCACAGCCGGCACCGAGTGCCCATCTGCTGAAGGAAGCAGCTCGCCTATGGCCAGCCGGGGGTGGGTGGCCATGCCGGGGCGGGTGCGTGTGTGGAGACCCGGGAGGGGCACAGAGGCCCTGCAGAGGCCCTGGGACGCCCGCCCACCCTGCTCAGCAGATGGGCCCCACGGCCTGGCCAGGGAGCACGGGGGCCCTGCACGGGCACCAGCGGGTCTGGGGCCAGGGTGCAGCTGCGCCCCTGGCACCGCTCACGCTGCCTCGGACCCTCTGCCTGAGACCGTCCAAGAGCAGGGGTCTTGGGCCCCGTGCCCACCGCCCGAGCCTGGCCCTGCCTCACCTTCAGCCTTTCGATGGCCTCCTCGCTGCCTGGGGCAAACAAGATGCGCTCGTGCAGGCTGGACACGGAGGCAGCGCGGCTGGACAGGGCCGAGAGTGAGGACGAGGGACTCATGCCCACCAGGGCGTTGGTCACTGTGGAGAGATTGTCAGGGGCTGGGTTCAGCTCCACCCCGCCACGGTTACGGTTATTGTTCTCAAGGTCGGACACGTCTATGGGAGGAAGGGGGGCAGACAGACGGGAGGAGAGAAAAGAAAGACCAAGTTGGGAAAAAGCAGATGAGTGGGAGGAAGGCAGCACACCAGGACCAGGAGCTGGGCGCCCAGGCGAGCGCATGCTAGGCCACCCCCGCCACCACCCCCCCAGTGCCTCTGCTCCCCTACCTGCTCACCAAGGCCCCTGCCCTCCCGCCCACCGCCTCCTGCTGTCCCCACCCGGCGGCGCCCTGAACCCAGGCCCTGATGCTCATCNCCGAGCCTGGCCCTGCCTCACCTTCAGCCTTTCGATGGCCTCCTCGCTGCCTGGGGCAAACAAGATGCGCTCGTGCAGGCTGGACACGGAGGCAGCGCGGCTGGACAGGGCCGAGAGTGAGGACGAGGGACTCATGCCCACCAGGGCGTTGGTCACTGTGGAGAGATTGTCAGGGGCTGGGTTCAGCTCCACCCCGCCACGGTTACGGTTATTGTTCTCAAGGTCGGACACGTCTATGGGAGGAAGGGGGGCAGACAGACGGGAGGAGAGAAAAGAAAGACCAAGTTGGGAAAAAGCAGATGAGTGGGAGGAAGGCAGCACACCAGGACCAGGAGCTGGGCGCCCAGGCGAGCGCATGCTAGGCCACCCCCGCCACCACCCCCCCAGTGCCTCTGCTCCCCTACCTGCTCACCAAGGCCCCTGCCCTCCCGCCCACCGCCCCCTGCTGTCCCCACCCAGCGGCGCCCTGAACCCAGGCCCTGATGCTCATCCGCACCCGCTCCACCACCCAACGCGCCCACTGCGACCCCGAGCTGCGGGGGCCGGGCGCCCTGGCAGAAAGTGAGCTGTGGGACCTCCAAGGGGGCTCCCGCTCCTGCACCCCATACACTGCTCTGAGAACCCCGCGGCTGGGAGGTGGGGGCTATGACACCCCCTGGGGCGGGAGGTGCCCGGGCCCCTCCCGGCAGAAGCAGACACAGCAGAGCAGCGGCGAACGTAGGGCAGCACGGGGTGCCGGGGAAGCCAAGGGCATCCTGCGGCTCCTGGGTGGGGAGGGAGCACCCAGCTGCTCTCCTGCCCAGGGCCAGTGGGAGATGCAGGCTGGAGGGGCCTGGCAGCAGACTCCTGGCATTTCCAAGGTGGGGGCCTTGGGCTGGGTGAGGTCAAGGGAGGCCGGGACAGAGCCAGCCACTGAGCTGTCCTGGCCTCTGTGCTGATGTTCAGCGTTTCCCAGGCCTCTAGAAACATGGGGGTCAGAGCCTGACCTCAGCCATGCTCAGCCGCAAGAGGCCTTGGCTGCCCCGGGGCTTCCCCGTTGTCTTAGTCGCCCAGCAGACATGGGGTGAGCCAGGAGCACAGCCTGCAGGGCACGTGAGCAAGAGGACACTGGTCCTGCAGCCCCAAGGAGGGGAAGGCCGCAGAGAGGGTGCGGCCGCCCGTGCTGCCCTATGCCTGCGGGCCGGCGGAAGCGGGGTGCACAGAGAGCAGGGGATACACACATCTGGGTCCTCCGGGCACAGTGCTGGCTGCGGGGCAGGCGTGGGAGAGACAGAAACAGAAGACCAGGTTTGCCTCCAGAGGGCGCGTCCCTCCGGATGGCGCGTCCCAGGCCGGGCCTCAGGCAGGGCGGTGCTCCTCGGCGGGAGCAGGGTGGCCGGGTGCCTCCTGCCCACGCGGCTTCCAGGAAAGCTGGCTTGCTCAGGCCAGCTGCAAACCTGAACACACAGCCCGCCAGGTCCCTCCAGGACCCTGGCCCCCCACCCAGAGCCCACTCAGCCCTAGAACCCGCGGCAGAGCCTGGGCCTCGGGCCAGAAGGGCCGCCGTCGGTGGGCGGTGGCCCCAGGAAGGAGCCGGGGCCGCAGCCCCGCTGCCCACTACCCTGCGGAGCCAGGCGGGCACGGACACTCACTGTCGGCGATGTCGCCCAGGCCCTGGGCGCAGAGCAGGTCCCGCAGCCGCGCCACCTCGTCCTTCAGCTCTCGGATCAGCTTGTTGTTGGGGTCCTCGTTGATGACGGCGTTGCAGCGGATCTGCTTGGCCCGGTCAGCGTACCTGGGAGGCACGGAGCACTGGGGTCTGTGCGCCTGGTGGCCGAGGGCACCTGGAGCCCCGCCTGCACCCACCTGCAGGGGCTCAGCACTTGGGGAAACCAAGGCCCCAGGATGCACAGAGCAGTCTAACCTGCAGCCCTGGGTATTCCCGGCCAGGAGGTGAGAATGCCCAGCCAGGCCACTGAGCAGCTCCCTGGCCAGCGGGACCTATAGACACGCCTATCCCAGGGGGCTCGTTAGAGACCCCCGGTGGCTCCATGGCCCACAGGCTGGGGAGAACCACTCAGCCCAGACCACTGCTCTCCTGGCTTCATTTCTGGGGCCCGGGGCCCCTTGAGCCCACAAGCGGTGGGACACACAAAGAGGCCCATGAAGTCCTGGGGGCCGTGACGGCCACTGGAAGCCTTGCGGGGCCCAGCAGAGCCGGCTCCCTGTGGAGGCACCTGGAGGGTCCGCTCCTGCCCACCCCCAGCCTTCTCGGGACACACCTCAGGGTGCTCAGCGTCTCGTCATAGTTGATGTCCGCGGGGCTCAGCGCCGCCACCATCGCAGTCCTGGAGTTCCCGCCTATGGGAAGAGACCCGGTGGTCCCCGCCAAGGGTCAGCCCCGCCCACCCGTCCCATCTCCCACCCTCCTGGTGCCCCCCACAACGGGCCACTGGGAGGGAGCAGACAGCAGGGGGCTGGCCTCCCTCCCAAGCCAGGCACCTGGCTTGCTTGTCGACATAAAAAATGTTTTTCTCACATTTGGGGTCACATTACAACAAGCAGCCACCCCCTCCCTATGATGAAGAGGCATGTTGCGGGGGTTTTATAGCATTTGCTAGTGGATAAGGACTGTTTCTGTCCAATAGAGATTCCACTTTGGTCCCTGTCAACTGGGATGTGTTTCCCATCAGACGGCTGGCCTGGGTCTCCCAGATGGGGCATGAGGACACGCAGGGCGTGAGGAAATCGGCCATCTCACTGCATTCTCCTCTGGGCAGCCCCAGGACTGCTCCTCCTCCTGCCCTTGCTGGGGCTCTGGACACAGTGACCCCAGGGACCTGTGTCCTGGGGCCGTGTTCTCAAGGCGTGGCCCCCCCAGGGACTGCGGGCTGACAGTGTGAAGGACTAGGGGTGCAATGCCCACCCTGGGGCGGGGCCTGGGTGTGGCCCCAGGGGAGAGGCCGGGTGACAGGACACACACTCCTTCGACTCTCATGTCCTCACCCCAGGGGGCACTTCCCCCCATCTCCCACCTGTCCTCTGCTCCACCAGGAGGCCTGGCGCTACACCCAATGCAGCCCACAGTAGAGACCAGCCAGGCTGCTTCTGGGAATCAGGGTCACGGCTGTTGGTAGCCATGCAGCCAAGGAAAGCCCCAGAGCCCCAGCCGTCCACAACCACCCGGGACTTAGCTTACCCTTCTGGACATCAGTCCCCCCAGCCCCCTCACCCTGCTGTAAGGATAGGCAGTGAGGATCCCAAGGCCATTTTGGGCGGAACACATGGGTATTGGGGGGGTCTCAGGCTCCATCTCCCTCTCACTGGCTCAGAGCTCAGCTGGAGGGGAGGGCAGGGAAGCAAGGCAGCTCTGGACAGCCAGCAGGGCTCCCAGAGGTCACAGATGGGGGGAGGCAAGTCCCTGTGACGTTCAGGGTGCCACTGCCCTGAGCCAACAGCAGGGGGCTGGCCTCCCTCCCAAGCCAGGCACCTGGCTTGCTTGTCGACATAAAAAATGTTTTTCTCACATTTGGGGTCACATTACAACAAGCAGCCACCCCCTCCCTATGATGAAGAGGCATGTTGCGGGGGTTTTATAGCATTTGCTAGTGGATAAGGACTGTTTCTGTCCAATAGAGATTCCACTTTGGTCCCTGTCAACTGGGATGTGTTTCCCATCAGACGGCTGGCCTGGGTCTCCCAGATGGGGCATGAGGACACGCAGGGCGTGAGGAAATCGGCCATCTCACTGCATTCTCCTCTGGGCAGCCCCAGGACTGCTCCTCCTCCTGCCCTTGCTGGGGCTCTGGACACAGTGACCCCAGGGACCTGTGTCCTGGGGCCGTGTTCTCAAGGCGTGGCCCCCCCAGGGACTGCGGGCTGACAGTGTGAAGGACTAGGGGTGCAATGCCCACCCTGGGGCGGGGCCTGGGTGTGGCCCCAGGGGAGAGGCCGGGTGACAGGACACACACTCCTTCGACTCTCATGTCCTCACCCCAGGGGGCACTTCCCCCCATCTCCCACCTGTCCTCTGCTCCACCAGGAGGCCTGGCGCTACACCCAATGCAGCCCACAGTAGAGACCAGCCAGGCTGCTTCTGGGAATCAGGGTCACGGCTGTTGGTAGCCATGCAGCCAAGGAAAGCCCCAGAGCCCCAGCCGTCCACAACCACCCGGGACTTAGCTTACCCTTCTGGACATCAGTCCCCCCAGCCCCCTCACCCTGCTGTAAGGATAGGCAGTGAGGATCCCAAGGCCATTTTGGGCGGAACACATGGGTATTGGGGGGGTCTCAGGCTCCATCTCCCTCTCACTGGCTCAGAGCTCAGCTGGAGGGGAGGGCAGGGAAGCAAGGCAGCTCTGGACAGCCAGCAGGGCTCCCAGAGGTCACAGATGGGGGGAGGCAAGTCCCTGTGACGTTCAGGGTGCCACTGCCCTGAGCCGGGGGCACTGACAAGGAGGCTGCAGGACTGCGGCCCTGAAGGCCACCTCCCCCAAGCCTGGTGGCGTAAACCCACTGCTAACATTGCCTTGGTCCCCCAGGAGGAGTCCCCGGTCTCGCCGCTCAGCCAGGGAAGGATGGGTGCCCTCCGAGACAGAGTGGGGGCAGAGGTGGCACCCTGCGGGTGTCAGATCCCAGGCCGGGCTAGTCCTCACCTAGGTTTTCCCGGAGGAGCCAGGTCAGCACCGAGTCTCTGTAGGGAATGAAGTCTGTCTTCTTCTTCTTCTTGTTCTGTAAGGTGTCCAAGGTCAGCCCCGAGCCCACCTGAGGTGGGGTCAGGCGGGCACGCATGGGATGCGCAGGCTGGCTGCCCAGGGCTCGCGGCTGGGCCTGCCCTCACGGCCTCTCCCCCCAGACCCTGGGTGCCCCCGCTTGGACTGGAACCAGGGACCTGCCAGCACGTTCCTCAGCCTCCCCCTTGTCTGTCCCAGGCCCCTCGTGAGCCTCACAGAGACGGGCTGCTGCTCTTCAGGCCCAAGGGGGAGCCGGCAGGACCAAGGGTCCTGGAAGTCCTGGCTGTGAGGCGGGGGTTACTGAGCGGGTTTGAGAGCATCGGCCCAGGGAGGCCTTCGTTTGCAAACTTGGTGGTGACAGAGTCCATGTCCACCTTGTGTTTCTATTACTTAATCTTCAAGGGTGAACCTCCGCCACCTTTGTCAGACTTGTTCCCACAGTAAATGCCCCCTGGTCACGCTGTCACCCCATGAGGGCTCCTAACTGGCCGCTCCCTCACAGCCTCCTCCCTCTGCTTCGTCTGCGTGGCCCGAGCACCTCAACCCCAGAACCTTCGCGCCCCGACCCTCACTGTCCTGCCTGCCACCCGGCCAGCCCCCGCCAGCTGCTCCCTACATGGCAGCCCAAGAGTGCGTCCAGATGCCACCAGTCTTCACCAGCCCACAGCCAACCTGTGGCTACCTCCCACCACGTCCCAGCCAGCTGCTTCCTGACGCCACTGGGGAGCAGGTCACGCCGGGCCCTCGGGCCCCATTGCCTGCGGGCACCCACGCTCCTGCGTCCAGGGCTGACCCTCAACTGGCTCCTCAAAACCATGCTGCTCAGCTGCTGGACGTCACCGCCGCGCCTGACAGTCCCTTCCTCGGTCCTTCCCGCGGCTCCCCACAGGGCTCCTCCCGCTGCAGTCCTGAGCTACTCGCCGGCTCATCACGCAGTTCTCCAGTTTCTCACCTAAGCTCCGCACCTCTTCACAGAGTTTCTCGTGTTTCCCCAAACAGCTTGTTACTCCTTGTCGCGGGATCCCTCCCAGCTCCTCCCAGCTCCCACGGGTCACTCACCTGCGTCCACCCATCTTCTCATGGGTCCCCACACAACTCCTCACACGGTTCCTCTCATAACTCAGCACAGGCTGCACGCACACGCGCCTCACTCCTCACAGCATCTCGCACACTCCTCACATCTCCTCAGCTCCCCAGAGTGCACACGATCCCCCGCAGTTTTGCACGCAGTTCCCCCACGCTCCTCCCACCTTCGTCCGCCGCCGCCCTCGCCGGCCCTCGCGCTGCCGCCAGGCCTGAGCCGCGCCGGCTCTGCAGTGCCTCGCGCCTGCTCACGTCTCCGCACGGGCGCGTCCGTCCAGCCCCGCGCAGGTGCCGCACGGCTCCAGAGGCCCCCCGCAGTCCCCGCCGCCGCGGCTCCACGGGCCCCCTCACACGGCTCCGCGCGCCGCGCCAGACCCGCGGCCCTGCGCACAGCTCCCGCCCCCCACGCGCTCCTGCTCGGACTGCCCCGGCCCCTCCGGCCCCTCGCAGGGCGCGTGCGTGCGCCCCGACACGGCCCGCGCTCACCCGCAGTGCTGGCGGTCGCGCCTGCCTTGCCGCACTTCTCCAGAGGCCCCGCCAGCTGCCCCAGCCTCCCTCGGCTCCCCACAGCCGCCCACTGTCGCGTCTCCCGCTCTCGCCCCTCAGAGCCCCTCACAGCCCTCTTCTGGGCCGCCTGCCACGGCAGTGCCTGCCCCGCGGCCCCTCACCCACGCCGCTCGGCGCTGCGCAGCTGGGCTGGCCCCTCTCAGACGCTCGTGCGGCCCCTCTCCTGCCTTCTCACGAGTCCGGAGCCCGTGCCCTCCCCCACACTAACCGAGCCCTTCCCGGCTCACGCCTCAGGCCTCAGGGCGCGCAGCTGCGCGGCGGCACTGCCTGCCCGCTCGGCCCCTCCAGGCCCCGCAGGCCCCGGCCCTCAGGCGCCTCTCCCGTGACGCCCGCGGCCACGCCGGCAAGGGGCTCCCACTCGGCTCACGCTCACAGCGCAGCCCTGCCCTTTACGAGGCTCATCCCTGTGCTCGTCCCTGCTAGTTCACAGTGCTCTCCTAGTCTCCTGCCGCCTCTCACCCACCCCGCAGCCTGCTCTCCGCTCACGGGCCGGCCCAGCTCCGAGCAGGGCTGCTGTGGCCTGGGCTCCCGCGGCCTCCCCCTTCCCCACCAAAGGCTGAGACCTTCCCCCAGAAGAAGGAAAGCGCTGCTTACCTTGTTGGGCCCCGAGTCCTGCAAAAGCAAAGACAGAGCCTGAGGACAGAGCTCTGGGCCTGGGGTGGAGGCCCCAGCTCTGCCCACACCCCCCGGCACCCCACTGCCCATCATGGCCGCCGGCCCTTGCTCTGCCCTCAGCCCTCAGAGCAGGATGGAGCAGAATCTGAGTCCACACCCCCACACATCCTCCACCAGACCGAGCCCTCACTTGAGGGTCTCAGCTCCTCCTGTAGGGTGACCTGGGGGGCACCCAGGGTCCTAGCACCGGGAGCCCAGGGCCACCCTCAGAGCCCTTGAGGGAGATGGCACGTCCCGGTCTCACAGGCTCCAGGGAATGACAGGGTCCCAGCTCCGCCTCCAGCCAGGAACTCCGTCCCCACACTCTGCAGCTTTTCCGTGGGCCCACGGAACAGGGCCAGGACAGGGGGCTGCTGCCAGCATCCCCCACCCCCACCCCATCCCCCGGGCAGCAGCACCCGGGGCCCGCTTACCATCTCAGCTAGTGCAGAGATGACCTTGCCCAGGGTGGTCAGGGACTTGTTGATGTTGGCTCCCTCCTGCATGGGGATGATGCGGCTGGGTGTCAGGCGGCCTCAGAGCCCCTAGCTCCCGTGGGACCCCGACCTGAGCTGAGCTGCCCTGATGGAGGCCCAGCGCCCAGCCCCTCGGCATGGGGGAACTGTGAACCCTCCAGCCCTCCCCATCCCATGATGGCAGGACCAAAGCGGGTGCAGGAAATCAACTCCCCTTCCCTCCACCCTTTGTGGCCACCCCCACTGAGTGTCGGTCCATTTCCCCCTGAGCTGCCCCTCCCCTCAGACTACCCGGGCGTCAGGCCCCGCTGGGCAGTCGGTGGTGGTAGGTGCGGACTCTCGTGGGGGCGGCCCTACCTTCAGGCGCGTGCCCTTGGCCCCCGTGGAGTCGGCCCGCTCACTCCCAGCCAGGTCCACCAGGCTGATTTTGCTCACCTGTGAGGACACGGGCGTCACACGCAGGAGCTGCGAGGCCCAATGGGGCCCGTCCCCCGGGTTTGGCTTGCAGGGCCCACCCTCCCGGGCCAGTGCCTTCCACCATCAGCTCTTCCTCCTCTGCCATGAGAACCCACAGCCTGGGGAGGCTGTGCCCCGCCCCTCACACCCGGCGCCCCACTGCCCCCTGCGTGCTGGCTGCTCTTCACCCACACAGCACCATCACTGCCACCCACTCCACAGGCCAGGCTCACCGTAAGGTGGGTTTTGAACCCAGCTCCGGCAGCCCCTCCATCACTGGTCAGCTGCCCTGTTGGGGTGCAGCTGCTCCAGCAATGGGTAGGGACCCTGGCACTTGCCCAGCCTGAGCGGGCCACCACATGCTCCTGGGGGAGGCCCACGCCCTTTGGAGCCACAGAGGCTGCAGGCAGGACCCCCCCTCAGTGCCCAGAGCCTGAGGGGTGGGAGCGGCAGGCAGCCTGTAGCCAGACCGTCTCAGGCCCAGTTCTGCACTCTCACCCTGCCAGGGCCCCGGAGGACGGCGCCAGGCCGAGGCAACCCCAGCATCATCAGGGACCGAGGGGCCCCTCTGCCGACTGTCCCGGGAACAGGGCCTGGATGGCAGGGTGGGCATGGGGGCCATCAGAGAAAACAGGGCGCTGAGGGTCAGGGCCGTGATGGGCGCCTGCCCCGCTGCCCCTTCTGGCACCCGCGGTCTGTGTGTCTGGCAGAGGCCCCAGGAGACGAGGCCCCTGTCCTGGCCTGTTCACAAGGCCAGGGCGCGTGGGAGGGGCCGCTAGGGGGGCGCAGCGGGGAGCTCAGCACAAGCTTTCCTTTGTGCTCACAGATACCGGTGCCCACAGTCGGGGGGTGCCCCCAGCCTGCACCGCGGCCCACAGTCAGCCTGTGATGGGTGCCCACTCAACCCGAGGCCCTCAACTCCACCCTGGGAGGGCCCCGAGGCGTCTCCGGGCAGTGGGGCTGCCCTGCGGTGCAGCCCAGGGGACACCCTTCCTGGGCCCCGTGGGCTCCACCATAACTGCCTGGCGGGAGGCTGATCTAAGGTCACAGCCCCTTAGCTGAGCCCCACCCACTCCCAGGTGGCACCCAAGGCCAAGATGAGGGGGCCTCTCAGGCCTGGCTGCCTCTCCCCAAGGCCCAAGCTGGGCCGTGGAAGGTCAGCACCCCATGAAGGCGCCACCTGCACCTTGCAGGCTGATACCCAGCTTGGCCTCCTCGCCCACCTTACCAGCCTCCCCACCTCGCCTCACCCTCACGGCCAGCTCACTTTCTCTGTGGTGATGTTGGTCTCTGCGTCATGGCGCTTCTGCGTGAAGATGATGTTGAACACGGCGTGGGAGCGGCTGCTGGTCTCGTTCATGTTCGTGGCCGCCACCGTCCTGGGGAGCAGAAGCCACATACGGTCACCTGGCGCCCCACGGTCAGACGTGAGGGCCGCTGGTGGTGCCAGCCTGCTTGCCGAGGACATGAGATGTCTGCCAGGGCCGTCCTGTCAGAGCCCGGGCAGAGCCCACGCCATCTGCCCACCTCGGCCACGGTGGCTCCTGCAGTCCCAGCTCGAGCCTGGCACTTGGGGTGCCGTGACTGTGGGGTGGTCTCTCAGCTTCCAGGGGTTCAGCAGAGCCCAGTTATTGCTCACTCAACGCCTGGGGAAGTGGTCTGTGGGCAGTGGTGCAGAAAGGCCCCCAGGAAGGGAAAGAGGGGTCCACTGTCACACCCCACGCCAGCTGCTCCAGAAGGCCTGAGGCTGCCTGACCAGAGACCAGTGTTGGACCCAATGCCACTGATATGCAGAGCCCCCGGGGAAGCCCAAAGGCTGGGCTCACTGCCGGACAGCACCCTGCACAGAGAGGCCCCCGCGGGGCCACGACCGAGAGTGCCGCGTGTCGCCTGCAGATCCAGTCTTCCTCACCTGCCCGGGGAGCCCCTGGGTAGCAGATGGGCAGCTGTTGCCATGACAACCAGGGCAGACCCTCCTGGGCTGGGAGGTCCAGGCCATCGCAGCCACAGAGACCAAGCTGGCAGTGCCTTGAGGCTGGCCCTCTCCGCACACCCCGAGAAGGCAGAGGTGGGCCTCACAGCCTGGCCCAACCCAGGGCAGCCATCGCCAGACCCTCTAGGAGGAGCAGACCCCATGTAGGTGGAGGTGTCCCCTGCACTGGGCGAGCTGGAGGTCCCTCGCAGGCTGGCATGTGCCCTAAATGGCCTGAGGCCCAACGGGGGCCCCGCATCCCCATGGGGACACCAACAGGTGCCCCAAGGCCCAGTCTCCCTCGGAGACACTCGAGGCTGCACTTGTGGTGGGGTGAGCAGGGAGGGTGGGTGCGTCACCCGCACACACCGGGCCTTGTTCCCTGAGTCCATGAGGTCTTGGATGTCATTGTAGGAGGTGACCGCCAGCTTGGACAGGTCCTCCACGTAGGGACCCAGCAGTGGGTGCTCCCGCACACGCAGGTTGCCCTTGTTCTTGGGGTTCAGGAGGTCACGGACACGCTCGCAGTAAATCTCCATGTAGCTGACCTACAGGACAGAGTTGACATCAGGGACCCCCAAGGCGGGGGAGGCAGGTACAGCATGTACCCAAGTCACCCGCTGGGACCAGGGCCCCTGCTGGAATGTGTAAGCAGAGGTATCAGCCCACCCCCGCCTGCCTGGCCCTGCCCCACCCACGGCCATGCTGCCGGCTGGCCCAAGGAGGCCACACTGGGGCCACCTCGGCCACAGCCCAGCCCAAGCCTTGTAGCTCTGAGTAGCTGCTCAATAAACACCATGGAGATAACACTGCCCCTGCCAGTGTCCAGCGTGGGGCGGGCATATTTGCAACATACACGCGAGAATGACAAGATAAGGGACAGACCAGTGGGGGGACTGGCTTTAGGTCAGAAAAGCCATGCTCCAAGGGACAGGCAGTGGGGAACCCTACCTCCACGGAGTAGGACATGTTATCGTTGGTAGTGTCGTTGATGCGGGAGAAGAGGTCCTCACAGAGCTGCCGGGATAGAGGATACAGTCAGACATGAGGCTGGGCTGTCCCCAGAGCCCTGCTTCTCGAGGTGCTGGGCTCCTGCACCCCAGCAAGGATTCTGCCCCCCAAGCGCCTCCCACACCCTCACGGTCCACATTAAAGGCACTGAGAAGGCCTGCAGCCGAGGAGTCACTGTCTTCTGATAACTCAGGGGACCCCCAGCTGACATCTCATCCTATCCTGCTCCTCCCACCATCCTCACCTGCATGAGGTAGAGGATCTACCATGCTGCAGACCACCTGAAGTTCTCCCCTCCCTGACAAGTCCAGTACTGACCAGGTCAGATTTGGAGACCTGCCTAGCGGGCACCTCCTGTCCTGAGCACCTCTCCTTGCCTGGACCACCAGCCCTCACAGCTCTCCCCAGGAAAAGCTGCCCCCAGCAGCAGTTGTCCCAGCCTTCCTGTCACGGGTGTGACTGTGGGGGAGCGCTGATGAGGGCTGGGCAGCTCTCGCAGCTCCCCATCCACGGACCTCGGTCTTCAACCTCTTCACAGCCAGTCTGCCCCATGCTGCCTCCTGCCCAGGCCCTACCCTCCTGGTTTACCTTCCTCCCTGGTCCCTGCTCTCTGGGAAGCCTGTTCCGCCCTCCCCAGGGGGCCTGTTCCGCCTTCCCCAGGCCCCGCCCCCAACTTCTGACCACACCCCTCCGCGGGCCCCGCCCCGCCCCAGGCCCCGCCCACTCGGCTTCTGACCACACCCCT
>SJYG01000636.1:801170-829511 GCA_006410535.1 Litocranius walleri
CGGCTTCTGACCACACCCCTCTGCGCAGCCCTCCGCAGGCCTGGCCCCGCCCCGCCCGCCGCGTGCCTGCGGGATGATGCCCTGCTGGTCCTTCTCCTGCTTGCCCATCATGGTGTAGGACTTGCCAGCCCCAGTCTGTCCGTAGGCGAAGATGCAGACGTTGTAGCCTTCGAAGGCGTGCTGCAGCATCTCCTCGCCAATGTCGTGGTACACCTGCTTCTGTGAGGCGTAGTTGATGTCTTCCGGCTGCAGGAGGAGAGGGGTAGCTGCAGGAGGCTGCGGTGCCGAGCCCTCAGCCCGCCAGGCTCACTGAGCGCCCGCGTCGCACCACAGGCTGCCAAGGCCAGTGCGGTGGGGGGGGACACCTGCCCGCCCACCCCTCACAGGACACCTGGAGAGGGGAAATAATCTGGGAGGGGGGCGGCTTCCGGATGGAGCGGTAAGAGGAGCCATCAGGCTAGGGCCGGACAGGATGGAAGAGCATTTCAGCAGAGGGAACAGCATGTGCAAAGGCTGGAAGTGGGAGTACATGACGTGGTGCCTGAACCAAGCTTGGTGTGGTGGCCGTGGAGTGACAAGATGGCGCTGGAGAAGTGGCAGGATAGGAGCTCACGGGCTGAGCTATTGCCCTTGGACACTGTTCTGAAGACAATGGTCTCTTTAGGCAGGACTGGGGGTCACCCTGACTGTGGGAGAGGAGGGGCTGGACGGTGAAATGGGGAGCCTTGGGACCAGGCTTTCAGAGATGTGACCCAAGATGGGCCCTGGCCCAGGGGCAGAGGGCCTGGACACCTTCTAGGATGCAGGAGGCTGGGGGATGCAGGACTGGACAGGATGGAGGAGGTGGCGGGTGAAAAGCCCAGAGGCCTCCCAGGCTCCCAGGGGAAGTGGAGTGGAGGGCATGGGCAGGCCAGTGTCAGGGGGGCAGGCTCAGCTTCGGACACTGAGCTTGGGATGACTGGGGAAGAGGAGAAGCTGGCGGGCAAGTGGACGTACAGCTCAGACCCTGGGAAACTGCCCCTGGTGGGCTGACAGCCCCTGATCCCTGTCACAGCAGGGGACAGTGCCCCTGGCACGCTATGACCTTTCACACACAAGGCAACTCAGGAAAACAGGCCCCTCCCCACGGGCCTCCACCTAGGCCCACACCTCCCGCATCGGTCCTGCAGGGGAGCATGTGGGCCCCTCACCCAACTGCCTCAGAGAGGTCAAGGGACTGGCAGACGGCCACACAGCAAGCAGGGCGGAACTGGCTTCCACCCCCCGGAACCCCAGCCCTGGGCTTACCGACGTGTGTGACCAGTAGGAGTAGTCGAAGCTGAAGCTTTTGGGCGTCTCCTTGGGCTGTTTGGGGTTGATGATGGCTGTGGGGAGGGAGACAGACATAATGCTTAGCGCTGCCCTGCAGGGACACATTGACCCTGTACGTGCCCGAGAGGAACCCCAGGGCAGGGAGGCAGAGTCCTCAGAGGCCTCTAGCCTCAGAAAATCCAGTCCCCAACCCCGAAAGGGCCAGGGATGAGGCAGATAATCCTCTTGTCAACGAGGCAGTGCAGAGCGGTCCCTCTGTGCAGGCACCAGGCCGGAGCACAAGCCCACGGCCCATCCCCTCCTCCTGGGTCCACACTCTGCTCGCCTCACCAGCCCTGATCTCTCACGTCTGTCCTGCACACACGTGCCCTAGGAGGCCCGGAAGACCGTCAGTCACAGCCACGTCCTCGCTTCTTTTGGGGCCCGTCACATTTGTGTGCTCGTCCGCGTCCAGGGCGTGCTGGCTGTCCCTCTGTGGGGACACCACGCGTTCCTGATCTTGCAGGGCCTGCGTGTCCACTCTCGGGGGCTGTGGAGCTGTCTTCAGCTCAGCTCCCCCCAGCCCCCCTCCTCCACCAGCCACACCTGGGCCGGCAGGAGGCAGCTCTCATGAAATGTCGGCCCATCAAGGGGCGAGCATCACCGCTGGCAGGCCTACTGAGGCCTGTGTTTAGCCCAAGGCCAAAGCACCCCAGGGATCCCATGCCCTGGACGGGTCTTGGGTCCCGGAGGCCAGGGCTAGGCCGGCAGCATGTCTGCTGTGGCCGGGCAGCAGGCACTGAGGCTCCTGGGACACTGGCTTAACCCCAATGCCTGTGTTGATAGAGGACCCTAGGAACCCCTGAGAGCCCACCTGGCTGGGGACAGATGCCTCCCTGGGGCTTCACCTCCACCAGGAACTTGGGCTATCCCGGTGGGAGAGGGCTCCAGGCCACTCCCCGCCATGGCATCCCATCTGAGGAGCGCGACACCCTCTTCCCTGTACTTGGAGATGCGGGCCACGCTGCCCACCCGTCGGACCAGCTTTCCTCAGCTGCCGGGGGCTGGGGCCCTCGCCTTCCTGAGCTCCAGGACCCCACACCCTGCCCCGCCAGCCCGTGTCCTGGGTGACCTATAACTCTCGCTGAGACAGCAAACCACACCCTTGCGGCAGGCTGAGTTATGTCCCTCAGAACTCACACATCACTGAGTCTTGACCCCCCTCAGAATTCATACATGGAGTCCTGACCCCAGGACTCGGGATGTGACCTTATTTGGAGACAGGGTCCTGGCAGGTGGGACTGGTGAGGAGGAGGTCGCGCTGCGGTTGGATGGGCCCTGATGCCACGGGGCCCTGATGCCACGGGGCTGGCGTCCTTTTTATAAGGGGAGCGTGACACAGACACACGCGTGGGGAAGGCCGTGTGAAGACGGAGGTAGAGACCGGGACAGCGCTTCTCCAGGCCAGGAGACACCAGCATCTCCAGAAACTGCTGGAGGCGAGAGCCAGGAAGAAGGCTGAGTGCCGAGGAAGTGGTGCTTTTGACCTGTGGTGCTGAACAAGACCCTTGAGAGTCCCCGGACTCCAAGGAGGCCAAGCCAGCCCATCCAAAAGGAAATCAACACTGAATATTCCTTGGAAAGACTGATGCTGAAGCTCCAATGCTTTGGCCACCTGATGCGAAGAGCTGACTCATTAGTAAAGACCCTGATGCTGGGAAAGATTGAAGGCGGGAGGACAAGGGGACAACAGAGGGTGAGATGGTTGAATGGCATCACCGACTCAATGGACATGAGTTTGAGCAAGCTCTGGGAGATGGTGAAGGATGGGGAAGCCTGGTGTGCCACAGTCCACAGGGTCACAAAGAGTCAGACATGACTGAGCAACTGATCAACAAGGAAAAGAGGTGAGAGAGGTGGGGAGTAGCTTCTCCTCCCCCTCAGAAGGAACACTTTGATGTCACAGCCGGTGACTCCTTGATCCGGGACTCAACAGCCTCAGGACCTGTTGTCTAAGCCGCCCTGTCTGCGGCACTGGGACTTGCACCCCAACCCTGGCCTCCCTGGCCTTGACCGGCACGGCAGGCAGGCCCCCTCCTGTGCGCTCCGGAAGGTCCTGCTCACGACCCAGGTGTTACCAGAAGCCCAGTCCCTGTGGCTGACCCAGCTCTGGGCCCCAGGCCCTGGGTGTGAGGGGTTCTAGGTGATGGCTTGGTACCCTGGGTAGGCTGGCGGGAGGGAGCAGGTGGCTGACCATCATCACAGCCCTTTCTTTGGAGCCGAAAGGGGGTCACGTCATCCATACTGCCTCCAGGAGCGAGACTGAGAGGAGACCTAGCTGCCTGGGTTTCAGCTCCTGCTGGATGTGGGGATGCGGCCGCCGGAACCTCGGCACAGATAATGCCGGCGCCATGGAAACGACAATCACAGTGCCCCCTGAGCACACACAGGCCCCGGCACCCACCAGCACCCAAGCTCAGCCCACTGTGTCGCCCCACCCCGCCCAGCCCCCTCTCCTTCGCCGACCGCAACCCCTGTTCCCCTGGTGCTGACGCTGTCTGGGCGCTGGGGTATCTGCCTGCACTGGGACCCCTGGCCCCCCTAGGGACAGGGCACAGACATGCTCAAGGAACCTCGAGTGGGCAGGGGACAGCTGTTGCCAGGGTCAGTGAGTGGGGAGTGGGCCTCAAGGAGAGCCCGCCAGGGAGACCAGCGGGCAGAGCTGCTCTGGCCTCGGACCTGCTGACACCTGCCCCTCCCACTGGCACAGAGGCGGTGGCGCAACTGTGACCTCACCCTGTTCTGGCCCCGGGGTCCTCTGGCGTCTCCATCACAGACGGTCCTGGGCTCCAGAGAGGACTGCCCTCCCCAGGATCCAGCCCAGGCCTGCTCTCCACTGACACCGCTGAGCCCCCTCCAGGGCGGCCTCGCTGGGCCAGGGGGACACGGCAGCGCCCGCCCGCCAGCACCCGTGTAGCCTTGTGTCTCCTCCTCCTGAGCTCTGAGGAGCAGCCAGGACCTGGGCTTGTTGGGGGCTCAGCACTTTGGGCCCTGCTGCGGGCACACGGGGGACAAAGAGGGGCGCCGTAGGGTGGGAACAGCAGGGCAGGGGCTGAGCCAGGATGAGCTGCTTTCTGAGTCTGAAGGCCCCCACGTCCCCAGCAAGGCCCTCAGGAGGCTCTGTCAGCCATGGTCCTCGTCCCTAGCCCATCTAGTTCCGTGTCTGTGTCCCCATGGGAATGTCACCCCCAGGGCAGGGAGGGCCTTAGTCCTGCTCCCCAGGCCTGATGGTGGGGCTGCTGACCAGGGCCCCGCATCTGACACCACGTGTCTGAGCCACTCCTCCGATTTACAGGCCCACAGCTGTGTCACCACCTCCTGGCCACGCCCATGCTCCCTTCTGTGGGCTCCCAGGCCCAGCCTCACTCTATTTGGAGCCCAGAACATTCTAGAATAGTGATGGCAAGTGGGGCCAACTTCTCTGAGGACTTAGGTGTTGAGAATGCACATGAGCTGCTGGTCAACAAGGGCCTTTGTGCAACTAGCAGGGTCTGTGTGGGCACAGGAGGCTGTCAGGGGGGTCCCAATGGACCTTCCAGAACAGCAATCCAGTCCCTGAAACACACAGCAGGCCCAGCGGGCTAGCCAGGGTCCAGCCTTGCAGGCAGGAAAGCCAGGCTGGGTGAGGGCCTGTGGGGCCTTGCAGGGCTGGAGGGCCTGGCCTTGAAGGCATCCACCCCGCACACGCACTGGCCTGGGTTGAACAGCGTCCTCCCCAGATTCATGTCCACTGGCACCTCACAATGCGACCTAAGACCTTACAGAAATGGGGTCCCTGCTGTAACACCTTCTTCAGCCTCAAGGGAGCCAGACTGGACAGACCGCCACTTACATGGGGGCCAAGCTGGAGATGTAAGGGATCCAGGTCCTGGACAGACCCTCTGCCTGCTTGGGGGCAATAGTTGGACAAGACCTCAGTTTCCTGGGGAGAACGCCCAGAAGTGTGTCCCATATTAACAGGCCTCAGAGAGCTGGGTCCTGTTCCTGCTGCCCGCCGTGGCCACCCGCTCACCAATGCCCCTTCGCAGCTTCTGTGCCCCCACAGTGCGACCAAGGACCACCTCCCAGGTAAGCTCTCGGCATCCAAACCCTCAACTCAGCTCTGCTTCTGGGCAGCTGGTAGGGACAACACCACTCATGAGAGTCACTGAGCCCCCGGTGCAGGTGCTCAGCAGGGCCCCCTCGCAGGCTCCCACTGGGGCCTCTACAACATGCCCCAGGGCTCCCACTAAGACCCCCAGCCGAGAATCCCCTTCCAGAGCCCAGTGGCACCCCAGGACACCCCCAGGACAGGACATCCCCAGCCACGCCCGAATACTCAGCCCTCACAGCCCCGGGAGGCAGCCAGCACCCACCCCGAGTGCCCCTCCCCTGGGGCAGACCCTCCCTCCAACGCTGTGGACGATAGAAGTTGTCCTCCACTCCCCTCTCCATCCCAGGGCTCCCCATGCTCCTCCTACAACCTGAGGACCACTGGGTGCAGGTTCCACCACGGAGCTGCGGGCGACAGCTCCAGGAGCAAGCTGCCAGCTGAGGCCGCCAACCACACAGCCGAGGGAGGACGACGAATTCCTGCCTGACACCAGGCGTGGGGCTGGGCTCCTGATCAGCAGGAGGTGACCCAAACACTGGTTCCACTTCCGGGGCCCCAAGCGCGCCTGCTGGTCCCCAGTGTGAGAAGAAAAGATGCCTGCTCTAGGGGTTGGGAGGGGGCCTCCAGGTGTCAGCAACACCCTGCTTCTCAGTCTGGGTGGGGCCGAGTGCGTCCCAGAAGCATGTACTCTGTCCCCATCCCCAGGAGCACGCTCCCAGGGAGCGTGGAGAAACGGGGAGATGAGAAATCAAGAACCTTGTGTCCTGGGCTGAAAAGTACCCTCCTCAAATTCACATCTCCCCCGAACCTCAGGATGGGAGAAACAGGATCTCTGAAGATGTATGTAGCTGTTGAAATGAGGTCACACTGGATCGGGGCTGCTCCTAAGTCCAGCAGTCAGTGTCCGAACGAGGCCAACAAAGACCCAGACACGCAGGGGAGAAGCCCCGTGAGGACGGAGCAGGGGGAGGGGCGTGCAGGCGTGGCCGCCTCGGAGGCCACGAGAGGCAGGAAGAGTCCTCCTCCAGCACCGCCACCTGGAGGCCGGCCCTGTCAGCACCTCGGGTTTGAACTCTGGCCCCAGCGACTGTGAGAGAACATCCGTCTGCACTGTTAAGCCACCCGATTGGTGGCCTCTGTTCCCGCAGCCCCAGGAAGCCAGGGCCCCGGGCCGCGCAGTACTCACTGGTGGTGCTCCCCGACATCTGGATGATGCACTTGGACTCGCGGCTCATCTCCCGGGAGTTGAAGGGGCGGACGCGCACCGCCACCTTCACCGAGGCCCCGGCCATCTCTGCGGCCTCTGTGGGTCACTCCTGGCAGCGCTGGGAGCCCCGTGAGCAGGGGAGACACCTTGGGGAAAAGGGAGATGTGAGTTAGAAACAGCATCCAGAAAGGTGGAGCAGGCGTTTCTGGCAATGGAGCCCTCTCTGGTCCAGCCCCGGTGACACCGACTCGGATGACCAGTCCAGAAGGAGGAACAGAGCGGGCGGCTGAGGGCGGGAAAGGCCTTGAGTTTTAGGAAAGACAGTCAACGGGATGAGAGGAGCCTGAGAAAGCAGCAGCCTAACAAGCACTCTTGCCTGGAGAATCCCAGGGACGGGGCAGCCTGCTGGGCTGCAGTCCACGGGGTCGCTAAGAGTCGGACACGACTGAGTGACTTCACTTTCACTTTTCACTTTCATGCATTGGAGAAGGACATGGCAACCCACTCCAGTGTTCTTGCCTGGAGAATCCCAGGGACCTGGGAGCCTGGTGGGCTGCCGTCTATGGGGTCGCACAGTCGGACACGACTGAAGTGACTTGGCAGTAGCAGCAAAAGCAACAAGAAGCAGCTAATTCACTGCAGCACCTGGAAGGATTCCAGGTGCCTCTGGAGGTCACTGACTGAGGGGGACTGCCCAAGGCGACTTAGTGAAACGCACATGGGGGAGCACCATGCGAAGAAAAGACGGGGTCGGCCAGCTGAGGACCAGGCGAAAACCACCAAAAGGCAGGGCTCCACTGGTGGCGTGGGGTGCCGGGACCACAGCCGCCAGTGCAGGAGACCACAGGCAACGTACTTGCCCACAGCCTCAGAGGAGGCCAGCTGCTGACTGACCCCTCGGTCCCGGACATTCAGCCTCCAGACTCGGAGACAATACACTTCTGTTGTCTAAGCCCTCAGTCTGTGCTACTTTGTGACAGCAGCTGTTAGTTCCAGCAGAGTAACGAAGACCCTGAGACCCCCACCCCTACCAGTGACCATCCAGGACGTGCCCCATCCCAACCCCACCGCCCCCACCGGGCAGAAGGCCAGAGGGCACCCTCAGGGAGACTGAGGCTCTGTGCAGCCTGGGGCTCTGAGGACTAGCTGAAGGAGGATGTGAAGAGCCCAGTGAGATGGCTGGCAGGGGGACACCAGCCTCCCGCTCCTGCCGCGGGGCTGGTGTGCTGGCCACCAGGGCAGACGGAGCAGGATCACACCCTCTGTCGAGACACACAGAGACTAACACGAAGAGGGGAGCACAGTAGGAAGAGATGAGGCAGGAAAGCGTCAGTCAGCCGTGTCTGACTCTCCATGGACTGCAGCCCTCCAGGCAAGAACACTGGAGTGGGTCGCCATTTCCTCCTCCAGGGGATCGGCGCGACGCAGGGATGGGACCCAGGTCTCCTGCACTGCAGGCAGATTCTTCACCTTCTGAGTCACAAATTTTAAATGCTTTGTAATTCATTTTCTCAGAAAGAGAAGTTATTCATCCATGAGCAAGGGAAGGATACTATTTTTAAAAGGAACTTTTAATGAGTAAGAAAGAGATCTTGGAAATTAAGAATATGAAAACAGACCTTTAAAAGTAAATAAAAAGCTTGGAAATACAATTAAGTAATTGTCCATGCGAAAAGAGAAAATTTGAGGATCAATGAAAAGAAACTGTTAAGAAATAATTCAAAAAAACTTCCTAGCAGTGCCTAGCATTGCCAGTCTGACCTCAGGCAAACCACAGCCGGAGGAGGGTGAAAGGGAGACCCAGGAAGACTCTGGAAGAGGTGGGAACCTGTGCTCCACACGTGAAGAAGACGTGGGTGGGGTCCCAGCCAGAGGACGGTGAAGGGGTCCCAGCCACAGGACAGTGAAGGGGTCCCAGGAGGGCCCTGGGGCTGCCTGGAGGGGGACACTCCTAGTCAGAGAGCAGTGGAGGGGACCCACTCAGGGGCAAGACCCAGGCGCTGCAAGGCTGGAAGGGTCTCCCATGCAGAGAAGCATCCATCCAAGGGTTTGAGCAGAGATCAGTGATGAACTCAGGCATCAGCTATCAGTTATTTCTGATAACATCTTCCACAAGAAGGAAACTATGGTACTTCCCTGATGGTCTAGAGGGAAAGAATCCGCTTTCTGGTGCAGGGGATGAGGGTTTGATCCCTGGTCAGAGAACTAAGATCTCACAGGCCACATGGCAACTAAGCCCGGGCACAACTAGAGGCTCCGTGAGCCCCGGAGACATCCCCGTGATAAACGAAGATCCGCGTGATAAACAAAGATCCACGTACAGCACCCAAGACCCGCCTCAGCAGACTGATGAATATTAAAAAACAACAAAACCCAAGCAGAGTGCCCTTGAGCAGCAGGAGAGACTGTTCACCACCTGCTGCTGTAAACAGCACACTAATCAACTCACAGGAAGCATGGCAGGAAGACGGGCGAGAGGTGTCGATGGTGCAGACAAGCTGACTGCCCCAGAGGGGAGCTAAGTGGAGCAGGCCAACCAGGACACAGGGGCTCCAGGGTCAGGGGCACGGGCGGGGCTGCTTCTCACGGAGAGCCCCAAGGCATCCACCCCGCACACGCACTGGCCTGGGTTGAACAGCGTCCTCCCCAGATTCATGTCCACTGGCACCTCACAATGCGACCTAAGACCTTACAGAAATGGGGTCCCTGCTGTAACACCTTCTTCAGCCTCAAGGGAGCCAGACTGGACAGACCGCCACTTACATGGGGGCCAAGCTGGAGATGTAAGGGATCCAGGTCCTGGACAGACCCTCTGCCTGCTTGGGGGCAATAGTTGGACAAGACCTCAGTTTCCTGGGGAGAACGCCCAGAAGTGTGTCCCATATTAACAGGCCTCAGAGAGCTGGGTCCTGTTCCTGCTGCCCGCCGTGGCCACCCGCTCACCAATGCCCCTTCGCAGCTTCTGTGCCCCCACAGTGCGACCAAGGACCACCTCCCAGGTAAGCTCTCGGCATCCAAACCCTCAACTCAGCTCTGCTTCTGGGCAGCTGGTAGGGACAACACCACTCATGAGAGTCACTGAGCCCCCGGTGCAGGTGCTCAGCAGGGCCCCCTCGCAGGCTCCCACTGGGGCCTCTACAACATGCCCCAGGGCTCCCACTAAGACCCCCAGCCGAGAATCCCCTTCCAGAGCCCAGTGGCACCCCAGGACACCCCCAGGACAGGACATCCCCAGCCACGCCCGAATACTCAGCCCTCACAGCCCCGGGAGGCAGCCAGCACCCACCCCGAGTGCCCCTCCCCTGGGGCAGACCCTCCCTCCAACGCTGTGGACGATAGAAGTTGTCCTCCACTCCCCTCTCCATCCCAGGGCTCCCCATGCTCCTCCTACAACCTGAGGACCACTGGGTGCAGGTTCCACCACGGAGCTGCGGGCGACAGCTCCAGGAGCAAGCTGCCAGCTGAGGCCGCCAACCACACAGCCGAGGGAGGACGACGAATTCCTGCCTGACACCAGGCGTGGGGCTGGGCTCCTGATCAGCAGGAGGTGACCCAAACACTGGTTCCACTTCCGGGGCCCCAAGCGCGCCTGCTGGTCCCCAGTGTGAGAAGAAAAGATGCCTGCTCTAGGGGTTGGGAGGGGGCCTCCAGGTGTCAGCAACACCCTGCTTCTCAGTCTGGGTGGGGCCGAGTGCGTCCCAGAAGCATGTACTCTGTCCCCATCCCCAGGAGCACGCTCCCAGGGAGCGTGGAGAAACGGGGAGATGAGAAATCAAGAACCTTGTGTCCTGGGCTGAAAAGTACCCTCCTCAAATTCACATCTCCCCCGAACCTCAGGATGGGAGAAACAGGATCTCTGAAGATGTATGTAGCTGTTGAAATGAGGTCACACTGGATCGGGGCTGCTCCTAAGTCCAGCAGTCAGTGTCCGAACAAGGCCAACAAAGACCCAGACACGCAGGGGAGAAGCCCCGTGAGGACGGAGCAGGGGGAGGGGCGTGCAGGCGTGGCCGCCTCGGAGGCCACGAGAGGCAGGAAGAGTCCTCCTCCAGCACCGCCACCTGGAGGCCGGCCCTGTCAGCACCTCGGGTTTGAACTCTGGCCCCAGCGACTGTGAGAGAACATCCGTCTGCACTGTTAAGCCACCCGATTGGTGGCCTCTGTTCCCGCAGCCCCAGGAAGCCAGGGCCCCGGGCCGCGCAGTACTCACTGGTGGTGCTCCCCGACATCTGGATGATGCACTTGGACTCGCGGCTCATCTCCCGGGAGTTGAAGGGGCGGACGCGCACCGCCACCTTCACCGAGGCCCCGGCCATCTCTGCGGCCTCTGTGGGTCACTCCTGGCAGCGCTGGGAGCCCCGTGAGCAGGGGAGACACCTTGGGGAAAAGGGAGATGTGAGTTAGAAACAGCATCCAGAAAGGTGGAGCAGGCGTTTCTGGCAATGGAGCCCTCTCTGGTCCAGCCCCGGTGACACCGACTCGGATGACCAGTCCAGAAGGAGGAACAGAGCGGGCGGCTGAGGGCGGGAAAGGCCTTGAGTTTTAGGAAAGACAGTCAACGGGATGAGAGGAGCCTGAGAAAGCAGCAGCCTAACAAGCACTCTTGCCTGGAGAATCCCAGGGACGGGGCAGCCTGCTGGGCTGCAGTCCACGGGGTCGCTAAGAGTCGGACACGACTGAGTGACTTCACTTTCACTTTTCACTTTCATGCATTGAAGGACATGGCAACCCACTCCAGTGTTCTTGCCTGGAGAATCCCAGGGACCTGGGAGCCTGGTGGGCTGCCGTCTATGGGGTCGCACAGTCGGACACGACTGAAGTGACTTGGCAGTAGCAGCAAAAGCAACAAGAAGCAGCTAATTCACTGCAGCACCTGGAAGGATTCCAGGTGCCTCTGGAGGTCACTGACTGAGGGGGACTGCCCAAGGCGACTTAGTGAAACGCACATGGGGGAGCACCATGCGAAGAAAAGACGGGGTCGGCCAGCTGAGGACCAGGCGAAAACCACCAAAAGGCAGGGCTCCACTGGTGGCGTGGGGTGCCGGGACCACAGCCGCCAGTGCAGGAGACCACAGGCAACGTACTTGCCCACAGCCTCAGAGGAGGCCAGCTGCTGACTGACCCCTCGGTCCCGGACATTCAGCCTCCAGACTCGGAGACAATACACTTCTGTTGTCTAAGCCCTCAGTCTGTGCTACTTTGTGACAGCAGCTGTTAGTTCCAGCAGAGTAACGAAGACCCTGAGACCCCCACCCCTACCAGTGACCATCCAGGACGTGCCCCATCCCAACCCCACCGCCCCCACCGGGCAGAAGGCCAGAGGGCACCCTCAGGGAGACTGAGGCTCTGTGCAGCCTGGGGCTCTGAGGACTAGCTGAAGGAGGATGTGAAGAGCCCAGTGAGATGGCTGGCAGGGGGACACCAGCCTCCCGCTCCTGCCGCGGGGCTGGTGTGCTGGCCACCAGGGCAGACGGAGCAGGATCACACCCTCTGTCGAGACACACAGAGACTAACACGAAGAGGGGAGCACAGTAGGAAGAGATGAGGCAGGAAAGCGTCAGTCAGCCGTGTCTGACTCTCCATGGACTGCAGCCCTCCAGGCAAGAACACTGGAGTGGGTCGCCATTTCCTCCTCCAGGGGATCGGCGCGACGCAGGGATGGGACCCAGGTCTCCTGCACTGCAGGCAGATTCTTCACCTTCTGAGTCACAAATTTTAAACGCTTTGTAATTCATTTTCTCAGAAAGAGAAGTTATTCATCCATGAGCAAGGGAAGGATACTATTTTTAAAAGGAACTTTTAATGAGTAAGAAAGAGATCTTGGAAATTAAGAATATGAAAACAGACCTTTAAAAGTAAATAAAAAGCTTGGAAATACAATTAAGTAATTGTCCATGCGAAAAGAGAAAATTTGAGGATCAATGAAAAGAAACTGTTAAGAAATAATTCAAAAAAACTTCCTAGCAGTGCCTAGCATTGCCAGTCTGACCTCAGGCAAACCACAGCCGGAGGAGGGTGAAAGGGAGACCCAGGAAGACTCTGGAAGAGGTGGGAACCTGTGCTCCACACGTGAAGAAGACGTGGGTGGGGTCCCAGCCAGAGGACGGTGAAGGGGTCCCAGCCACAGGACAGTGAAGGGGTCCCAGGAGGGCCCTGGGGCTGCCTGGAGGGGGACACTCCTAGTCAGAGAGCAGTGGAGGGGACCCACTCAGGGGCAAGACCCAGGCGCTGCAAGGCTGGAAGGGTCTCCCATGCAGAGAAGCATCCATCCAAGGGTTTGAGCAGAGATCAGTGATGAACTCAGGCATCAGCTATCAGTTATTTCTGATAACATCTTCCACAAGAAGGAAACTATGGTACTTCCCTGATGGTCTAGAGGGAAAGAATCCGCTTTCTGGTGCAGGGGATGAGGGTTTGATCCCTGGTCAGAGAACTAAGATCTCACAGGCCACATGGCAACTAAGCCCGGGCACAACTAGAGGCTCCGTGAGCCCCGGAGACATCCCCGTGATAAACGAAGATCCGCGTGATAAACAAAGATCCACGTACAGCACCCAAGACCCGCCTCAGCAGACTGATGAATATTAAAAAACAACAAAACCCAAGCAGAGTGCCCTTGAGCAGCAGGAGAGACTGTTCACCACCTGCTGCTGTAAACAGCACACTAATCAACTCACAGGAAGCATGGCAGGAAGACGGGCGAGAGGTGTCGATGGTGCAGACAAGCTGACTGCCCCAGAGGGGAGCTAAGTGGAGCAGGCCAACCAGGACACAGGGGCTCCAGGGTCAGGGGCACGGGCGGGGCTGCTTCTCACGGAGAGCCCCAAGCCCCGACGGAGCTCGACACCGCGTCCGCAGTGTGTCACTTTGGTAGTATTTTAGGAACAAACAGGAGAGAAAAGCCAGAAAGGAAACTGAGGTTTGGAGACCCACGGTGAGACCTGGCTCGGGGCCAGAGCCTGAGGAAGGAGGGCGGGGGCACCGCCAGTGTCGGCCGCCACCCGGGTGTGAATGTGAAGCTAGCCGTCACGTCCACTTGCGGGTCACACTCACACGGAGCAGGCAGTCCTCCCGGAGACGCGGGCAGGCTGCTAGCTAGGTCTGTGCCAGCTCGACAGGGCTGACCCACCCTGGGCTGGAAGCCCAGAGGTGAATAGACGGAGCAGCGCCCGAGACTCTGATGAGGTGGAAGGGCAGGCAGGAGGGGCTTGGTTTCCAGGCTGAAGAGGTGGGGACCCATGCAGAAGCAAGGCCTGCATGTGGCAGGGGGTGCCACTTGATGCCCCAACCTTCCCCTTTGGGAGGGTGGCCAGCGGGCACCCACTGTCCACCCGACACGGGGCAGCTCCTGGACTCCCAGGAGGGGGCCCTGGGGCAGGGCAGGACCTGCACAGAGGGCACCTGCTTTCCCCTGTCTCTCCCCCTCCCAGGGGGGCCCTGGAGACCAGCAAGGACAAGTGAGCTCTGTCCAGTATGGCGGGCTGAGTCCCACTCCCCTCCACGCCACAGTCAGGGCAGGGATATGTCCAAGGGGAGCGGCCCGGGGCCCTGAAAGGCCAGGAGACGGGGGGTGTGGTGAGGCGTCACCCCCAGTTCCAAGGCAGCGCCACACGGGGCTGAGTGTCCCTGAGGACAGCAGCCCAGTCACTGGCACGGGGCCAGCCTGTGACGCTGGGCATGAAGAGCCTCAGCCCCACCTGGAAGAAAGGCAAAATCCACGGGAACCAAGTGTGCCCCAAGGTGCAGCCTCTGCAGAGCTGTTTCGCCTCCTCCCAAGCTCCTCAAGCCCCGACAGTGCCCCTGCCCCGGAAACCCCCGAGGGAGGCCAGTGCCCAGAGCTGCCCCCAGGCAGCTTTGGCAGCGCAGAAGGAGGAGGATCGGGCAGCCACGGGCCATCAGGGACCACAGGGGGCCGGTCCTAGGGGCCTCAGCCCAGCTGGGAGCCTCCCTGTGACTCCTCCCCAGAGCCCGAGTCCAGCCGCCAGCCCGCATGAGACCCAGCACGAGTCCTCACCTGCGACAGCAACAGTGACAGGCTGGGCTCTCTGCAAGTGGAAACAACCCCCGCATGGCTGGCCTTTAAGTCACCAACAGGACTAGGGCATTCACAGCAGGCTGTCCGTGCGCACGCTACCTGGGGCTCCCACCGGCGGCCACGACTTGGTGTGGTCTCCACGGCAGTAGAAAAGGGGGCGATTTACTCAGCAAACCAAAAGGGTGGAGTAGACTGCCCTAACCAACAGGACAGACGTCTGCACAATGCCGCCTGTCCTAATTCGTATAGATCCCGGGGTCGAGTCCCGAGGCCACACCCAGGGTGGAATCACATCACAGTGATTCCTCGCAGGCCTGGGGTCGGGGCCAGTCCTGGTCCTGCTTTTATCTCAGCTGTGTGACTCAGCCCTTAGGCCTCAGTTTACCCATCTGCACCATGACCAGGTTGAGGAGGCTGACCCCAAAGTGATTCCGCTCTGGGGTCCTGGACATCCAGGGAGAGTGACTTCCCCAGGGCTGCAGGGAGAGGCCGTGGCCAAGTCACTTGGAATAAGTCAAATGGGGAACAGCTTCCCTAGTGGGGGAAAAAATGCGTGATTTTTCATGCATTATTAAAACAAAATGTAGGTAAATCACTTAGCACAAGGCCTGGCGTATGGCAGGAATGAAACAGCTGATAAAAATTTCTAGTAAGTAGGAGCTTTTCCTTCCCCAGGGCTGCAGGGCAGCGGCTGATGCCATCGCTGCTCCCCTACGGGGACTTAGGGTTGAGGAGGGGCTCCCGGCAAAAGGGAGGGGGCAGGCTAAGGAAAGTGAGCTACCGGTCACTGCAACGGCCGGGAGCTCCAGGAAACAGGCAGCCTGGAGTTCTGGGGGCTCCTCCTCGTCGCTGTTGTTCAGTCCTTCAGCTGCCAGGGCTCCCCTACTACTGTCTGAAACGAACTTGATGCCCGTTAAGTCCTGAGTCTCCTGTCATCAGAGGCATCCAAGTAGCGCAGAGGCCTGGGGTCTCTTTCAGACCCTCCCACACTGAGGGTCTGTGACACCTCCGCTTCTGAAAAGATTTGCTTCAGCCTCCCCTGTAATCATCACCCTCTGGACAGTCTGACCAAAAGACTGTCCAGGATGGGGGGCGCCTCTGTGCACGGACCCAAGACCAAGAGCAAGAGGGGCTGCAAAGACCCAGGTGCCCCTCTCTCTACAGACAGGGGAGGGCATGGGCAGGGCTGGGGTCAATCCTGCAAACTCCCAGGGCCAGCTCCTCGGCGCCCCAGGACTCCCCAGAGCAGGCTGGACAGGAGCAGGACCGTCCTCTCAGGTGACATAGCTCATCCAAGGCTACAGGGAGACGACAGAGTACCAGGCTGGCCAACAACCAAGGCCAAAAGCTCGGGACATGAGAGAAAGCCCAGGCGGTGGGGGCCGACTTTGGGGGCTGGGCTCACGCCAGCTCCACCCCACAGTCCCTTCCAGCCACCTGCGTGCCTCCATCCACACACCACGGATGTTTTCTCAACACTCTCACCTTCTCACGTCCATGGATGGCCATCCAGCGTGGACTGGAGGGCGTATCTCTCTGGGAATGCATGTTGCCTCATGCAGGAAAATCTCTGCACTTTTGAAACTGAGAAAAGCCTTACGACATTCTGGGCAGAGTGGGAAGAGTACAACAGGTGGTGAATTCCTAGTGAGGATGCAAACTACGATGAGGATTCTAACACCTTCAGCAAGAAGCCCTATGCCGTAAACATAAAGGCTGGGTCCTTTGAATACGTGATCCCAAGTCCTAAAATAGGTGATAATTAGAAACAAAGAAAATATTTATGAAAGATGTTTAATTTGATACTGTAAAATTTCCAGTTCTCCCCAGATTTAGCTATATTCATTCAGTGCAATTCCAACAAGCAAAATATTCCAACAGGATTTTCAGTGAAATCTGGCAAGAGTTTGGAAGAAAGTTTTGAAAAAGAAAGAGAGGAGCACGCCCTACCAGCTATCATACTTACTCTAAAGCTGCAGTAGTTCCCAAAGTCTAGTGGTGACGTGAGAAGAAAGTGGAAACACGAAGCTGGGCCACAGACACACACAGACAAACCCCAAATCCACCAGCGATAAAGCAGCGTCGCAGGATGAAATAAGGTCGGTATTGGACAACTGGCTTAGTCTGGGAAAGCATTTACAAGAACACACAGGAGACTCTGCTCATGGCCCTGGGGGGAGACCTGTGCGGCAAACAGGAAAAACAAAGGAGGGCTTGTGTGTCCAGGTTGGGGACGCGGGAGGAAGACGCTGGTTCCCCCCAAGTGGGGGACGGGGGTGGAAGCCGCTGGTTCCCTCCTCCCACCCCACCCCCTCCCGCAACGGAATCTAAGAGCTACAGAAGCCACGCAGACTGGCAGGCGGAGATTCCAGGAATGGGGCTGCTGTGGGGCAGGGGACGACTTCCCCAGCACATTCTGCCCCAGCGCTTTGCATTCCAGTCACAGGCACGAGGCTGGGAGTCCAGAGTCTTCCCACGCAGAGAGCCGTTGCTGAGGGATGGAGAACCTGCAGAGCTTTTAGGCTAAGAAAAACAACACTTAAGAGGCCAAGATCCCAAGAGAAAGAAGCAGAGACTTAAATGGAACAAATGGTCAGTTCTCCCCTTAAGACACTTGCCAAACTCCAAAGGCAGGAAGGGTGGAAGTTTCAAACTCAAGCAGAAAGCCTCTGGAAATCAATGAGAATTCTCCCATGGTCTCAGGTGCCAAGGAGACAGAGGTCAGAGTTCAGGTCCCCTGGGGAAAGGGGCCTCAGCAACCACACCAGAACCTGATCTGAAAATCCTGACAGGCACAGGCTGTAAAAGCAGGGCAGAACCACAGGTAGGATTGTTGCTGTTGTTCAGTTGCTAACTCATGTCCGATTCCTGGAGACCCATGGCCTGCAGCACGCCAGGCTTTCCTGTCCTCCACCGTTTTCTGGAGCTTGCTCAAATTCATGTCCATTGAGTCAGTGATGCCACACAACCATCTCATCCTCTGTCGTCCCCTTCTCCTCCTGCCTTCAATCTTTCCCGGCATCAGGGTCTTTTCCAATGAGTCAGTTCTTCGCATCATATGGCCAAAGGATTGGAGCTTCAGCTTCAGCATCAGTCCTTCCAATGAATATTCAGGGTTGATTTTCTTTAGGATGGACTGGTTGGATCTCTTTGCAGTCCAGGGGACTCTCAAGAGTCTTGTCCGGCACCACAGTTAGGAAGCATCAATTCTTCAGCGTTCAGCCTTCTTCAGGTTCCAACTCTCACCTCCCTACATGAGTACTGCAGAAACCATAGCTTTGACTTGACAGACCTTTGTCGGCAAGTAACGTCTCTGCTTTTCAATATGCTGTCTAGGTTGGCTATAGCTTTTCTTTCAAGGAGCAAGTGTCTTAATTTCGTGGCTGCAGCCACGATCCTCAGTGGTATTTTGGAGCCCAAGAAAATAAAATCTGTCACTGTTTCCACTTTTTCTCCATCTATTTGCTATTAAGTGATGGGGCCAGATGTCACGATCTTAGTTTCTTGACTGTTGAGTTTTAAGCCAGCTTTTTCACTCTCCTCTTCCACCCTCATCAAGAGGCTCTTTAGTTCCTCTTCACTTTCTGCCATAAGAGTGGTGTCATCTGCATATCTGAGGTTGTTGATGTTTCTCCTGGCAATCTTGATTCCAGCTTGTGATTCATTCAACCTGGCATTTCCTGTGATGTACTGTGTATAGAAATTAAATAAGCAAGGTGACAATATATAGCCTTGAGTACTCCTTTCCCAACTGAGAAGCAGTCCATTGTTCCATGACCAGTTCTGATTGTTGCTTCTTGACCTGCATACAGGTTTCTCAGGAGGCAGGTAAGGTGGTCTAGTATTCCCATCTCTTTAAGAATTTTCCAGATTTGTTGTGCTCCACACAGTCAAAGACTTTAGTGTAGTCAATAAAGCAGAAATAGATGTTTCCCTAAAATTCCCTTGCTTTTTCTATGAACCATCGGATATTGGTAATTTGATCTCTGGTTCCTTTGACTTTTCTAAATCCAGCTTGTACATCTGGAATTTCTCAGTTCAAGAACTGCTGAAGCCTAGCTTGAAGGATTTTGAGCATTACCTTGCTAGCCTATGAAATGAGCACAGTTGTACAGTAGTTTGAATATTCTTTGGCATTGCCTTTCTTTGAGATTGGAATGAAAACTGACCTTTTCCAGTCCCGTGGCCATTGCTGAGTTTTCCATATTTGCTGGCATATTGAGTGCAGCACTTTCAGAGCATCATGTTTTAGGATTTGAAATAGCTCAGCTGGAATTTCATCATCTCCACTAGCTTTGTTTGTAGTAACGCTTCCTAAGGCCCACTTGACTTACATTCCAGGATGTCTGACTCTAGGTGAGTGATCACACCATCGTAGTTATCTGGGTGGTGAAGATCTTTTTTGTATAGTTCTGTGTATTGCTGCCACTTCTTAATGTCTTCTGCTTCTGTTAGGTCCATCCCATTTCTGTCCTTTATTGAGCCCATCTTTGCATGAAATGTTCCCTTGGTATCTCCAATTTTCTTGAAAAGGTCTACTATCGTTTTTCCCATTCTATTGTTTTCCTCTCTCTCTCTCTCTTTTTTTTTTTTTTTTGCAATGTTCCCTTAAGAAGGCTTTCTTATCTCTCCTTGCTATTCTCTGGAACTCTGCATTCAGTTGGTTATATCTTTACCTTTTCTCCTTTGCATTTGCTTCTCTTCTTTTCTCAACTATTTGTAAGGCCTCTTCAGACAACATTTCGCCTTCTTACATTTCTTTTTCTTTGGGATAGTTTTGGTCACTGCCTGCTGTACAATGTTGGTAACCTCCGTCCATAGTTCTTCCTAGTTTACCTCTAGACAGCATATTAAAAAGCAGAGACATCCCTTAGCTATGTTTTTTTCCAGTAGTCATGTACAGATGTGAGAGCTGAACCAACCATAAAGAAGGCTGAGCATCGAAGAATTGATGCTTTTGAATTGTGGTGCTGGAGAAGACCCTTGAGAGTCCCTTGGACAGCAAGGAGATCAAACCAATCAATCCTAAAGGAAATCAGTCCTGAACATTCATTGAAAGGACTGATACTGAAGCAAAAGCTCCAGTGTTTCAGCCCCTGATGAGAGGAACTGACTCACTGGAAGACTCTGATGCTGGGAAAGATTGAAGGCAAAAGGGGAAGGGGGTGGTAGAGGATAAGATGGTGAGATCGTATCAACGACTCGATGGACATGAATCTGGGCAAACTCAGGAGATGGTGGAGGACAGGGGAGCCTCCTGTGCTGCAGTCCATGGGGTCACAAAGAGTCAGACATGACTTAGCGACTGAACGACAGCAGTTATTTCACTGACATTTCAGGAGGGACAGAAGAGAAACTAGAAATGACAAACCAAACACTAAATTCTATATAATTCTATTTCTATAACTTCTAAAACAGGCCAAAAGTGAGCAGAATAAGCACGTTATTTAGCAATACAGAGCTAAATAGCAACTAACAACAAAACAGCTAGAAGGAGTTGAAAGTGGTTGGGCACAGAGAGCAAAAACTGCTGATTTTCAAAATGAATCTTGTAGATATATTTGATTCTTCTAAATGACATTCATATTTAACCTAAAAATTGTTTTTAAAATAATTATCAAGTGGTTCAGGGAAAGTGGGGGAGATAGAAGCTAGCTCACTTTGACTGGCAAGTACCATGGGCGGGAAAACAAAAATTGGTTTTGCTCATTAAGATTATTTCAAAACTGATGGGGGGAAAGGTGAATGAAAGACTCCCGTATCTAGCAGTACGACGGATGAGATATCCTCCCATTAGAAATCACCATGAAATCTGGGATATACAACAAGCATCAGAATAAAAGAAGGGAATTCTGGAAAGGGAAAAAAGGAAAGGAGCTGAAACGAAAGTGGGGAGCCCGTTCCACCAGCCCACCCAGGAGGAAGATGCAGCAGAAAGGCAAAGAAGTGGGTTTCACCTGCTGAGTGGGGGATGGGAGGCGTGACCTCAAAGACAGGCAGTCAGAAGTGGCCCAAGCGTCACATAAATCTGGATCCTCTGGAAGCGGGGGAGAGCCACCGGCCATCAAAGGGACGTGGGAATTGGTCTGAATGGCCCTCAGCTCCTGTGGTGAGAAAGCCAGTGCTTCTGAGAATTTGAGGCCACAGGCCTGACCTCACACAGGTTTGGGTCTAAAATTCACAAAGACTATGTGATCAGGGAAGCCCAAGGTTGAGACATTAGCTTAGAGTAGTCTCAGGTGTTTGCACCCAAAGTATCTCACAAAAGCAGACACAGACCCTCCTTGAGAAGAGCTTCCTCCCCTAGTCTTCCCAGTATTCCCAGAGATGAAGATCAGCTAAATGGGTGTTCACGGTGACACACCATCCAACACCCGAGATGAAATTCACCACGAGAGTCAGGGGGAAAATGTAAAGAAAACATTAGATCCTCAAGGACCTCAGAGGTTGCAGGTGTCAGATTCAGATTACAAAATAAGTGCACTTAAAATGCTTACAGAAATAAGCAGGAATGGAAAAGAATGCAGTAAAAGATGGGGGTAAACCATGCAGAATTTTACAAAATGTAACCCTTTACATTTTAAAGTTTAGCTGACATTAATCAGCAAATGAAATGGAGCTGAACAGGGAATTAAGGAACTGGAAAATGTCAGGAAAAAAATTGCCCAGAATGGTCCCAAAGAGACAAAATGATGAAACCAGAAAACCAAGGTTAGGGGCCCTGCCACATGGAACAATTCACTAGCTCATCACAGCAGGAGGCTTGATGCGCCTCTCTCTAACTGCCAGACCAAGCAGACACGTGATTAACAAGGATGGAGACGATCTGAACACAATAACCATGAACTAATGGACACATGTGCTCTCTCTTGCCCTCAAAACTCAGAGAAACACATTATTTTCTAAAACACAGGGAATATTTACAGTATTTTTACCATGCGGACACTGTATCAAATGGATCAGGTAATTTGAATACAATGAAATAAAAAAATCAATAAAAGATCATTAAAAATCCATATGTTAAGAAGGTTTTTAAAATAAACTTCTTTTTTAAAAATGATTCTGGCCCTGACACGAGACATGCCAGATCTTAGTTTACCGACCAGGAACCAAACCGATGCCTCCTGCGGTGGGAGCGCCAAGTCTCAACCAGCGAACCGCCAGGTCAGTCCCAACATCCAAATATCCAACACACAAAAGAAAAAACCACTACAGAGTTACCAATCAACTCAGGCCTAAATGATCATGGAGACACTGCCCGCAAAACTGCCAGCAGCTCCACACCCAGCCGTGAAGGAGCTAGCAGGACCACGCTCAGCCTCCCGCTGCGAATAGCCACTAGCAAGCTGGAGAAAGCAGACGCAACAACTGCTTTCAGACGTGGCAGAGGCGCGGGGCGCGGGGGAGTGAGCCCCAACATCGCCAGCTCTGCCCAGAGGCGACTCACAGACCTCAGGCGCTGGCAGGGGGCACGTGAGCAGCTCGGCAACGTTGATGAGTTGAGCAGATGCAGGTCAGAGTTTGGGTAGGTGGCAGCAGCTAGAACGTGTGGCTCAGAGTCTGGAAAGGAAAGCATTACCTGGCAACAGAGCTCCAGAAATCTGCTAGGGATTCACTTGTCTTACTACTGTTGCTGTTCAGTCGCTCAGTCCTGTCTGACTCTTTGTGACCCCATGGACTGTAGGCTGCCAGGCTGCTCTGTCCATGGGATTTCCCAGGAGAGGGCTGCCATTTCCTTCTCTAGGGGATCTTTCCAACCCAGGGGTTGAACCTGCATCTCCTGCATTGGCAGGCAGATTTATTACCGCTGAGCCACGAGGGAAACGTGTAGACTACTAGCCCATGCCCAAGTGGCCCAAGCAAAGAAGACTGAATAATTCCCAAAGCCCCAAATCAGCAGACATCTGTGCTTTCACCAGTCAGAATACAATTCTTTTGATCCCTCCATCCCAGATTCCCAGCCACTCAGCAGAGACCCCAAATAAATCAAGTTTATTGTGGGCTTAGCTACGCCTAGAGTGACATCTACCCAAAAGTAATTCTAGAAAAGCTGAAAACCAGGCCTTGAAGGATCAAATAAGTCTTCAAACAATTTAACTGCCTAACAAAACAAAGTCAACATTCTTCATAGAAGAAAGCATAACTCAGATGCTGCACAATGTAGAAATGGCTCAAATTCAATTTTAAAAATGGCTATACACACTCCAAGATGCAGGAGAAGATGATCTATAACTAGGAGAAAAATTCAGTAGGAATTTTTCTATAACCATTAAAGAAATAGATTCAGACACATATATATGGAATTTAGAAGATAGTAATGATGACCCTCTATGTGAGACAACAAAAGAGACATAGAGGTATAGAACGGACTTTTGGACTCTGGGGGAGAGGGAGAGGGTGGGATGGTTTGGGAGAATGGCATTGAAACATGTATACTATCTTGTAAGAAACGAAGCGCCAGTCTATGTTCAATGCAGGATGCAGGATGCATGGGGCTGGTGCACAGGATGATTCAGGTAGATGGTGTGGGGTGGGAGGTGGGAGGGGGCTTCGGCATTGGGAGATTGTGTTCACCTGTGGCTGATTCATGTCATTGTATGGCAAAACAAATACAGTATTGCAATTAAATAAATAAATAAATAAAAATTAAAGAAAAGAAATAGATTCAATAGTTTAAAATTCTAACCACCAAAAGAAAATCAGAAGACCCAGATACTTTTATAAGGGAGTTCTACCATACACACAAAAAAGATATTCCCAATGTTATACAAACTACGGAAGAGAACAAGAAATAGAGAAGGAAACAGGAGAAAGATTATATCCCTAACTCATTCACTGAGATTAAAATGACCTTAGTATCAAATTAGATACAGAAAATTTAAGAAATTAAGATTTAGACCAGTGTTCCTGATGAACGTAAGATACAAAAGTTCAAAATCTAGCAATAAAGTCAAACAGAAAATAAAAAGGACAATGTGATAGGTTTATTTCAGGAATACCAGTATGGTGATATAATGACTTAACATTAGGATAGCTATTAATAAAATTCACCACATGTCAGATTAAAGGGGAAAATAGGTCAAGTGAAGTTTTCCACAGATAACTGAAGAAGCCCTCAGTAATTTTCAAAACCCATTTATGATAAAACTCTTGGCAATGTGAGGATAAAAGAAAATTTTAATCTTATAACGCGTGCATGCTAAGTTGCTTCAGTTGTGTCTGACTATGTGACCTCATGGACTGTAGCCCACCAGGCTCCTCTGTCCAAGGGATTCTCCAGGCAAGAACACTGGAGTGGGCTGCCATGCCCTCCTCCAGGGGGTCTTCCAGACCCAGGGGTTGAACCTAGGTCTTCTGTGTTGGCAGGTGGGTTCTTTACCACTGAGCCCCTGGGGAAGCCCATCTCGTGACACGTACCTGCTGAAAATCTACCCAGATACCATACTCAATGCTGACATACTGGGGACACCTTCTTTAAATTCAGGAACAAGCTCAGGACACCTACTATTATCACTTTTGTTTAACATTGTAGCAGAGGTTCTTGCCAGAGTGATAAGGCAGGAAGACAAAACAACAGTGGCAAAAGATGGGCTGGAATAGAATAAAGCAAACCGTCATTATATGTAGACCATCTGCTTATCTACACAGAAATCAAGGGGATCCATAGACAAATTATTTGAATTAATGGGAAGGGTCAGCAAAATTGCTAGGAACCAATCATGTTGGTATGCACTAGAAACAAAGAGTTTTAATAGTATTTTTTAAGGTACCATTTAAAGAAAAACCAAAAGTACAAAGTACGTTTATGGGAATAAATGTAACAAAGGATACATTAAATAGTATAAAAATCTAAATAAATGAAGAACTATAATCTGTTCATAAAAAGAAATGTCAATAACTTAAAAATGTCACCCAAATGAATCAAAACATTCAGATGTAACTTCAAACAAAATCAGGTGGGTTTTTTTGTGTGTGTGAAACTGGACAGATTTCTTCTAAGAATTTCTAAATAGTAAGATACTACCAATAACAAGCTTGAAAAAACACAGAAGGTAGAGAGCATGTCTGATAACAAGACTTAATATAAAACTGAAGTAATTAATACAAGGTGGTTGGGACAAGTAAGTGACCACAGCTGTGACAGAAGGGACACCAGAAATAGGCCTGCACACACAGCCTTCTAACATCAGATAAGGGAGGCTCTGCAGACTGATGAGAAGAGAAAGGGGCGCAGAGAAAGCTGGCGTCGTGGACTGAATGCCTGTGTCCCCCAAAAGTCCTATGTCGAAACCCTACCCTCCAGTGTGACAGTGTTAAAAGGCGGGCACTTGGGAGCCTCCTGACCTTAGAGAGCTCTGAGGGGACTTACTTTCTGTCTCTGCTCCCAGCCCTGTGAAGACAGAGAGTCAGCCATCTGCAGCCCAGAAGAGGGCTCTCCCCAGAACCTGGCCATGCTGTACCCTGACCGTGCTGGTGCCCTGATCCTTGACTCCCAGCCTCAGAACCGTGAGAATTCTGCGGTTTGTAAGCCCCCAGTCTGTGCTGCTGTTCTGTTACAGCAGCCTGGACAGACTAAGACAATGGGCCAGTCATATGGAAAATACACAACGAGACTCCCTTTTATACCCAAACAGATGCCACATGGACTGAAGGTCTAAATGTGAATAATACAGTTTTGGAAGAAAACGAAACATGTTCTCTCCATGCTCACCTTTAAGAAGGATTTCTAAGCCCATGGAAGATGCCAAAAGGAAAAGTCCAGGTATAAAAATACTATTAAAAGGAGAAGAGAAGTCCACCCACCCAGCCATATGATCAACAAGAACTCACGCGCAGAACATGCAGGGAACAGACAAAGTCAAAGAGACACAAAAGGAAAAAAATGGGCAAAAAGATATGAACAGGCAAGATACTCATTTTGCCTTACAGGTCAAGATACTCAACCACAACAGTAAGTAAGAAAGTGTTGTTTAAAACCACATCCATCAGGTCAACATTAAAATGTCTGCAACCCCAGATGTTGTGAGGATAGAACAACAGGATCTTAGGGATCACCGGGGAAAAGTTTGTTGGTTCAACCACTTTCAGAACCACAGGGCAATTTCTAGTAAGGCCGCAGACCCTGTGACCAGCAGCTGCACAACTGCAGATGCTGTGCATGAGCCCAGGAGGCGAGAAGGAGGGGACGCAGACACCTGATTGTCCCCGGACCAGAGACCACTCAGCCGCACAGAGCGTTGTCCAGACGTGAAAGTGGATGAAGCGTCCTGGGGAATCCGACAACTCGATTCAGAGAGGAGCAGACAAATGAGCATGGTGAGGTCAGCCCACAGAGCCTCATGCCCTGGCGCCCTGCTGAGAGCAGGGGAAACAGCAGCGCTCCGCTCAGTGGGGTGGGGACGCCCCAGGCCAGGGTTCCAACTGCCCGATGCTGAGGCCTCGCCTCGGCGTGAAGCCCCAGCATGTCAGCACTGGGGACAGAGCCCTGCCTGCGTCTGTGAGCCAGTCTGCACAGCGGCTAGGACACGCCCTCCTCCTCCCCGCTCCTCCCCCCCACCCCCCATGAGGATTAGGGGCGTGGGCCTCTGGGGGCTCATGGGCCCAGCTCGGCAGGAGTTGGGAGTGAGGCTGAAGAGGGGCCCTGGGTGCAAGTCTGCCTGCAGACAGTGGGGAGACTCTCACCTGCTTCCTGCCCCATCCATGGAGGCCCATGGCCACCAATACTTAGGATGAACACAGCAGGTTCTCCTCTGTAGAAATGGGAGAAAAGACCCAGGAAGCACGAGGCCCTCCGTGTGGGTGCGGCCCTCCAGATTCTGGCACTGGGGGCACAGCTTGGCTCACAGCTGCTATCCCTTCACCTAAAGCAAACCTGCTGGTGGCATCCCCATCCCCCCCCCGCAAGACGGTGGGAGCACATCCACTCCCCAGCAGGGCCCCTAAGATGAATGGGCCAAGGCCTACCACGTGCATGAGGGGAGTAATAGCTCCAGCATAAAACAAACCAGCAGAAAACAGGCCCTGTGAGAAAGAGAAGGCAACTCAACAAGCAATAAACCTCTCTAAACTTACTCAGAATGTTTCGGGAAGACACTGCATTTTTGAAACAAGAATAGGTTGCTATGAAATGGGAGCTCGCAGAGACAAGGAAGATAGTGCTCTTAGTGATAAACTGTAGATGCTGAAACACAAGATTTCCCCAGAGAACTCCAAATGAAGTCCAAAATTGTCTGGAAAATAGGACATAAAACATAAAGGAGACAGAATGAGAGAAAACACCAGAACACCAAAGACCAATGCATGAATTCAAGGAAGAAAACAGAAAAAATGAAAGGGGAGAAATGTGAACAGACGGAAGAATAAAGCCTGTCTTCCATTGAAAGGCCCCACGGAACACCAGTAAACACAGAAACCCACACCGAACCCATCCCGTGTCTGGTCAGGAATCCACAGATGAAGAGAGGATGGTAAGAGATCCAAGGAGGGAAGTCGAGTCGCTGACAAAGACTTGTCTTGAGCACCTGGATGCAGGTGACGGTGACAAAGCCTTCAGCATGCATTACTGACAAGGAAGGCCCCAGAAGGAGCAGCGATCAAGCGAGAGGACAGAGCAAGATGCTCTCAAGCAGCCAAGGACTCACCACCCTGAAAGTCACACAGGGATGTGCTCCAGCAAAAGCAATGCAGGGAGCCAAGAAAGCAGCCACGCCGGGGCCCTTCAAGCAGGACTCCAGCCCGAGGGACGCAGAGAGCAGCAGCCAGGAGGCGGCTCCGGCCAGGATGCCGCCGGGAAAGAGGGCGCTCAGCAGAAGAGAGGGCGTGACTGCGAAGCTGGGGAGGGGAGGACAGAGAGGGCGCACTCAGAAACCCGGGAGCGGTGCGCCTGAGCTCACGGGCCTGGCTGTGGGGCGGAGCACCAGGGAGGGGCAAGCCGGGGAAGGGCTGCAGTCTGTGCGTGTCCGAGTGTGTGTGCGAGAGGGGGGGTGTGTGTGCACGCAAGTGTGTATGTGTGAGGTGTGTGTCAGTGTGTGTGAGGGTGTGGGAGTGGGAGTGTGTGTCAGAGTGTGTGTGAGAGGGTGTGTGTAAGAGTGTGTGCACAAGTGTGTGTATCGGAGGTGTCAGTGTGTATGAGAGGGTGTATGTGTGGGTGAATGTGTACATGTGGGGGGTGTTTCTGTGAGAAAGAATGTGTATGTGGGGGAGAGTGTGTGTGAGTGTGTGTGTGTGTGTATATGTGAGCGGGTGTTGGTGTGAGAAAATGTGTGTGGGGGGAGAGTGTGTGTATATGACTAGGTATGTGTGAGAGTGAGAGAATGTGAATGTGGAAGAGTGTGTGTGTGTGAGTGCGAGACGGTGTGTGTGTGTGTCTGAGTGTGTATGTGTGAGGGGGTGTTTGTGTGAGAGAATGTGAGTGTGTGAGTGTGTGACCGTGTGAAAGCGACTGTGTGTCTCCGGGTAGCCCTCCAGTCTGCCCAAGCGCCAGGGGGGGCACAGTGATGGGTGAGAAAAGGCGGCCGCGCCGGCTGCCCCCAGCCCGCCAGCAGCCCAGACGGCGAAGGAGCCCCGCCCACCGGCGGCCTGTGGGGGCGGGGCGGCAGGCGGCCGGGGGCGGGGCGTGGGGTGGGCGGGGCCGGGCGGGGCGGGGCGCGCTCCAGA
>SJYG01000636.1:830610-871315 GCA_006410535.1 Litocranius walleri
CTGCTAGGGGGCCGGGCAGGGGTGGGGAGCCAGCTCGGGTGGTGTGGGTGGGGAAGCCAAAGCTCGCGGGGGCCCTGGGGGAAACGCTGAGGGCTCCGGGGGCTCGGGCTCCGCTGACCGCTGACCTTGAGTGTGCACTCCCTATGCCAACGTCTCCAACACAGCGGCCCCTCACTGAGGCCCTGAGGCGCTAGGCCGCGGGCTCTGGGGGAGCCTGGGGTTCACCGCTGGGACAGAAGCCAGGGTCCTGGCGGCGCTCCGGAGTTCAAACGCACGTGCTCGAGTAGGTGGGGCAGGAAGCAAGGGCCTGCCAGGTGCCCCATCTGCCATCTCGCCCTCCCCCCACCCTGGGCTGCCTCTGCGGGTGGCACCAGGTGGGAAGGGAGGGGACAGCCCAGCGGCCTGCCTGTGTTCCTGGGCACCCCAGCCGCAGAGAGCTTGGAGGAGGGCATGGCCCTCAGAGTTCTCAGAGGGGCGCCTGGCTGTGGGTGCAGGAGGCACACTGGGTAGGCGTGGGGAGCCCGGGCCTTTGGGCCTAAGAATACTGAGTGGAGAGCGCTCTGGGGAGCACCCAGGACTGGGCACGGGGGTGACCCCAGCCAGCCACTCTCCACCCCAGTGGAGGCGGCCCAGGCCCCTCCAGGCTCAGAAGGGTCTCAGGCCTGAAGGCCTAAAGGCCAGGGTGGGGTTCCTGGCCTCCTGGCAGCAGGACCCGCGCCCTGTTCACGCACCTTGGCTGGCCGATTTGAGCTGAAGGGGCCTGCTCCTGAGGCTGGGCACCCCCATCTCCACCTCCCACTCAAGTCTGTCCCCCCATTCCTGGTCCCTCCCCCAACCCCATCCCACCTCCGCAGGGCCCACTTCCCTGCATGCAGTCAGCCCTGGGTCAGCAGCGGTGAGACCCAGGGACTAAAGGGGGCCAAGGTTGGTGGCTGGGGCCCCTCTGCCCGGTGTGTCCGGTGTGACTCCCAGCGTGGCTGCACACCAGCCTCCACCTGGCTGTGTGTGGCCCGCCCCGCGGGAGGTCGCAGGAGGGCGGTCTGTGGGAGGACACGCAGGAGGGGCAGCGCCCGTGGCGGGCAGCCGCAAGCCCTCCTCAGGACCCTGACTCCACACCTCCGTCTCCCTGTGAACCACACCCCGCGAACAGCCCTCTGCCACCCTCAGCTCCAGGCCCAGCACGGATGAGCTCCGAGTCCCCGCCTGGCTGGGAACCGGCTCCTTCAGCAGCCTTCACAGCCCGGGAAGCAGACTGTCCCCGTTCACTCCGTCGCCCAGTCGGTGGCCTCTTTGCAACGGTCAGCCCCAGAAAGTTCCTGAGCCTAGACCGCAGTCGAGTGCAGACCTGAGACCTGACCCGGCCCGCAGCATCCTCCACCCTACACTGCAGACGCTGCAGGCACCGCCCCCGCCTCACTCCAGACCCCCGCGCCCCGCAGCCTCAGCCGGGCGGGTGGCCAACCACACCTGCAAAATGGCCGCCGCAGGTACGGCCCCCGCCCCCACTCCAGACCCCAGCGGCTCGCTCAGGGGGATGGGCACGCGTCCCGGTAAAGGCCCCCCTTACAGCTCGAGAGCTGGGGGCGGGGGGCGGGGAGGCGGAGGCGGCGGTGCTGCGGAAGCGCGCGGGGCGACTCCCCGGGGTTAGGACGCAGACGGCCCTGCGCGCACGGGCCTCCCCGCACCACCGCCTACCCGCAGCCGCCGGGGCCAGCCAGCCCTTTGCCCTAACGGTCTTCTACCCTAGCAACGCTGGCATCCCCGGGAGGGGCGGCCGCCTGAGGTGGGGTCCGCGAATCTCGGCGGGAGAGCCCCCATCCCCGGGAACGTGGGCGCGCATCGCGCCCGCGCCCGGCGAGCCCCATGACTCGGCATTCCCTCCTTCCCTCCCCCTCCCTGCCCTGCGGCCCGCGGTCCCCCCGCCCACCCAGCACCGGGCAGACGGCTGACCCTCCCTCCCCTCCGGGATGCTGTCCGGGGCCCTCTCCGAGCGCGAGAGATGCCTGCTGGGTTTGCGGGAGAGCTAGGGAGGGAGGCGGCGTAAAGGACGAGCCAAAGAGGGTGCGCGGTGGTGCCCCTGTCACCCGAGCCCCCGAGCCCGGGAGCGCCTCCAGCCGAGACGTCGCGGTCCCGCAGCCCCCTCCCCTCCTGCCGCCGGGCCACACCTGTTACTGGGGCGCTGGCTGCGTGGATGCAAGCCGTGTCCGCAGGGGGCCCCTCCTAAACCGTGAGGCTTTCTGGAAGGGAGAAGGGGTCTCTTNAACATCCGCCCTCCCCCACCGCGGGGACCGGGGCCCCAGCCTGCGCCCCGCCGCCCGGGGCGCCCTCCCCTCCGGCCCGGCCGCGCCAGCCGCGCCCCCTCCCGGGTGCCCCTTCCGCCTTTCTCCCCTTTGCTCCATCCCTCCCCTCCCCCGCCGGTGCAGTCCCAGCCCAGGCCGCATCCCGGGTGTCGGCTCCAGCCCAGGCGAGTGGAAGATCGGGGAAGCTGAGAAGGTTTATCGAGATGCTGCCTGCGCCCTCCCCGCAGCGACCCCGCCCGCGCCAGACCAGAGTCCCCCTGCAGCCGGGGCCGCAACCAAACGGCCTCTCCAGAGAGCCGTGCCTCTCTGCGCAAGAAGGGCGGACACCCCTGAATTTGCCCCATTGTTCTCCGCAGGGACGGGGGAGGGTCGGGGGAAGGGAAGGGGCCGCGCCGAGGGCTCCGGGCGCGAGCCTCCCGCCTGGGGAGCGTTGGACGCAGGTGCGGGATGCGGCCCTGGAGGCCCGGCGAGCCGCGGCCCTACCTCTCCGGCGTCACTGGCGGCGGCCGCGCGGCATTAGCACCGGCAGGGGCGCGGGTCCCGAGCGAGCGCAGAGTGGCTGCTGCTCCCGGGCTGCGCTGGGCGCTCTGACGGCGGCACCGCGTGACGGCTGCGGGCCCCCGGCCCGGCCCGCCCCGCGCCCCTCCCGCCGCGCTGGTTGGCTGCGCGCGGCGCCCGAGCCCCAGCCGCCAGCTGGTTTGTCGCGCGGGGAGAGGGACGGGCGTCGCGGCCGCCGCGGGGCCGGAGGGGGCTGGGGCCTGGGTGTGACATCACCGCTGACGGGCGGCGCCTTGATGGGGAGGTGGGGGCCCGGCAGCGCAGCCGGGACGCGCCGCCCCTCTTCTAGCGCAACCCCAGCTCACGGGGCAACCCCGAGGCCCCGCGACCATCCACCTGCATTTGCCAGCGTGCCCCGCGCGCCAGGCCCTCCCCAGCTCGGAGCCGTTTCGCGTGAAACCGCTAAATCCATACCTGCCCCACCCGCGATGCTGGCAGCACAAACGCGTCGACGATAAGCGACAAACTCGGGTGGGCTTCTCGCTCGGGGAGGGGGCGTGGGGGTGTAGGCGGTGTGGGGACACGGACTCCGAGGTGTAACAGGTGGGTTTTTCGATCGCTCCTGGCGTTTGGCCAGAGCATCACGGGCAGCCCTCAGCGCGGGGATGATGCAACCGGCTGGCCCGCGGGCCTGCAGCCTCTCCCCGCCGGCATGCCTCTGGGGGAGACCCCCACCATCCTCTGGCCCCCACGCCCCCGTCCCCACACCCTGTTTCTCCAGCTCAGCTCTTTGAGAGCAAGTCACTGGCGGCCCTCGGTCCACAGCCGCAACCCCAGCCTTCATCAGCCCCCCAGCCGGAAAGCAGGTCAGCAGGGACGGACTGGCATCTCTGCCTGCCACCGGCCTCCATCCGCAGCCCCACCGCTGGGCAGTTTTGACAAAGCCTCGGGCCAGCTCACCCACCGGAACTGCGGTGACGTCATGCCGCCCCTTCCCACGCAGCCCCTGGCGCGGGCACTCTTCATCCCCAGGGCCAAGCCTCTGCGGCGTCCGGCAGGTGCCAGGCGCTACCCCAAGGGTTGCTCCGTTAGCCGTTTAATCCTCACCCGGCGCGTAAGGGAGATGCTTCTCCTCCATGTGCAGCATCCGTGGGGCCTGGGCCTTGAAAGTGGCAAGGGCGCAGGTACATACAAACATCCTATCCTCCAAAGCTCCAGAGAGCCTCTGTTTCCTGGAACTACGTGCATAAAAGAGGAATTATTGTTCTTCCAAATTTTTGGTGGAAACAGCAGAACTCTGTGGGCCCCAAAGAGGTGAATCTTTTATCCCTCCCTCTGTTTCATACTTATCCCTCTGGTCAAGTGCTCTATTTCCTGAGCTAAATCTGGCATGTTTCTAGGAATTAATTAATTAATCCATTTCACTGCGATTTTAGAATATTCTTATATCTACTGCTTTGAACCTTTAAACCATAGCTTTGAACCCTTCTAAATTTCTGGCCTTTTTAAAGCCACAGAGTTCCTCCTATATCACTGCCTTAGCTGGGCCTCACGAAATCTGGATGAGCAATGTTTTCATTTTCTTCAGATCTGAATATTTCACTTTAAAATATTTATTTATTTGGCTGCACCGGGTAAATTTAACAGGTTCAGAATGAAGGTCAAGGAGTCTCCCTGTTTCTGGCTGGAGGTTCCTGCTCTTCTTCCTTCCTGCAGACAGGTTTTGAAATGATCAGACCTGTGTAACAGAAATGTCCACAGTATAATAAACTTCCTTGCTTTCACTTCATTGCATTGTGGAAAAGAGGCCACTCTCAGAGACTGGGCGCCACACACAGCTTGCGGTCTAAATAATGGTAAAGTGATCCCACACCTTGAATAAATTTTCTGGAATGCAAGGATGGTTCAGTATTAAGGACTCCGTCAGTATAATCTACCATTCTAGTAAGTCAAAGGATAAAAAGAAATGGGATTATTTTAGTAGATGTTGAAAGTCTTTTGACCAAAGGGCCACCCACTTTTTGGTTAAAAAGCAAGTAATTGCACCCTTTGGGAAAAGATACCTTCTTTCACTTGAGGAAAAGCAGCCCTTCAGGGCCTTGGAGGATAAGAGTCTAGCCAGAACTAGTGTCTGGCTTCATTCTTCATCAGCTGTGTGACTCCAGGCAAGTCCGCCAGCACCTGTGTCTGTCACCTCTCCTGCAGGTGGGATAAGAACAATGCCAACCTCAAAAGGCAGTGGTGACGATTTGTGTGCGCAGTGGTGGGTCCGGGGCTGGGCACACAGCAAGCCCAGTACAAACAGCAGCTGTAATGGTGAAGCAGCAAAAGAATTCCCATTTAAAGAGGGATTTGCACTGTTGTCTCTGGTTTATTTAGAAGTATCAGCCAATGCAATTATAAAGGAGGAAAAAAGGTTAAAACATTGAAGCAAAAAAGAAACAAAATTATCAATATTTGCAGATGATGTAATTCTCTACTAAGAAAATTTCAGGGATGAGTGAAAAGCTATGGGAAGCAGTATGTTAATGGGGAGGTAAGAAAAATTATCACCAAGAAGACAATAGCTTCCATAAAAACAGACCATAACCAGTTAGAGGTTATAATGGAGGAATCCAACCACAACAGTACTAAGGCAGGCAAAATGCCTGGAAATAGCAGGAAATGTGCAGGCTTCTTGTTTATAAAGAAAGTACGTAGGAAAACTTTGAAAATCCATGAAAAGAGATCAATTAATGGAAAAGCATTATCTACTCTTGGAAAGGAAGAATTATATTGTTTAAAGTCCTGCTGCTGCTGCTGCTAAGTCGCTTCAGTCGTGTCCGACTCTGTGCGACCCCATAGACCCCATAGCCCACCAGGCTCCCCCGTCCCTGGGATTCTCCAGGCAAGAACACTGGAGTGGGTTGCCATTTTCTTCTCCAGTTTAAGATCTAGTTTTCCTTAAATTATGAGACTGCTGTGCTGCCTACTGCGCTAAGAGGGCAGGTCAGTTTTTCTAAATTAAAGCTACACGTTTGTTGCAATCTCAAGTTAAAGAAAAAGCAAATGTGAAAGACTAGTGAGGAAGTTTGTTAGAAAGAAAGAGTGAAGAGGATTTGCCCAATTAGGTATTAAAACATATCATGAAATTCTAATAATTAAAAAGATGCCAGTTTTATTAAAGGAAATAGATCAAAAATTTATGATAAAGGCATCATTTCAAAAAATTTGAAGAAAATAGATGATTTTTATAACTAGTGCAGGATAATATAGGAAACATATAAAGTTGGATCCCCCTTGACACAACATCATGATAAATTCCAGTGAGGTAAACCTTTATCTGTAACAGTGACATTTTAGGAGACTAGAATGCAGTGTGAATGGATGCACTCAGCATCTCGGTGTGCAGAAATCAGGATGCAGAAGCTGATTGCTCCAAAGAAGACAGAAGGACTACATAAAAATTAAGCACAACTGATAAAAACAATAATTTTAAAAAACAAACATCTACATGGCCCAAACATTATAAACAAAGCCAAGAGACCAACCCCACCCTGGAAAAATATTTCAAAACATATGATGATGAAAGGAACTTCCTAAAAGAGTAAAAATCTTATGTAAACTAATAGCAAAAATTTTAAGTACCCACCAGAGAAATGGGCAGGAACTATGAGGGGGTGAAGGGACACTACAGAAAGAAAATTGCTCAGTAAGAGAAGAGAGTCCTACTTAAAGAAATGCAGGTCAAAACAGTGCAGTATTTTTCTGACCTAGTGCACTGTCCAAAACATAAATGTTGGGTGACACGTGTGTGGTGAGGGAGTTGGGAGACGAGCTCTCTGCTCTGTGGCTGTGGTTGGCATCAGCTGTGTGATTTCCCTGAATGTGTCTGCATTTAAAGCGCCCCTTTCCTTGATTCAGTAATGCCATGGCTAGAAATTTGCCTATGGTATCTACATGTGAAAATTTCCCCCAAGAAACAAGATAAGCAAGGCGTTCACCCATGGGCACTGGCTAAATGCATCAGGGTGAACAGGAGAGATTTTTCTGATGCTACTGAAAAGAATGTCTTAAAAGTTATGCACTGATGTGGAAAGATCAGCAAGATGTTTGTTAAATTATTTAAAAAGAGCACAGGAGAGTGTGCATAATATACCCTACCAATCATAAGAAACTGTTAGCAGTGTTTGCCACGGCGGAGGTCACTGCTGGGGAGGGAAGCCAAGGACTCATGTATATTCTTGTATATGTAGTTTGAATGCTCTCATCATATGCAGGTATACTTTTGTAGGTCAATGGCACTACCTAAGAGTAGACATTAAGACCCATTTTCATTTTTCAGTTTTTGGGATACCATTCACAATACTAATACTACATTAAATTGTTTCAGTTTTAAAAATCTTATCAAAGCTGTAGACTTCCATAAGGCTGAGAAACATAGAAAGACCCCAGTCCATCCCGTTATATATAACGAGTTTTATATAACTCGTTAAGTTATATAAAATTGCTGATGCTCAACTAGTTTTGACCATGAAAAATAGTAATTTTAAATGGCTTAGCCTCATAAGAATGTTGTAGAAAAAATAGATCACAAAATTCAAAAGGCACAAACCAAGTCCTTGCAAAGAGGAAAAGAAAAACAACCCAGATGTCACAAACCAAAATGGAACTACAAACTGTGGTGGTGGCTACACCAAGGTGAGCTGCTACAGTGGGTGGGGATGGTAATGCCTGGACAGCAACGAGGCGGGTGCAGAGGGGACCAGAGGAGTCAGGTGGATAAGGGGTCCAGCTGAAGGAGCTCTGTGGGCAGAATGGAAGGCCAGGAAAAGGACTGTCCAACACGGGTCATCCTCAGGGCCTGAACCTGCTTGAGTCCTCTGAGCAAAGTTGGGAAGAAAAGGGTTGGGCTGGGGCTCCTGCCTGGCGGACAACCAAAATCTAGGTGAAGTCATGGCTCATCAGGAAAGCCAAGGGTCGGTGTGGGGCTGGGGAAGCAGGGAGCTAGTGGAGCCTGTGACCTGTGCTTGAGAAGGACCCCTGAAATTTCAGAAGGAGGAATAGAGTATTGAAACAATATTTGCAGAAGTACTGGCTTAGACTTTTCCAGAATTGTAGATGGAAGTGCTTAGTGAGGAATCAGTATGATCCCAAGTAGGAAAAAGACCAAATCTGCAGAAACCAGAGACAATGAATGAATATTGCAATCCAAAGACAAGTTTCCTGAAAAGAAGCCACAGTCGGGGTTGGGAGGGGGCAGGTGCACGGCTGTGGAGCTAGGTGGGAGCCCTGGAGGCGTTTGAGGGGACACGTGGAATTGGAACTGCTGCACTGTCTTCACCCGGGCCTCGTCTACCCAAGCCCTCTGCCCCGCGAGGACCACAGAGCATCTGCTTTTCTTAAGGTCCAGGCCCTCGAGACCCCGCCCCACTGGAGGCCCTGCTCACTGGAGGCCCGCCCACTGAAGGTGCAGTCTGGTTGCCTTGGCAACCCCCCACGGCCGAGTTCCGGGCTTGGCGTGCCGCAGGGGAACGCGGTTGCCACAGCAACGGTGGGGCGTGTCCAGCCTGGCATCCCTCAGACGCAGATGCTGTTGCTCCTGAGACGAGAGGGCCCTTGGGGTACCGAGCCAGACGCGGAAGTGAGGCCAGTTCGCGGGGGGCTCTGTGGGCTCCAGCTGCCTCGCGGTGGGGTTCCAGATCCAACGCCGCAAGGCCCTTAGCGGCACTTTCAGTTCAGTCTCTCAGTCGTGTCCGACTCTTTGTGACCCCATGGACTGCAGCACGCCAGGCCTCCCTGTCCATCGCCAACTCTCGGAGCTTGCTCAAACTCATGTCCATGGAGTCAGTGAGTGGAAACTGAGGCCAGAAAGGGAAAGTCTTGCTCCAAGTCAAAATGCTGGTGTCCAGGCAGGATCCCGCCAGTCCAGCCGGGACCATTTTCTTCCAACAGTGGCTGCAGCGTGTCCAGGCCCCGAGGTGGCCTGTGCGTCCGTTTCCCGATCTAGTGCAGTCTGTGTCCACAGAGCGCTCCTATCCGGAAGCCCACCTGGCCCCCGCTGACCCCCTGGAGGCCTCTGCCCTGCTCCACCACGGCCCACCCAAAGTCACGCTCTCTCTCCGATTTCTGCAGCCTTCCTATCCTCCAGAGTCTCATCTAAGCCCCTCCACGCAGCCTTCCACCCTCTCCCACCCCACCCTGGCTTGGAACCTCTCCCCGCTCCGAGCTCTCACTTGCTTCATCCTCAGAGGGTAATCATAAGAAACTGTTAGCAGTGTTTGCCACGGCGGAGGTCACTGCTGGGGAGGGAAGCCAAGGACTCATGTATATTCTTGTATATGTAGTTTGAATGCTCTCATCATATGCAGGTATACTTTTGTAGGTCAATGGCACTACCTAAGAGTAGACATTAAGACCCATTTTCATTTTTCAGTTTTTGGGATACCATTCACAATACTAATACTACATTAAATTGTTTCAGTTTTAAAAATCTTATCAAAGCTGTAGACTTCCATAAGGCTGAGAAACATAGAAAGACCCCAGTCCATCCCGTTATATATAACGAGTTTTATATAACTCGTTAAGTTATATAAAATTGCTGATGCTCAACTAGTTTTGACCATGAAAAATAGTAATTTTAAATGGCTTAGCCTCATAAGAATGTTGTAGAAAAAATAGATCACAAAATTCAAAAGGCACAAACCAAGTCCTTGCAAAGAGGAAAAGAAAAACAACCCAGATGTCACAAACCAAAATGGAACTACAAACTGTGGTGGTGGCTACACCAAGGTGAGCTGCTACAGTGGGTGGGGATGGTAATGCCTGGACAGCAACGAGGCGGGTGCAGAGGGGACCAGAGGAGTCAGGTGGATAAGGGGTCCAGCTGAAGGAGCTCTGTGGGCAGAATGGAAGGCCAGGAAAAGGACTGTCCAACACGGGTCATCCTCAGGGCCTGAACCTGCTTGAGTCCTCTGAGCAAAGTTGGGAAGAAAAGGGTTGGGCTGGGGCTCCTGCCTGGCGGACAACCAAAATCTAGGTGAAGTCATGGCTCATCAGGAAAGCCAAGGGTCGGTGTGGGGCTGGGGAAGCAGGGAGCTAGTGGAGCCTGTGACCTGTGCTTGAGAAGGACCCCTGAAATTTCAGAAGGAGGAATAGAGTATTGAAACAATATTTGCAGAAGTACTGGCTTAGACTTTTCCAGAATTGTAGATGGAAGTGCTTAGTGAGGAATCAGTATGATCCCAAGTAGGAAAAAGACCAAATCTGCAGAAACCAGAGACAATGAATGAATATTGCAATCCAAAGACAAGTTTCCTGAAAAGAAGCCACAGTCGGGGTTGGGAGGGGGCAGGTGCACGGCTGTGGAGCTAGGTGGGAGCCCTGGAGGCGTTTGAGGGGACACGTGGAATTGGAACTGCTGCACTGTCTTCACCCGGGCCTCGTCTACCCAAGCCCTCTGCCCCGCGAGGACCACAGAGCATCTGCTTTTCTTAAGGTCCAGGCCCTCGAGACCCCGCCCCACTGGAGGCCCTGCTCACTGGAGGCCCGCCCACTGAAGGTGCAGTCTGGTTGCCTTGGCAACCCCCCACGGCCGAGTTCCGGGCTTGGCGTGCCGCAGGGGAACGCGGTTGCCACAGCAACGGTGGGGCGTGTCCAGCCTGGCATCCCTCAGACGCAGATGCTGTTGCTCCTGAGACGAGAGGGCCCTTGGGGTACCGAGCCAGACGCGGAAGTGAGGCCAGTTCGCGGGGGGCTCTGTGGGCTCCAGCTGCCTCGCGGTGGGGTTCCAGATCCAACGCCGCAAGGCCCTTAGCGGCACTTTCAGTTCAGTCTCTCAGTCGTGTCCGACTCTTTGTGACCCCATGGACTGCAGCACGCCAGGCCTCCCTGTCCATCGCCAACTCTCGGAGCTTGCTCAAACTCATGTCCATGGAGTCAGTGAGTGGAAACTGAGGCCAGAAAGGGAAAGTCTTGCTCCAAGTCAAAATGCTGGTGTCCAGGCAGGATCCCGCCAGTCCAGCCGGGACCATTTTCTTCCAACAGTGGCTGCAGCGTGTCCAGGCCCCGAGGTGGCCTGTGCGTCCGTTTCCCGATCTAGTGCAGTCTGTGTCCACAGAGCGCTCCTATCCGGAAGCCCACCTGGCCCCCGCTGACCCCCTGGAGGCCTCTGCCCTGCTCCACCACGGCCCACCCAAAGTCACGCTCTCTCTCCGATTTCTGCAGCCTTCCTATCCTCCAGAGTCTCATCTAAGCCCCTCCACGCAGCCTTCCACCCTCTCCCACCCCACCCTGGCTTGGAACCTCTCCCCGCTCCGAGCTCTCACTTGCTTCATCCTCAGAGGGTCTCATGTGGTTGTGTTTAAAGTGGACCCATTGCCCTCCTTGGGGTTCAAGGAAGAGCAAAGCCAGTGTGTCCACACTCAGGTGTGTAAACTGTCTCAGAACCAGGCTGTCTGGTGCGTCCCAGGCAGGAGAACACAACGGACCCCCCCAGGCTGGTGGCAACACCCGTGCCAGCACCCAGGGACCTCAGCAGTGGTGCAGACAGGACTCCTGCCTGAACCGCGGGGCTGCTGGGATGGGGTAAAGGCCAGACACCGGCCACTGGCCTAAGTGCCAGGAGAGGCCCGGCAGAGACCCGTCACACACTCAGCACAGGCAGGGGCTGGAGTCCAGAGCTGGCTGGAGACTGCAGTCCCAGGGCTGGACTCTGCAGCAGGCTGAGCCCAGGGCAGCCCCAGGCTGAGCATGCACCGACACAGAGTGGCAGCCAGGCAGAGTCTCAGGCCCACATTCCGACACCACTCCTGGCGCAAGTGGACTGGGCCCGGCCAACCTTTGTGTCACGATGCAGAACTTGCACAGTGCATCTCTGCGAATATCTGTGAATGTCTGAGCTCCTTACACACAGGCCCCTTTGCACGAGGAGGCAGAATTGTCAACCCCACTTTGCAGATGAAGAAACTGAGGCTGAGAAACTTGGAAAGGCCCTGAGGGCTCCAGGTGCCTGTGGTCAGCCTGAGCCAGACCCCTGACTGAGCACTCTTTCCACTCCAGTGGCTTCTCTGGGGTCAGGCAGCCCCTGAAGGGGTGGGAGGAAGCAGGCTCATAGCATGACCGCCTATGCCTGGCATTGTTAATGCAGGGTCTGCTTAGCTGGACCCATGAGCACCTCCCCGGGAACTGGGGCAGGGCTGGCGTGCAGCCCAGGAGTCTGAATCTGCAGGAACACACCTGTACCCCGCATCCTCAACCCCGTGTCACTACAGATCACGGGGAGGAGGGCTCAGTGTCATCAGATTTTATGAAGAAGGGAACCGACCTGCAAGAGAGAGGCAGTGCTGAGTCCCAGACCTTGAACCTGGAGCAGAGCTGGGGTACCTGCAGCCTGTGGGAGAGGAGGCAGGCGAGGCCCCTGGGCTTTGGGCTTGAGAGGCCTGAGGGGACCTGCCCTGCGTGTGGACAGCTCTGTGGGCGCTGTGCGTGGGGCGTTGGCAGCAAGCTGCTGACTCAGTGTCTGGCCTGCAGCAGCTGGCAGCCGGGTGGCTGGGCTGGGCCAGAGCCCATTGTGGGGGACCACGTCCACATGCCAGCTGCTACTGGCCGCTCCCTCCCTGACCCAGAGCAGGAGGAAATGCTGACCTTTTAAAGGTCGATCAAAACCCCCAGCACCCGACTCTGGCCCCTCCACTGTTTCCCCTCCTCTGGACATGACTGAGCGACTGAAATGAACTGAACTGTGCACCTGCAAAGACCCCACAGGCTCTGAGCTATGTCTGGGCTTTGGGGGCGAGGGCACAGGAAGGGGTCCCTCTCTGTCCTGAGCATGTTACTCCCTGGGAGAGCTGCTCATCAGGCCCTCCTGATGCCCACCGCAGGTCGGGGTGGGAAGGCTGGGACTCCTCAGTGGTGCGGCAGGGATTCTGCCAGCCTGCTCCTAAAGCCAGGGAGGGGCAGGGGCTAGAGCAGGTGCTCTGGGGTCCAGATGAGCGCGCCCTGCCTGCTGCTAGACGCTGGTGGGGGCGGGGAGACACTGTCCTGCCCAGGGCAACTTTGCAGCCTTAGAGAATACAGAGCTGTCCTCAGGAACTTTCTGCCGAGTGGGAAGGGCTGCCGTGGCAATGTCCAGGGGTGTACAGGGCACCCTGAACCCCTGCTTCCCCACTCTGTCCCTGGAGGTTGATGGCTCTGGGCTCTGCTTTAGTTGCAGCCAGTGGGAGGATCCTGCAGGAGGTGAAAGGGCAGGAGGAGAGAGTGGGCTGAGTGGCGGCAGGTCTCCCTAGTGTCTCCTTTTCAGAATACCCACGTGGGACACGGATTGCCACTGTGCCGAGGACTCAGATTCCCTCGCCGGGTTCTGGTGTGGAACCTCCCTGTGTCCCCCAGGACTGGCAAAGACACCCAATGCCACTGCCTCCTGGGGCTCCCTCCCTCAGGGGGTGCTTAGCCCTGCCCCCACCAGGATAAGCAGCCCTTCGTGAACTGTCCGCTACAGCTGCCCCAGAGAGTTTCCTGCTGGGACCCTCACCAGCCCAGGCTGGGCTATGCATAGTGGCTCAGTCGTGCCAACTCTGTGCCCTCCAGGCCCCTCTGTCCATGGCATTCTCCAGGCAAGAATACTAGCGTGGGTTACCATTTCCTTCTCCAGGAGACCTTCCCGACCCAAGGATCAAAGCTGCACCTCCTGCATTGCAGGTGAATTTGCTTACCACTGAGTCACTGGGGAAACCCAGATAATGAGTAACAACAACAAAATTCAACAGAGAGCACAAGAAAGAGGTTAAGGTAAAACCTGATGTTATGAAACAGAAAAAACATAATTTTTAGAAAGAAAAAAAAAGATTGGTTCTTTGAAAATGAGAAGAAAATATAACTACAGAACAAATGTTTAAAATGCAATATTTATATGAAAAGTGAAAATCTAAATAAAATCGATAGCTTACTAAGAAAATATTACCCCACCAAGACTTTCTCATAAGGCGTTATAGACTGGATGTTTATGCCCCAACAAATTCATATGTTGAAACTGTAACCATTGCATAAAGTGGTGTTAGGAGGTGGGGCCTTGGGCAAGTGACTGTGGCCAGAGGGTGGAGCCCTCACAAAGGGGGTTAGTGCCTTAGAAGAGAGACTCCCGGGGGCCCCCCAGCTCCCAGCACGTGAGGACCCGGAGCGGTCGAGCGTCTGTGAGCTGGAGACAGACCTCACCAGACACCAGATCCGCTGGCGCTTTGGCCGTGGACTTCTAGCCTCCAGAACCATGAGAAGTAAGTGCCTGCTGTTTACAAGCCCGGGGCCTGCGGTGCCCTGTCACACAGCCGGAGTGCCCTGAGATGCAGGGAGAGAAGCCCTGAATGGTCCCGTCATGCGGGGGGAGGCCAGACGCAGCAGACGCCCGGCTTCCCTCACACGGGCTCGGAGGCAGGTCCTCCCAGCTCCTCCAGGAGCATCAGGCGTGTCATTTGTAATGATCTAAAGCAGAACAAGCACGGGCCACCCCTGGTTTGTTCTCCGAAGGTAACACAGCCCTGAACAGCAGCACCAAAGGGAGACTAAGGACGAACGTCGCTCTCTAAGGCGAGTGCAGAAATCCTGGGAGGTGGTGAGTAGCACCGCTGTCTTGACCATGTGGAATGTGTTCCAAGAATGAAAGGACGGTTCAATATTCGGAAATCTTACAGTGAAATTCATTGCGTTAATCGTATAAAATAGGAAAAGTCATGGTATATTGATCAATGCTAAAAATACCATTTGATAAAATTCAGCAGTTACTCCTGATATACATTCTTAAACTCGGAATAGCATGAATCTTCCTAACCTCAGAAATAAGTCAATCAAATCTTAACATCAAACACAGCCTCCACAACTCTCAGACATGGTGTGTGCGTGCTCACTCAGCCGCGCCCAGCTCCCTGTGACCCCAGGGCCTATTAGCCCACCGGGCTCCTCTGTCCACAGGAGTCCCCAGGCAGGAATACTGGAGTGGGTTGCCATCTCCTACTCCTGGGGACCTCCCCAGCGCAGGGACTGAACCCGTGTCTCCTGCGCCTCCAGCGTTAGCAGGCAGAGTCTCTGCCGCTGGGCCTCCTGGGAAGCGCCTCAGACATGGCACCCTACTCTGTTTCCAATGTGATCCTCACACGCCCCTGAACTTGTTTTATTTATTTTTTCTTTTTTAAATTATGAAAATGTGATAACACGTTTACAGGAGACTTGGAAAATACAGAACAAAGTCACGTCTAGTCCTATTGTTTGCAGTAGGCGCGGATTGCAACTGCTCGTTTCATTTATTTTCTTGTTCACTCCATCTCTTCCATGGTCAAGGATCTCGTTTGCCTTGTTCTTGGTTGTGCACCCAGAATCAAGAACAGTGCCTGGCGTGAAGCACAGGCCAACAAATATTTGATGAATGGCTGAATAAATGAATAAATAAATATTGGGAGGAACAACTCAACATATTTCCAGAAAGGTTAAAAATCAAACAAGGATGGATGGTATTGCTGTTCAAGTTCAGTATGATTATGATTCTTCTGTTCCATGTGAAGACAAGAGAAAATGAACGCCAGATCTGTGTGTGGAAAACAAGAAGGTTACACTGTTCAGATGAGATGTTTTCACTACTTAGAAAATTTAAGAAACCAAACAAGGAATTTAATAAGGTGGTCAAGTGGCGAATCACGCAGAAGCAGCTCCAGCTGCAAATGTGAGTGGGCGCGGTGGTGAGAAGGGTTCTCAGGGAGAGAGGCCGGTGAGCAGCAGATGCTGGAAAAGGTGCTCGAGCAGAGGTCACAGCTGCGGCAGTGACGGCGGCACGCGCGGCCTCCAGACCTGCGCGCCCCCCGTCTGCGAGCCCCAGGGGCCTGGGCCGCCTGCTGCCCTGCTCAGCGGCTGTGGTTCAGAAGGTGAGTGATGACACTCGGGGTGTCACCGAGAGGACACACACAAGGACAGTCATCACGGAGCTGCTCGACACCCCAGATCGAGAAGCCCCTAAGCGCACCTGCGGACGAGTGGGTAAGTGACGTGTGCTGCGCTCCCGCAGAAGTGCTGCCAGGCAGTGTGAATGGGCCAGGCCTGCGCACAGCTGCACAGATCACCCCCAAACACGCCGGGTCAGAGAGGCAAACGGCCAGCGTTCCAAGCGCACGTGTCTACACAAGACGTTCACCCATGGCTTACCATCCACACGAGCAGAGTCAGATTACGGAGGCATGCGTTTAGTTCTCCTGACCTTGGAGTCGGGTTTCTCTGGGGACGGAGGAAGGAGAATGGGATTAGGGAAGGGTCATTACAAGCTTCGACTGTCTGTGAGATATTCATGGCTTTGGTCATTAACGAGGTGTGGATTTACACACAGTGAATGCTCAGATGTGTGCCAGTCGGTTTCGACAGATACGCAGCAAGCCAGGCCCCTTCCCACCGCTCCCAAAGGTTCTCACATGTCCCTCCCCAGTCCATTCCCTGCCCCAGACACGACCTCAGAGCTGATCTCTAGTGTCAGAGGTTCCTTTGCTGATTCGAGGATCTCAGTGAATGGAATTGTGCTCTTCCATGCCTGGATGGTTCCGGCACAGTATTTCTGAGCTTCACCCATGCTGCTAAGATATCAGCTGGCTCTGTCTTGTCACTGTTGAGTAGGGATCCCTTCTGTAGCTATGCGGGAGTTTGTTTGCCAGGGTCCTGCTGACGAACATCTGGGTTTCTAGTCTCTGACTAATATTAATGAAGCTTGAGCATTCTTGTACAAGGCTTTGGAGAGGACATATATTTTTAGTTTCTCTTGAAACTAAAGGGGAAATGCTGAGTCATAGAAAAAAATGTGTGTGTGTGTGTGTGTGTGTGTGTGTATACTTTCCAAGAAACTGCAGTAAAATGCTTCACTTCCATCAGTAGCGTAGGAGGTTCCACTTACGTCACAGCCTTGCCGACATTCGGTAGTGTCAGCCTCTCCATTTCAGCCATCCTGTCTTCCGTGATGGTTCCTTGATGACGAATGATAAGCACTTTTCATGTGTTTATTGACCACTCGTATATGTTCGTGTATGTGTGTGTGAGAAGTTGGTTCAAGTCTTTACCCATTAAAAAACAGTTGGATACTTCTCTATTATTGAGTTGCAGGATTCTTTACATAGCACGGATGCAACTCGTTTGTAAGCCGTGTGCGCCTGGAATATTTTCTGCCCGTTTGTGACTGGCCTGTTTTTGTTCTCGATGGTGTGTTGATGCGGAGAACCGTTTCGTCTTTATGGAGCTCTGTGTGTGTGTGCAGTCTTCACTTTCTGTCTGTGAATGTCTCCTCCTGTGTTCCTGTGTTTGCTTCCAGCTTCACCTGTTTGCTGTTTTCGCTTTTACCTTTAGGCTCGTGATGCGGCCTGGAGCGGTGCCCACTCGCTGCGCTCCCCCCGGCCAGCCACACTGGCCTCCGGCAGCAGCCACTGGCCGTGTGCTCCGGCCCATTATTAGACACTCTGCCGCGCTGCGCTGATTAACTGGCCTTTTCTTCTTTCCAGTACCACACTTTCTTGATTCCTGTAGGCATCAGTACATTTCATTGCTTTCAAAAACAGGATCTGAAGCAAAAGGAGGAAAATGTTAACGTTTGTTAAATCTAGTGGGGGGCACGAGGGTTTTGAAGCCTCTCAAAACACTTAAAAACATAAACATGTAATGGAAGACAGGTTCCAGTCACAACAGCAACAAAAGCTTATGAGTTCCTAAGCATAAAATAAATGGACAAGTTCTTCATTTAAAAAAAAACAAGGTTATTGAAGATGTTGAATTTATATAAGTAATTGAAAGATAGAATACTTTCCTGAAAGGAAAGACTGAGTATTGTAAATTTAATGTAATTTCTATAAAAATCATATGAGTATTTTAGGGAGGTAAATTCATCCTCAAGTTAATCTAGGCAAAGTCAATAAGAGTGAATAGCAAGAAAAAATTGAAAGGAGCAAAAGAAAAAATGCTAAGGGACATTGATCTACCTTATGGGAACTCAACTTCAAAGCTAGAATAATGATAATAATTCAATACTGGCAAAAGATAAATCAAACAGCTGACAGATAAATGCAACAAAACAGATATAAATGAATTTAGTTTGTGATAAGGTCACACTTCAAACAAATAGGGAAAAGTCAGTCTATTTTCTGAACCGTGTTTGTTGAGTAAAAGGATCTATATGGGAGAGAAAAAAATAAGGTGTCTTCCTCCCTTTACATACACAAAAAACCCCAGAGGGACTCAAAACCTAAAGTAAGAACAACTTCTGGTTATTTTTGTCCCACAGAAAAATACAAATGCTATCTTTCATTTCCGTGGGCTATGGAAGACCTTTCCAGAACATAAGGAGTCCACAGACCATAGAAGGCAGACCTGACAGATGGGCCACCTCAAAATCTAGAGCTTGAATGTCACAAAATTAGCCATAGCCAGAGTTAAATTAAAAAAGAAAAGATTCAACCAGGAGAAAGTGCTCATAACACACGCAAAAGATTGTGTATCTGTATCCATAATGATGTTGCTAAGGTTCCACTTACGTCACAGCCTTGCCGACATTCGGTAGTGTCAGCCTCTCCATTTCAGCCATCCTGTCTTCCGTGATGGTTCCTTGATGACGAATGATAAGCACTTTTCATGTGTTTATTGACCACTCGTATATGTTCGTGTATGTGTGTGTGAGAAGTTGGTTCAAGTCTTTACCCATTAAAAAACAGTTGGATACTTCTCTATTATTGAGTTGCAGGATTCTTTACATAGCACGGATGCAACTCGTTTGTAAGCCGTGTGCGCCTGGAATATTTTCTGCCCGTTTGTGACTGGCCTGTTTTTGTTCTCGATGGTGTGTTGATGCGGAGAACCGTTTCGTCTTTATGGAGCTCTGTGTGTGTGTGCAGTCTTCACTTTCTGTCTGTGAATGTCTCCTCCTGTGTTCCTGTGTTTGCTTCCAGCTTCACCTGTTTGCTGTTTTCGCTTTTACCTTTAGGCTCGTGATGCGGCCTGGAGCGGTGCCCACTCGCTGCGCTCCCCCCGGCCAGCCACACTGGCCTCCGGCAGCAGCCACTGGCCGTGTGCTCCGGCCCATTATTAGACACTCTGCCGCGCTGCGCTGATTAACTGGCCTTTTCTTCTTTCCAGTACCACACTTTCTTGATTCCTGTAGGCATCAGTACATTTCATTGCTTTCAAAAACAGGATCTGAAGCAAAAGGAGGAAAATGTTAACGTTTGTTAAATCTAGTGGGGGGCACGAGGGTTTTGAAGCCTCTCAAAACACTTAAAAACATAAACATGTAATGGAAGACAGGTTCCAGTCACAACAGCAACAAAAGCTTATGAGTTCCTAAGCATAAAATAAATGGACAAGTTCTTCATTTAAAAAAAAACAAGGTTATTGAAGATGTTGAATTTATATAAGTAATTGAAAGATAGAATACTTTCCTGAAAGGAAAGACTGAGTATTGTAAATTTAATGTAATTTCTATAAAAATCATATGAGTATTTTAGGGAGGTAAATTCATCCTCAAGTTAATCTAGGCAAAGTCAATAAGAGTGAATAGCAAGAAAAAATTGAAAGGAGCAAAAGAAAAAATGCTAAGGGACATTGATCTACCTTATGGGAACTCAACTTCAAAGCTAGAATAATGATAATAATTCAATACTGGCAAAAGATAAATCAAACAGCTGACAGATAAATGCAACAAAACAGATATAAATGAATTTAGTTTGTGATAAGGTCACACTTCAAACAAATAGGGAAAAGTCAGTCTATTTTCTGAACCGTGTTTGTTGAGTAAAAGGATCTATATGGGAGAGAAAAAAATAAGGTGTCTTCCTCCCTTTACATACACAAAAAACCCCAGAGGGACTCAAAACCTAAAGTAAGAACAACTTCTGGTTATTTTTGTCCCACAGAAAAATACAAATGCTATCTTTCATTTCCGTGGGCTATGGAAGACCTTTCCAGAACATAAGGAGTCCACAGACCATAGAAGGCAGACCTGACAGATGGGCCACCTCAAAATCTAGAGCTTGAATGTCACAAAATTAGCCATAGCCAGAGTTAAATTAAAAAAGAAAAGATTCAACCAGGAGAAAGTGCTCATAACACACGCAAAAGATTGTGTATCTGTATCCATAATGATGTTGCTTAGTCACTGGGTCGTGTCTGACTCTTTGCCACCCCAAGGACTGTAGCCCACCAGACCCCTCTGTTCATGGGATTTTCCAGGCAAGAATATAGGAATGGGTTGCCATTTCCTTCTCCAGGGGATCTTCCGGACTCAGGGATCGAGCCCTCATGTCCCGTGCTGCGGGCAGCTTCTTTACCGTCTGAGCCACCCGGGGAGCCCAGCAGTGTAGCCCTTGCTGGGATATAAGCTCTGCCAACCCTGTGAGCTCCCGAGGGTTTGAAGGCAGAGACTGCCAGGGCTGGTGCCCTTTCCTGGTGGCCCAGGCCAGCGGCATGGCTTTGGGTCATTCCTGGAAATTTGAGAAGGTCCTGATGGTCAGGAACGGCGACCAGCACCCCGCGACGCACCTCTTTCTGCTCGAGCCAGCCGCAGTGAGTTCTCACTGAGCCCTGGCTGGTGTGACCCACAGGGTGTGGCTCTGGTGACGGCCGACCCTTTGCTGCAACACTGTGATCGTGGACCTCACCCATGCCTGCATTTAGAGCCCCCAGGAGCTGGCCCGAGACTCCCAGAGCCAACTGAATCAGCGTGGCTGTGAAGGCGCCCGCCCCAGGCCTGTTGACAGGCTCGCCCAGCTGACTCCCGGGCGCAGCCAGGCTGAGAGGCACGCTTCGGGCGGCTGCGTCTGCAGCGGCTTCTGTCCCGCTGAAGTATGGTTTATACTGTCCTCTAGCACTTCCTCTGTGGGCTCCGTGGCCACAGCGGCTCTGCCAGCACGTCCCTGAGCTCGTCCAGACGATCTTCTGCCAGTGGCGTCCAGTGGTCCGTCGGCGCTCCACTGGCCCCCAGGAGCCCTTCTCTATTAGGCGCATCTACCGGCCCCTTCAGTTAAGTTCCCAGACTTTCTGCACTCAGAGGGCCTTCATCTCGCGCTTTAGGGTCTCGGTACCTTCCTGGTTTTTTTCCCCTTGAATTTGTTTCTCTCCATATGAAGATGTGCTTGTTATTTTTCTAGAGAATCCACCAATCATCTGGGACCCCTTTGGTGCAGACGACCCTGTGGGTGGTCGACAGGGCGTGGGTGTCTCCAGCCCCTAGGGGCTTCAGGCCAAGAAATAGTGGCTCGCAGAGAGTTTCCTCCCGCCTGCCGCCCGGAGGTCAGAAGATGACATCGCAGAAACAAAATTGGCAGCAAAGTGGCTGAAATGAGATCTTTTCTTAGATCTTGGCAGCGGAGAGGCTGACCTTGGAGGAAGGAGTTTGGGGATCAGTCCCTTGCTCATTCTTTTTTCAGGAGCAGAAGGGAGGGAGCCGGAGGCCAGCCCGCACCTCTCGAGGCTGCTGCTTGCTGAACGCCCACCTGGAGCGGCCTGCAGCTGGGGTCCCTCCACCCTGAGCCTGCTCGTGGAGGGCCGTGGGCTCCCAGTCGCCCCTCACCTGAGAGGCATTCCCTGGGAAGTGGGTGACCCAGAGGGGGCCCTGTGCAGGGGTCTCGGGCAGCAGTGAGCGGAGGCAGCCTGGCAGCCCTGGAGGACAGCATACTCCCCAGGACTGGGTGGCAGGAGCGAGGTGGCAGCGGCTTCGTGGTCTGAGCCACATTCTGGGCACAGGGCAGGGAGAGGAAGAAGCAAAGAGCAAGTAGAAAGGACAGGGAGGCCAGCAGAGCGCCCCGGGGCAGCCGTTAACGTGAGCCGCGGCACCCAGTCCCGCCTGACGGCGGGTGGAGCTGCCCCAGCTGGGCCCAGCACACCCGCTACACGAGGACCAGGGCCTTGGCAGAGCTGGGGGTGTCAGAGGGCCTGCCCACCTCCAGGGGAGATCCAGGCCGCGGCCCTGATGGCAAGCCCCCCCTGGAATTCTCCAGCATTTGCCTCCTCTGCAGGCCCACCTGGCTGGCATCTGGGAGGACGCTTCCGGCCGCCTCCCCGTCTCCGTGTGCTTCCCCGCTGTAATGGAACTGCCCTGGGTAGTCAGGTCCCTGCTCTGAACCTTGGAGTCCTAATTCATAAAGAGCCTGCTTTCCTCAAGGGCTGCCAGGCTCGGCTGAGTCAAGTGCTGAGAAGCGAGGACAAGCAACCCCAGAGCTCACCCCAGAGCCCACCCCCACATGCCTGGGCTTCAGGTGTAAACCCTTCTTGGATGGACATGGCAGAGGAAGTGCCCCGTCACCCCAGGACCCCCCAACTGTGATCCTGGAGGGACCGTGAATGTGGGCAGCCTCTCGCGGTCCCAGCGCCGCCCCAACCCCTCCCCCAGCCTGGTCTGCAGCCTCTCGGGCGCGGGCGAGAGTCCCGGGAGCTTGGCCACCCCGCTCCCACTTCCTGGGAGGCAGGAACACAGGGGGAGGTCAGCAGAAAGCCGTACCCCAGTCTTCCCTCCTCCCACCCTCCCGATCTGGGGTCGGGTAGCACAGAGGGAATTGCTGACCTTCCCAGAAGCCCCAGGGCTGGGCAGAGGAAGGGGGCGACCAGGTTGGGAGCTGGACCCCAGTGTTTCCCCAAGACTGGACAAAGGTCTGAGCTGGGGTCCAGGGGGACCCCAGGAACCCAAGGAAGGGGCCACTCTTGACCTGGAGCGCAAGGCAGTCTCACGTTCCCCGCCAGGAAACCAGGTGACCCCACACCCCACGGGGTCAAACCTCAGACCCTGGAGAAAGGTGATCCTCCTGCCCGGCCCCCTTGGTCCCGCCGCTCTGCCCAGAGGCTCCTGGGGCAAGAAGTTTGTGCCCTGGGGGTCTGGGGTGCCTGTGAGTGAGAGAGATTCAGGCAGAGGAGGCTGACCGGCTCTCCAGGGGACAGGGGCAACCAGCCAAGGCCTGGAGATGCAGAACTCTTCTCCACACGGGGAGTTCTCATACATGCAGAGTCTCGGGCCCCACCTGGGCCCCCTGAGTCAGGGTCTGCTTGTAGACAAGTTTCCCACTGAGGCCTTTTACTCCGAGGCTTGAGAGATGCTCACCCATCAAAACAAACGTGAACCAGCAGCATGCGATGCCGGGACCCAGTCTCAGTCCCAGCTCGAACAAACCGCCTTTGAAAAGTCGTCTTTTGGACAGTAGGTTAAATCTGTCTCCAGGCAGGTGATATTAAATATAATCATGGCATCAAGCTCGGTAAGAAAATGTCCATTTTTTAGGTGCACATTGGAAGATATGGGGGAAATCACGTAAGGTCTGGGATTTGCTTTGAAACAGGGAAAATTAGATGAGAGAATGTGGGGGGCGGGAGGGGCCAGATCAGAGAAATGAGGCTGAGAAGATGTGGACGGCAGTGTGCCCGAGGCGCTCGTGGGAGCCAGGTTCCAGGAGCCCGATTTCGGTATCAGTTTGGCGGGTTTCCTCCGTGACTCAGGTTGGAGATATTTTAAATTTGTGAACGTCCCACACAAGTCTCCATCGAAGGCTGCGCATGGCCCACAGACCGCGCAGACGCAGCTGTGCAGGAGGGCGGGTGTCCAGCCCCTCTGCAGGGCTCACCAGCAGACTCGTCCCTGGGCGGGATTTGGGCAAGGGGCCCGTCCTCTTTAGACCTTCCTGCAGTCCCCTCCCCTCAGTCCTGGTGTCGCTGTTCCCTGCAGGGCCAGGCCTGCCACCTCACCTCCTCTGTTCCAGCCCCAGGCTGGAGGCTCGCAGGGTGGGCCCAAGCACCAGCTTTCATAGCCAGGTGACCTCTGACCCCGGCCCACTGGCTGTGAGCCTCCCTGTCCTGCGGGTCCTCTGGGACTCTGTCCACCTTGGGCTCACCACTGAGCGTCTCCAGCCAGAAATGCAGGTTCCCGGCCACAGACAGTCTGGGGGTCTGAAGCTCGCTCACACAGGGACCCGGTGCCCTCTACACACAGGTTACGGGCGAGCACCTCTCCCCTGGCTGGCTCTCAGAGCACCTCCTTCGCCGCGGAGCCAGAGCTGCAGGTGACTTTTGAGGGTCCACAGGGCTTTCAGGATAAACTGCCAAGGTGCCCTCCTCTGCTGGCATGCTGGCTCCTGGGGCGGCCCTCTCCACCTGCATCCTCACGCCCTGGTTAACTTTTCTCTCCGTCAGGTTCAGACAGCTGCCCGCCCACGTGTCCGTACCTTGGGCCTGCTTCCTGCTGCCCCTGGGCAGCCTGTCGCCCAGCCTGCCCCTGGCCTGGGCCAGCACGCTGCAGTCGTGAGCCCGGGACTTTCCTCACTACCGTATTCACAGTTGTTTATTCTCATATGCTGACACAGAGAAGACTCTCAGTCAAGGACGGTGAACATACAAAAACACGATTTGAGGGCCTCTTCCAGGACGGGAAGGAACTGAGGCTGAAGCTTGCTGGAGGACAGAAACAGGGATCTAATCACAGAGTTGTCAGCGATAAACATTCAACTCCCTGAGCTTAAAGAAATCAATATGACTGTGTCAGGGCCCCCAAGACCACCCCCACATTGACTCAGGGGACCCCCAGGACTCAGCAGAGATTCAGGACAGAGAAAGGAGGCAAAGCAGCATCGGTGAGAGGAAGAGGCAGGCGGGGACAGGCGGGGACTAGGCGTGAGCTTCCAGAGCTCCACCCCACACCCACACAGCCCATCCCCGCCGCCAGCCAGCAGTGCCGTCTCCCGGGAGCCCAGTAGACACACAGCACCCAGGGTTTTTACTGGGGGGTGGTTCAAGGGCACCTGTGCCTGGGGAAGGTTCCAGACCCCCAGAGGAAGAGGTGCTTGGCTGGCAGGAACCTCACTCGGCAAAGATACTTAGGCCCGGCAAGGCCCTCTCCTCCCCAAGGGCACTGGGGACCCTCGGGAACTCCAGCCCCAGCCCCGGGCCAGCTTCACCGTGGCCCTCCGGAGCAGGCTGGCGGCTCTCCCAGTGATGGGGGTGGTGCAGGCAGGCCTGTTAACCCTTTACTGCACAGCAGGTGGAAAACAGCTCCCGTCAAGGAGAGAAGCGAAAAGACTTCACAATAGAAACACCGAGTAAATGTTTCTAGCTGCCGAATCACACACACCTGCTCACTGGACACGCACTCATTTAGAGGGTCCACTCTCTGCCCCTTCAATGTCTATGAAATGACTTAAGAAAGTTTCTTCTCCTGTTCATTAAGAAAAAACTTGGGACCAGAGAGACTGACACACTCTGAACGTCCAGACGATTTCGGGAGTGAGAGACAGCGGCGGCTCTGGCCTGCTCTGTACTCTTCCATCAGGGACCCACGAGCTGTCCGTGTTAACTCCGCTCACGTATCCACGTATAGTAAATGACCTCAGTGATGTAGAAAAAAGCCTGGCAGGATGAATATGAGAGGATAAAAGTGGTCTAGTATCAATGGAGCGTTTCCAGGGCATTTCATTTGCTTTCAGTTCAGCTCAGTCGCTCCATCGTGTCCGACTCTGCGACCCCATGGGCTGCAGCACGCCAGGCTTCCCTTCATTTAAAGGGAGGCTTCATTTGCTTTAAGTTTATTTTACCCTTTAAAAAAATTATTTACAGTGAGCACGTAATGCTTTTATGTTTTAAAATTCAATTTAAAAGGTGACTGTCTGGGGGCTTTCTTGTTGGACTCAGTGTTAAAGAATCTGCCTGCCAGTGCAGGGACATGGGTTCGATCCCCAGTCCGGGAAGCTCCCTCATGCTGCAGGCCCCATGGGCTGCCACCACTGAGCCTGCGTGCCTAGAGCCCGTGCTCAACAAAAGAGACGCCTCCGCCGTGCGAAGCCTGAGCCCTGAGGCTGGAGAGCAGCCCCGCTCTCCGCAACTAGGGAGCGCCTCTGCAAAGCAAGGAGACCCAGTGCCACCAAAAATGTAAGTAATCTAAAATCAAGAGCCTGCCAGATGGGCGCGGAGAAAAGTCCTGAGCACAAGTGCCCCAGGCTCTCCACCGCATCAGGCTAAGCTGACTCGCAGCAACAGTTGGCAAAGTGTCTTCCACGTATGATGTCTTTTGAGCCTCACTAACCTCCAAGATGTAGGCACTTGGACGCCCTGCACGGAGACAGCCCAGGTCGGGGAGGTTAGGTGACTGATGACACCAGATCCTGGGACAGGAGTCTGCGGAGGTCTCCCAGCAGCTCTCACAGCGTTAACTGGCCAGGGAAATAACTGACTTTAGGGAGCTCTCGGTGAGGTCAGATTTAGGGGGAGCTGCGGGCATGAGTACCCGAGCACGTGGGCCATTTCTCAGCCTCCTTCTGTAAGAGCTGGGGTGTGATCGGGGCTGGCTCAGGCCAGCAGCCTGACAGGAGGGTCTCGCTAGCCCGCTAAGACCCCACCAGGGCCAGGGAACAGCCTCCACTTCTGCGTGTGCTAAGCCAGGGGTGCGAGACAGTACAGCTGGGTGAGGGTTCGTGAAGGAGACGCGATGACCCTCGGAGGGGCTGTGCCCAGGGCCAGGGGCGACCAGGGTGTGGCCGCACTGACAGCCCGTGGCGGGGAGCGGAGGTGCCCGGCTCTGAGCTTGACGGCCGTGGTGCCCTGGCATGTGGCACCTGCGGCTGTTGACGGCAAATCTCAAGAGCAATCCCCAGGCCCAGGGGCTCCTGACGCCCAAGCGTCTGGGGCAGACCCACAACCTGGAGCGTCCTGTGCCGAGGCCATGCCGGACGCCCAGTGCTGAGGCCGCGCTCGTCTGAGGCCTCCCCAGCCCTCTAGCTCGAGGCCGCCTCACTGCGCCTCCGCCTCCATCGTCACACGGCCCCAGCTCTGAGTGTCCGAACCTCCCTCCTTGTGTGGACACCCGTCCCTGGAGGGGGCCCATCTCAGTGCCGCCCTGTCTTACCTGGCACCTCAGCAGTGATCTGTCGGAGGCTGGAGGCACAGACATCAGGGTTAGGACCCGAACACGTCTCTGGGGTGGAGCACCACCCAACCAAAGCGTCTGAGAGCACGGAACTGCGTGGATCGGGCCTGTTTCCAGGCACTAGGGCAGAGTTCCCCGGGGCTGCGGTCGCCAGCTGCCTAGAAGGCACGGCGGGGGAGTGGGGCCACGTGCGGTCCCGCCCTGAGCAGCAGGCCCTTGTGGACAGCTTTCCCACTTGGATCCCACTGTGGCCTCAGCAAGGAGAGCGAGGCTGTCCTGGCCCGAGGCTTGGCAGGGGCCTCAAAACTCCCTGAGATTCTGACTCCTCCAGCCCAGAGGCCTTGGGGCACTTGACACCTGTGTGCTGGGCAGCTCTGGTCTCCCTGCTCACCGTGGCCCCTGCTGCCAGTGCATCCTTGATTCACGGTCCAAGCAGGGCCAGCAGCTGCTCAGGGCAGCCAGAGGAGGCGACTCTAGGCCCCAAGGAGGCCGCGTGTCCTCTCCGGGCCCTCTCAGTCTGCTCACAGTCCCTGTGTGTGGTCCCCAGGGTCCCGAGGATGGAGTCAGGGGTCTTCTCTCTTCTGGGAACCCAGACTGGACTTGAGGGGGATAGTGCTGGGTGCTGTCCCCCCCGACCCCTCCCCCAGCACTGAGGAAAGCTCACGTCAGCCAGCTGAGGCCTGCTACCAGGGGCGGGCACCCATGCCCATCCCCCCAGGTCCCAGAGAGTCTGCCCTCTGAGGCCTTCCGGGGGGCAGGGTCGTCCCCAGACTCCGGGGGAGGCTGCCCTCTGAGGTATCCGCAAGCACCCGCCTCCTCAGCTTCGGGGTGGGGGGTGGGCAGGGGCGTGGGCAGTGTTTGGCGATCGGAGCCTGGACAGGAGAGCCTGGGGCCCTGGGCGCCCCTCCACATCTTGAGCCGTGGTGGGCAGGCGCCCTCAGCCTGTGCACAGCCTGGAGGATCACAGAAAGGCACAGGGCCCACAGCCGGGGGCAGCAACCAGCCCTGGGGCAGCTCCCTCCCCACTGGGGACCTGCGATCAGAACTCCGGAGGACCCGCTGGACAGGCTGTGCAGTCCCTGACGACATGTGAGCCCCTGGACTCCCCAGCACGAGGGGCAGGGCGACCTTTCACCTTGGGTGTGTGTGCTAAGTCGCTCCGTCATCTCCGACTCTTTGCAACCCTGTGAACTGTAGCCCACCAGGCTCCTCTGTCCATGGGATTCTCCATGCAAGAATACTGACTGGAGTGGGTTGCCATGCCCCTCTCAGGGGATCTTCCCAACCCAGGGATCGAACCTTCGTCTCTCACATTTCCTGCGTTAGGCAGGTGGATTCTTTACCACTAGCACCACCTGGGAAGCCCTTTCTCCTTACCTCAAATCTAAAATGAACCTTCCAGTTAAAAGGGAAACAGTCAGAGAGGGCTTGTTGAGAGGAAGCGCCTGGCGTGCACGTCCAGTCAGCAGGGGACTCGCCACCTTCTCCAGGAAACCTTGAGTCCTGGGTTTTGACGTCCTCCTCTCATGCTGAACTTTAAACTGAAGTTAGAGCTGGTGCTCCATTTACCCTCCGGCTCACCACAAAGCCTGGGTCCACTTGTCTGACATCGTGAGGCCAGCGAGTGCTGTCTCTCGAGCCCTGCGGGGGCAGTGCACAGAGCCTCTTCCTGGGTTCTGGGGTGTGAGAAGGTGGGGCACCTGGGAGATCCTAGATCAAGGTTCTGCTGTGTTTAAAGCAACGCTTAAAATATTTTTTTTATTTTGTATTGGAGTATAGCTGATCAACAATGTCGTGATAGTTTCAGATGGACAGCACACGGACTCGGCCATCCGTATACATGTGTCCGTTCCCAGCCGTCCGTATGCGTGTGCACGCTAAGCTGCTCCAGGCGTGCCCGACCCTGCAAGACTAAGGTCTGTAGCCTGCCAGGCTCCTCTGTCCGTGGAATTCATAGACTCACTTTCAAAAGCAGAGTTTACAATCCAAATCTTAGTGGGAAATAGCCCCAAACACGGAATGACCAGAGCTACTCAAAGTATCTCTTTCAGTCAGTTCAGTTCAGTCGCTCCGTCGTGACCGACTCCTTGTGACCCCATGAATCGCAGCACACCAGGCCTCCCTGTCCATCACCATCTCCCGGAGTTCACTCAGACTCATGTTCATCGAGTCCGTGATGCCATCCAGCCATCTCATCCTCGGTCGTCCCCTTCTTCTCCTGACCTCAATCCCTCCCAGCATCAGAGTCTTTTCCAATGAGTCAACTCTTCTCATGAATGAGGTGGCCAAAGTACTGGAGTTTCAGCTTCAGCATCATTCCTTCCAAAGAAATCCCAGGGCTGATCTCCTTTAGAATGGACTGGTTGGATCTCCTTTCAGTCCAAGGGGACTCTCAAGAGTCTTCTCCAACACCACAGTTCAAAAGCATCAATTCTTCGGCACTCAGCTTCTTCACAGTCCGACTCTCACATCCATACATGACCACAGGAGAAACCATAGCCTTGACTACATGGACCTTAGTCGACAAAGTAATGTCTCTGCTTTTGAATATACTGTCTAGGTTGGTCATAACTTTTCTTCCAAGCAGTAAGCGTCTTTTAATTTCATGGCTGCAGTCACCAGCTGCAGTGATTTTGGAGCCCAAAATGAAGTCTGACACTACTTCCTGGTAAACTTGGCCCATGGGCACCCAGCTGTGCCCCTGGGGCACGGGCTGGGAGGTGGCGGGCACTCAGGATGCACCCTGGTCAAGCCCCTGTCTCACAGGGCAGGTGGAGGCTCCCAGCGCAGTAGCACCAGCCCACATCCTCTCTGTCCATCACCACCATCACCTTGTGGATGACACAGCGCGCCGGGGGCCCAGAGGGGAAGGGGATGAGCCCTGTGAGGCGCCGAGACTCAGGCCCACAGAGCGGGTGCCCCGGGCGCCCCGGCACGCAGGGCTTTTCTGCGAGCCCACCTGCTGCTGTGACGGGCGCGTCCCCGTCACCCTGTGGCCGGGGCTGCTGCTGTGCCGCCCGCCCGGCTCCCAGGGAGCAGGGAGGACGGGCGAGGCCAGGGGTCCCGGGGGTCCTGGCCACCTTCGTCACTGGGCATGGAGCGCCTGGGGCCCCTCAGCCCCGCTCTCCAAGGCGCCCTCCGCTGGGCTCCTGGCCCTCTGAGGCCTGGCATCCTCACCCACGGTGCCCTGACCACGAGGAAGCTACACAGCTGGGCCAGGAGAGGGGCAGGGATGGCAGCAGATGATGCCCGAAGCCCAGGCCCCGTGGCGCACCCCAGGGCATGGCTAAACAATAGCTGGGGACATGGCATCTCCACAGGGCTGCTCCACGGGACAGGCTCCAGGTGGCCTGCTCCTGGCAGAGGCCCACCCTGCCACGCAGCAGGTGACCTGGCCGGGCTACACCAGCCCACCCAGCCACCAGCCAAGACTCCAGACCAGGGTGCCACATGCCACAGGGAAACCAGCATCCCTGCATGAGGGGTCCCTCATGAAGCCGCACACAGACAGGGTGACCCACGTGGCCTATGACAGGGGACAGGCCTCTGAGGAGCTCCAGGCTCTGTGGGCAGGAGGTTGGACACAGCTTAGAGAGAACAGCAGGAGGGCTGAGCAAGCACAGGGACAGGCACCCAGGGAGCGAGATGACATGGGAATAGAGGGACAGGCACCCAGGCAAGGAAAGAACATGTGAATAGAGGGACAGGCACCCAGGGAGGGAGAGGACATGGGAATAGAGGGACAGGCATCCAGGAAGGGAGAGGACATGGGAATAGAGGGACAGGCACCCAGGAAGGGAGAGGACATGGGAATAGGGGGACAGGCACCCAGGAAGGGAGAGGACATGGGAATAGGGGGACAGGCACCCAGGAAGGGAGAGGACATGGGAATAGGGGGACAGGCACCCAGGGAGGGACAGGACATGCGAATAGAGGGACAGGCACCCAGGGAGGGACAGGACATGCGAATAGAGGGACAGGCACCCAGGGAGGGACAGGACATGGGAACAGAGAGACAGGCCTCTAGGCAGGGAACAGTACATTGAAACACAGGGACAGGCACCCAGGGAGGGGACATAGATGCCCCTGTTAGACTGGACTGAGAGTGGCGTGTTCAGGCGGCAGCGGTGGGGGAGGCCCAGTGATTGGATCCAGGTGGGAAAATGGTGGGCCGAGTGGGACGGGGCTGGGTCACCAAGATAAGGATTCCAGAGCCCCGAGGGGCTGCAGGCAAGTAGGCCAGGGCATAAGCCAAGCCAAGAGGGCCTCCCCTGTGGGCTGTGCACCCCTGGCCCCAGCAGGCCAGAGACCCCCATGGTGGACACAGCTGTGACCTGGGATCCCCTAAGGCAGAAGCCTCCTCCTCTGTGGCAGGTCAGGTCTGCACCAGGCTGGGCAAGGCTGACACAGCTGAGACCCCGGAGGCCCAGGCTGGCACCAGGTCCCAGACGCCACAGCACGGCCGTACCTGAGAGTGCCGGCTTCCATAGGGGCCTGTGCCTCTGTGCCCAGGCCCCGAGGTTCACCCTCTATTCCTTTCTGGAAGCCATAACTTTGTTCTCTAAGTCTGTGAGTCTGTGCTGTGGTCAGAATATAAATCGGTACACCCCTATGGAAAACAGTATGGAGGCGCCTTAAAAGTCTAGAAACAGAGCTGCGATGCCACCTGGCAATCCCCTCTCGGGCTTGCACCTGGAGAAAAGCACGGTCTGAAAGGATACACGCACCCGATGTTCATCGCAGTTTGTCCACAGAAGTCAGGACATGGAAGCAACCTAACCATCCACCAGCGGATGAGTGGACACAGAAGACACGGCGCACACGCAGTGGATATTACACAGTCGTCGAAAAGCGCAGAAGAGTGCCGTGTGCAGCACTGTGGATGGACCTGGAGACTGTCGTACTGAGCGGCGTAAGAGATGGAGAAATATTGTACAGCGTCCCTTATATGCGGAATCAAAAAAGAAATGACACAAAAGGACATCTGTATTTCTAAAGTGGGTTTTTCCGAGAGCTGAGCGAGAGTCAGCAAGCTCTGGCCCTATGCTGGATCTGGCCCACGGCTCCCTCTGTCACTCAAGCGTCACTGGCGCAGGCCCACACCCCAGGACAGCTTCCTCACCACCACAGCCGGGCTGAGAACTGCTAACACAGACAGTAGGCCCACCAGATCGGAAATGCTGAGTCTCTGGTCCAATATGTGAAGCATGGGGGTGCTCTGCGCCAGCCAGCCTCACGGGGCTGGGAGTCCCTGGGGACAGAGCGGGGGAGGGCTGGAGGGCAGAGGCCAGCTCGCTCAGCTCTGTCCTGTTCTCGCTGACTGGACTTTGCCAGCTCCTCCCCAGACACTCCTGCTGCCAGGCCTTTACACGCAAGACAGACATTGATAACAGTCAGGAACAATGGCAACAGCAAAGGCAGGGGGTGGAGCGGAACCCCCTGCCAGGCTCGCCTCCTGGACATCCCACGCCCTGCGGTGCCTGGCCGCCCAGCACAGGGGCTGCTGGGAAATGCTCTGGGCACTGACCACGGCCAGGGCAGTCCTGGGACACCGGACAGCAGGCCGGGTGAGGACTATGGCCTCCCACTCGCTGCTGGTGGCCCCCCCGGCGGCCCTGAGCAAGCCACTGTCCATCCCCACCCGGCTTCTGCTGGGGCCCGGCCCCTCCAACCTGACCTCCCGCGTCATGGCGGCCGGGAGGCTGCAGGTGCTGGGACACATGCACCAGGAGGTGTACCAGGTAGGCCTGCGGGGTCTCGGCCCCTGTCCCTGGGCGGCCGGTCCCCGGGGACTCGGCCCCGGTCCCTGGGTGGCCTCCTCCCGGGAGTGGGAGCGGGGAGGCTGTGAGCCATGTGTCCACCACCCCCAGATCATGGATGAGATCAAGCAAGGCATCCAGTACGTGTTCCAGACCAGGAACCCCCTCAGCCTGGCCATCAGCGGCTCCGGGCACTGCGCCCTGGAGGCTGCCCTGTTCAACCTGCTGGAGCCGGGTGACTCCTTCCTGGTCGGGGTCAGCGGCATCTGGGGGCAGCGGGCCCAGGATATCGCGGAGCGTATCGGTAAGAGACGGGGCGGGGGTGTGTGTCCCCTCATTAAGTCCTTCCCCAAGGCCTCCCGCCCCAGCGTGAAGCCTGGAAGCACCCAGGGCCGGCTACCAACCTCAGGCCCTCCCCAGGTGGAAGCTACCCCCTCCCCACGCTTCATGTCTCCACCTCCTGCCGGCCTGCTGCCTCCTCCCAGGATGCTCCAGGGCCCCATCCCCTGGTGTCTTGGAACTTGGGGTCAGCAGTTTCCAGAGCCCACGGAGGGGTCGGCACTGCAGGGTGTCCTCTGATCTTAGCTCAAACCTGGGGGGCCACCCCCCAGCTCTCTGAGGTCTTTAGGAGTCAGCCCCGCCTCTGTCACAGGACGAAGTTCCAGAAGCTGCACCTCCCGTCACATCTCAGAAACAGCTTCTGGAGCTGCAGAATGCTGAGGTCGGGACAGAGTTTGCTGTCCGGAGTAGAATTCTCTGGAGAGGCAGACAAAAGCCGAAGCCCGAGTGTGCTTTGAGTTTAATGATTGATCGTGTTTTGGAAACGTGAAGCTCCTGGCTGGTCAGTTCCACACGCGGCTGCATTCGGTCCAGGTCAACGGACAGCCCCTGGCAGCCCGAGGGGTTCTTGACCCCTCGCTGGGGCCCCTCTGGTCTACACACTGGCTTTAAGAAGGGAACCCGGGTTGGGCAAGGTGCCCTCCTGGCCTGGGGGTCCTCTCCTCACCCCACACCGCCAGGCTGGGGCTCTGGGATGGTCTTGGGCCTCCCTGCCTCCTGCATATGAGGCTGGGGGTCTGCTGCGCATGGGGAGCAGGACAAGGGCCTGCCTTCCTAGACCCCCCAAGCCGCGAAGAGGGCAAAGCCCGCTCAGGCCTCCCTCATCCATTCAGTCCATCAGACGCTGTGGTCCCTCTGAAGTCATCCTCCGGTGTCACGCCCTGAAGTCACCCCATGACGTCACCCTCTGAAGTGACCCTCAGATGTCACACCCTGAAGTCACCCCGTGACGTCACCCTCTGAAGTGACCCTCTGATGTCACGCCCTGAAGTCACCCCGTGACATCACCCTCTGAAGTGACCCTCCGATGTCACACCCTGAAGTCACCCCGTGACGTCACCCTCTGAAGTGACCCTCCGATGTCACGCCCTGAAGTTACCCCGTGACGTCACCCTCTGAAGTGACCCTCCGATGTCACGCCTTGAAGTCACCCCGTGACATCACCCTCTGAAGTGACCCTCTGATGTCATGCTCTGAAGTCACCCCGTGATGTCACCCTCTGAAGTCACCCTCTGATGTCACGCCCTGAAGTCACCCCATGATGTCACCCTCTGAAGTGACCCTCTAATGTCATGCCCTAAAGTCACCCTGTGATGTCACCCTCTTAAGTCACCCTCTGATGTCACGCCCTGAAGTCACCTCTGATGTCACATTCCAAAGTCACCCTCTGATGTCATGCTCTGAAGTCACCTCTGATGTCACACTCCAAAGTCACCCTCTGATGTCACCCTCTGAAGCTCAGCCCTGCACAGATCTGCACTTCGTCTGTGGGGAGGGCTGCAAGGGACAGGGGTGCACCTGCTTGGCTGGGCTCAGGGAAGGAGGCCAGAGCAGGGGGCCGAGAGCTGAGGGACCTGCTCCCATCCATGTGCCACAGCACCTGGATTCACCGAGCACGCCCCAAGCTCCTCCCTGGGCAGTGGCTGGGCCGGTGTGGACGGCCCCCACAGGGCCCACCTGCTCAGCACACCACATCCCCAGGGCTGGTCCCCACACCTGCGTGCGGGGGTGCTCACCACTCACATTGCCCCCAGGAGCCCGCGTGTGCCCGATGGTCAAGACACCTGGAGGACACTTCACTCTGCAGGAGGTGGAGGAGGTATGGGGGACGCAATGGCCCAGGGAGGGGCTAGTCAGCTGGGCCGGCTCAGGGCGGGGAGGGGGCCATGGTGGGTCCCCAGGGCTTCTGAGCCCAGCTGCCCGGCCCTGAAAGGTTTCCCACACCTGGGGCAGGTGGGGGTTTGACCGGGAGGGTTCTGCTCCCCAAGGAAGCTAGGTCAGCACCCAGGCCATGGCAGCGTGCAGGGGCAGGAGTGAGAGAGGCGAGCAGGCCATGCCCTGAGTCTCGGGGTGCTAGCCCCCGCTGTTGGGCAGGATCAGCCCAACCAGCCCAGAATGAGGCTGACCGCACGCTGGCCCCAGGAGGATGGGGTAGGGGGCTGAGGCTCTGGCTCCCCAGGAGGGAAGTCCACATCGTCCTGGAACAAGCCCTCCTCCCAGACCCAAGATGCCCCGCCTTGCCAGCACAGGCGGGGCTAGAGGAGTAACTGTGCCCGCTGCCCAGGTCTGGCCGTCTCTGCAGCCGTCTGCGGGGCGGCAGTGTCTGGGGCAGGCCTCGTCCTGCCCTCACAGGACAGTCTTCATGTGAGGGGCTGGCAGACCGGGGAGGCCCCTGCCCTGCTGGCTGTGCCTCAGGCTGCCGCCTCCTCCCTCAGGCTCTGGCCCGGCACAAGCCAGTGCTGCTCTTCCTCGCCCATGGAGAGTCGTCCACCGGCGTGCTGCAGCCCCTCGACGGCTACGGGGAGCTCTGTCACAGGTAATCCCATACCCTCAGGCGAGCCTGGCCCTCAGGCGAGCCTGGCCCTCTAGTGAGCCTGGCCCTCAGGTGAGCCTGCCCCTCGGGTGAGCCTGGCCCTGAGTGTCAGTGATGGGGTCCGAGCCAAGCCCAGCTCAGAGCCAGCCTGGGGGTAGGGTGGGGTGGGCTGTGGTGCTGGCAGGCCCCTCCCCACAGGAAGCAACAGGGCAGGTCCAGTTCCCTTTCCCGCTGGGCCCACCCCAGCCTCTCTCATGTGGAGTGGGGTTCAGGCTTTCTTGGGGTCCTCCTGGCCCTGGGCAAAGGCTGGGTGTACCCTCCGGTCTGAGAGCAGGATCAGGTGTCCCCAGAGTGCCACCTCCCTCCCTGCTGGTTAGGGCTCAATGCCGACCCTGCAGTCTTGGGCCCAGGGCCTGCCCACCTTGCCCTGACCCCAGAGCCCCAGAGAAGCCCCCACCCTCAACTGGCTTCCCCAGGGCCCCCACCCCTCCACCGGGTCCCTTTCCAGGACAAGCAGCCCTGCTCTGGATGGTTGACCATGGGGGGAAAGAAGAGAAACTCCACCTCCAGGCTAGATCGTCCTGGCAGACCTGCTGTCCCCCAAGGGGGCCACAGGGCCACTGGGCACAGCCCCAGCCAGGACCAGCTGCCCCCTGGAGTCCTGTCCAGGGGCCACGCTCACCAGCGTCACCTGGGTTACAATTCCCAGAGGCCCACATGGAATACTCTTTGGGCCCTTCTCCTGGGAAAGTGTGGGTGGAGGAGGGTCAGAGGCTCAGCTCAGCCAGCTCCTGGACTCTGTCCTCTGCACGCGCTGGACGTCTGCCCGGTGGGCTGCCAGACAGACGGAGGGCCAGCCTTCTGCTGCCCAGCTCCCCGGACCCCACACAGCCCTGGGGCCTGCGAGCTCAGGGTACCCAGCTGACTCGCAGGATGGAGACTGCCCGGCTGGCCCTGTCAAGTACCTGTGTGGGAAGCCGGGGTCTAGCGCCCGGGGCCCTGGCCATCCTGGGCCCCCGTGTGACGTCCGCTCTGCTGGGGGCTGACCATGGTCCCAGCTCAGGGCAGTTGGCCGAGTCTGAGGGCCCGTCCTGCTCTCTGCTGCCCTCCCCCAGGCACCAGTGCCTGCTCCTGGTGGACTCAGTGGCGTCCCTGGGCGGGGCCCCCATCTACATGGACCAGCAGGGTGAGTGCGTGCCCCCACCCCAGCCTACCAGTGGGCCCTGGGGTCAGAAGTCCTTGCTGGTGTCCCATGCCCTGTGCCGGGCCCTGCACGTCCATCAGCCCCTCATGGGGCCCGGTCTCCACAGGCCCCCAGGCACACACCAGCTCCTCCCAGGGCTGGACACTCTCCATACTGACCACACCCCGTGTCCCCGCTGGGCCATCGGGCTGGGACAAGTCCAGGGAGAGAGGGAGGGAGGAAGGGATGCTGCAGGACAAGCAGTTGGAGAGGATCAGAGCCCTGACAGGGCGGGTGTGGGCAGTGCCAGCCAGGGCAGGGACCTGGGGCCTCGTCCAGCCTGGCCTCGGTTTCCCATCGGCCCCACCCTCAGGGAGGCTGCAGTGGGGCGGGGCTTGGGTCCCAGCCCTGGTCCTCTGTCCTCCCAGCTGGCTGCTTGCCCGGCATCCTCCACTGCTGCTTCCCGTATCTTAAACTCCCCGGGTGGTGGGGACGCCCTGTGGACGGGCACCGCAAGGTGTGAGAGCATCACTTCTCCTCCCCTCTGGGCCAGCCGCACCCTCTCTGCCTGCACTTTGACCCCAGCCGCGTGGGTCTGCCACGTGGAGCAGACACTAACGGGGTCCTCCGGTTAGCTCAGCCTGCCTGGAATGGTGTCGGGCCCGCAGGAGAGGGGTCTAGTCGTACAGCACTCCTGGATGGTGGGTCCCAGGTCCGCCTGACGTCTGCTGGGCCAGGCGGCCCCCACAGATGGCCCCTGAGCATGCGCCCCTCTCCTGCAGGCATCGACGTCCTGTACTCGGGCTCCCAGAAGGTCCTGAATGCGCCCCCAGGCACCTCACTCATCTCCTTCAGCGACAAGGCCAAGTGAGTGAGCCCCGCCCGCCCCACCCAGGACCAGACTGGCAGCGAAGGCCAGAGGGCCCCTGGGGGGTGGCAAGGAGGGAGAGGACAGGCCCGCTGGGAGGAGAGGCCTGCCAAGGAGCCCGGGCTCTCCCCGCCCGGGGCGCTGAGCTCGTCCCAGGCTGTCCCCTGGCCCCTCCAGTGAACCCCAGCGTCACTTGCCCCCAGGAGACAGGAGCCTCGTTCCTAGGCCTCTAGCCTCAGTCTGCCCTCTGTCATTTTCTGTGGGTACACTTTTAAATGACTCAGATTTAAATCTCACCATTAGACACAGAGCATAAGGTGACCCTATGTTCAGATTTCTGAACAAATAAATGGACAGATAGTTGAGCAATAAGCACTGCAGAACGTATTGAACAGAGAAAGCCTCAGGGCCGGAGTACCTGTGTGTCCTATGCATTTGGCATCCGTTTAGCATAGGGACAGGACAAGAAGCCCGTTCAGCACTGAGCAGAGGCCCTTGGCTGCTAAGCGCGTCTCCTTGATGTCAGGCTTGAGAGATGGAGGAGTCTGCCTCACACATTGGTGCTGTTCAGTCGCTAAGATTTGTCCGACTCTTTGCGACCCCATGAATCGCAGCACGCCAGGCCTCCCTGTCCATTACCAACTGCTGGAGTTCACCCAAACTCACGTCCATCGAGTTGGTGATGCCATCCAGCCACCTCATCCTCTGTCATCCCCCTCTCCTTTTGCCTTCCATCTTTCCCAGCATCAGGGTCTTTTCCAGTGAGTCAGCTCTTCCCATCAGGTGGCCAAAGTAATGGAGCCTCAGCATCATTCCTTCCAATGAATATTAAGGACTGATTTCCTTTAGGATGGACTGGTTTGCTCTCCCTGCAGTCCAAGGGACTCTGAATCTTCTCCAGCACCACAGTTGGAAAGCATCAATCCTTGTGCGAAGACCCTTGCATTCAGGAGGAACAGCAGCAGCAAAGCATAGGCATCAGTGAAGGAGCTCTTGCAGACTGGGCCTGCGGGGCGAGCCTGCAACGGGCGGACTGCCTGGGGCTCGGCGTGCAGCTGCCTGAGTCCTGGGCCTGTATGCTAGAACGGTGGTCTGGAGACAGCATGGCTAGTGCAGTCCTCAGTGTTCCCCAGTTTTCCAAACAAGTTTCCAGGATGCTTTCCTCAAACTGGGTCCCCTCCGCAATCTTTCTGTGTTCGAACTCACCAGGCAGCGTTCCCTCTGACCTGAGAACAGAGCAGGGCGACTCCGGGAGAGGAGAGAGGTGGGCGGCGCCAGCCCAGGTCCCGAGGGACAAGCTCACACCCCCGAGGCAGAGGCACAGGCTGGACCTCCGGGGGCCTGAATGCAGACACTGGGGCCTGAACACCCCCAACCCGGCTCACTTCTGAGAAACAAGGGGCGGTGTTGCTGGTTCTTTCTCCACAGGAATAAGATCTATGCTCGGAAGACCAAGCCCGTCTCTTTCTACCTGGACATCCAGTGGCTGGCCAACTTCTGGGGCTGTGATGACAAGCCCAGGACGTGAGTGAGGGAAGCCGGTGGGGAACAGGGACTGACAGGGAGGGGGAAGCCCCACCTTCATTCCCCTGCACCCCAGCTGGAGCCACAGGTTCTCCAGTGACAGGCCTGAAATGCCCTCCGGGGTCCCCCCAGTCCTCGAGGCCCCAGGCGTGGTCCCCACCCCCTCCCATGAGGCCCTCTCCTCCAGGAAGTCCTCACACTCCTGCAGGCACTTCACACCTGGCCTGACAGCTTCCCAGTCCTGGGCCTCCGCTTCACCCACTTCTCAAAAGGAGGGCTCGCCAGGCTTCTCTCTGAGGGGACTTTATCTTAACCTGAGCCCCTTATGTGACCCTTGGGGGCGGGGACCCCAGGAACTGTGCCCTGCCCAGCGGTCACAGTGAGGCACTGGGCTCCAGGTGGGACCCAGTGCCCAGCCTCCACTGCCGTCCACCTGCCCCCTCGACCTGGCCAGTGCCCCTACATGGAGCCCCACCCCCACCCTGATCAGCCAGGGCTGGGGGAGATCAAGGTACTGACCCGGGCCCCCTCTGTGCTCCAGGTACCACCACACCACCCCTGTCATCAGCCTGTACAGCCTGAGGGAGAGCCTGGCCCACCTGGCAGAGCAGGTACTGGGTGGGGCGGGGGCGGGCAGTCGGGGAGTCTGAAGCTGGGTCCCGCAGGGCGAGGCTGGAGAGCCCTTGGAGCCCCTGCCCGGGGTTCCCTCAGGCTGGGGGCTCTTGCTGGAGGAGACTAGGCCTGGGCAGGAGGGCTCTGGGCGGGGTTGGGGGCAGACACAGTGATGGGACGGGTGTGACCACGTTCTGTCCTCTGGCTCCCAGTAAAGCGCACACAGGGGCTCAGAGGGGAGGCAGCCTGTGAGCGGAGAGGGCAGGCAGAAAGGAGAGAGGGCGGGCCCGAGGGGGGGCTGGGGAACCCCGCTATGCCTGCCACTCCCAGGGAGGGCAGGAGCCGCACAGGTCAGCGGCTGTGGCACCACCAGGGTGGCACCCATGGCCAGGGCAGCGTCTGCACTCGGGACCCAAGAGGCCCAGAAACACACCCGGCAGCCCCCAGGGGCCAGCCCCAGCGAGGCTACGTGCTACGCTGACCACATCTGCCCTGAGTCCACTCACCTCACCACCACCCTGGGCCGGGCAGGCGGGGCTGCCCCAGCCTCGGGCTGGCTTCTGCCGCCAGAGAGGCTGGGGCTGCACACTTGGGGGGTGTCTCCAGAGCGGGACCCAGCTGTGAGCTCTGGAAGCAGGGGAGGCTGGGCCCCCGGAACAGGGCCTGTGGGGTCAGGGGCTGGGAGGGCACTTTCTACACTTGGCCAGCCCCCCACCTCTGGCTAGGTGCGTGCCCCTCCCAGGGGCCTGGAGGACCCAACCGCCGGCTAGGGCCCAGGCTATTCCCCCTCCAGACCATTTCCACTCCCCTTGAGGGGCCCAGGCCCAGCCCTTGGGCAGAGTCAGGGCCCTAAACCTGTGGCTCAAGGGAGCTCCCAAGGGGCTCAGTGTCCAGGACAGGAGCAGAGACCCTCCCTAGGCCAGAGAGCCCCTGCTGTGAATGCCAGCCAGCTTCTCCCACTCTGGACCCCGAGGAGGGAACCCACTCGCCCCCCAGCCTGCAACCTGTCCCTCCAGGGCCTGGAGAACAGCTGGCGGCAGCACCGGGAGGCCTCTGAGTACCTGCACACGTGCCTGCAGGGGCTAGGCCTGCAGCTGTTCGTGAAGGACCAGGTGAGGAGGGCAGGGGGCGAGGGTCGAAGGGCAGGGTTCAGAGGGCAGGGGGCAGGGGGTCAGAGGGCAGGGGGCGGAGGGCAGGGACAGAGGGCAAGGAGCAGG
>SJYG01000636.1:874340-893408 GCA_006410535.1 Litocranius walleri
CTCCGGGTGTGGCCGCATGGACACGCAGCGCCTGCCCTCGAGCTGTCGCCCCATCGGCCCCTGGCCTCCTATGAAGTTTCAATAAAGCAGTGGCTTCATCGCTCATCACTGTGTGGAGCCCTGCTCCCTGACTGCACCTGAGCTTGGGCTTTGGATTCAGGGAGCAGAACCTTGCCGGAAGGATCTGGGCTGGAGGATTGGTTGTGTGAGTCAGTCAGCTGCCTGGGGTTCCTGTCACTGCACAGTCTGGGTCTAGATATTGAACCTGCAAACACCTCCTCTCTCCACACCTCCACAGAGGCCCCACGGCCCCAGGGTCACAGCTAGGGCACCAAGAGCTCAGGAGCACACAGCCAGGACTCAGGCCCTGGGAGCCCCGGCCTCACACGCAGCATCCCGCAGGCCCCGAGAGCCTAGGAGGGCCCAGTCCTGGGCCGCTCTGCGCTCACGTGTGCAACAGAGGGGGCCCCAGGACTGCAACGCCCTGCCTGGCGCCCCTGACCCCCTGCCCTTAGCCCCAGCCTTGTGCCCTGACCCCCTGCCCCTAGCCCTGGCCCCTCCCTGGGAGTCTGCCTGGGTCTGGCTCCCTAATTTCTCCTTCCTGGGAAGGGTCTGGCCTGGCCCAACCGGAGTGTGCTGCTGGCGGCCACTGCCACGTCCATGTGTGCCGGTCCTCCCTGGGCCTAAGAGTCTGCAGGAGGCAGGCTCCGAGGTCCCGCTCTTGTCGAGATGGGCACCCGCCCCCCGGCAGCCCTGAGTCTTGGAGAGGGCCGGTGTGGGCCTGGCTCTGCCCCTGTGGCTCACCAGGTGGGGGCTGGGCACAGCCGTGGGCCCTGGGTAGGGCCCCGAGCTGACGCAGGCTTGCAGCCTGCGGCACTCTCAGCTACCAGAGGAGCTGGCGCCAACAGGCTGATCCAGACGCTGCCACAGGGCGGCTGCAGTCAGCACAAGGACACAGAAGCAGAGGCCCTGAAACCCCGGAGCTCAAGTCCTCTTTCTTCCCGGGTGTCTTTCACGGTCTGTGCTGCTCGGCTCCTCCCCGGGAAAGTCCTGTCCACTTGGAGGTCCTGAAGACCTCGTCCTGGCTTTTCCTCCGAAGCCCTGTGGTGTCAGCTCTCTGCTGAGGTTGTGACCCCATCTGTGATCCGGTGCGTGCAGTGGGGAAGGGGTCGAGGTTCACTTTTATCCAAAGGACACCCAGTCCTTCCAGTGTTTGTGGAACAGACTTTCCTTCCTGTCTGGTTGGCGTGGCCCCTTTGGCAACTGACCAGAGGTGAAGGTCTGCCTCTATGCCCGTGCATTAATGAGCTTTTCTCTCCTGTGTCCACACCGCACCGTCTTCAGTGTGTCAGCTTTATCGGAAGTCCTGGAATCATATACACTTTAGTCAGCTTGTCTGTTTCCTCAGAATAGCTTATTGGAATTTTGGTAGGAATTGCAGTAAATCTGTGTATCTATTGAAGCTGAAGCTCCAACGCTTTGGCCTCCTGATGAGAAGAGCTGCCTCACTGGAAAAGACCCTGGTGCTGGGAGGGATTGGGGGCAGGGGGAGAGGGGGACGACAGAGGATGAGATGGCTGGATGGCGTCACCGACTCGATGGACGTGAGTTTGGGTGAACTCTGGGAGCTGGTGATGGACAGGGAGGCCTGGTGTGCTGCAGTCCATGGGGTCGCACAGAGTCAGACAGGACTGGGCAACTGAACAACAGAAAATATACCAAGATGGATGGAAACCATTAAAAAGTTTCAGATTCCTGTTCATGAAGGTTAATGTAGGTCTGGAAAAGTTACACTTAGTTTGCAGTGTAGAGGCCTTACCCGCATTTTCTTCAGTGTCACTTCTCCACCCTTTGGAGTGAACTCGACTAGCAAGCACGCGTGAAACTGCCAGCCCAGGCCCCCGGAGCATTCGTGGGACGTCGCCGCACGGTGAGCCCGCGTGGCTTCCCACAGGTTGTCTGGATGACGAAGCTCCCTCAGGCTTGTGCTGGGACACAAGCAGGGGGTGAGCGCCGGTCCGGGGCAATGCCACACGGCACAGTGTGCCCCGTGACCACAGCTGCTGTGAGCTCCCTCCCTCGTGGGGTTAAAAAGGGGGCAGTCCCCTCGTCTGCCCCACTGAAGGGGGCCACAGCGCAGCACCTGGGTTGCTGCGTGTGACCTGGCTCTGTTTATGTAATCCCCTGCCATTCATGATCCAACAGAGACTTTTATTTCCTAATTTATCTTTAGACCCCTTTCTACAGCAGTTTTAGGGTCACAGCAAAAGTGAGAGGAAGGTGCAGAGATTTCCCAAACGCCCCCTGCCCCGCAGGTGTGTGGGGCCCCCATTCTCAGAGCCTCATGTTAGTCTCTGTGCTGAGGTCATCCTGTGCGCCAGTCTCTGGCGGCGGCGCTGAGGCCTGACACTGGCCTTCGGGACATTCTGCCGGACTCTTGGCTGTGCAGCCGGTGGTTATAACGTCTTCCCCTTGGTCTTTCCTGCCTCTGTAGCTCTTACCCCTGCTGAGTACAGCCCCCCGCGTCCACTCCAACATCAGAGAAATTACACAGGGTGGGCCTGGACACTGCACCTCTCACAAATCAGGTTAGACCAAGCTAACCCCTTCTGCAGCTGCCCGCCTCGCAGCAGGGCACGAGATGGGCCTGGGGGCATTCCGCGTCCCTTCCCATTAGTGCCAGCTCAGGCCCCGGGTCCCACGGCCTTCAGAGAGGCCCGAGTGTCCCCTCCACAGCGTGCGTGTGACCACTTTCCGGAGGAGGTCCAGGGAGGTGCTTGCCACACGGACTGACTGGGGTTTGCAGCCACATTCTCAGGACCTGGGGCGTGGGCTGTGGCTCAGAACTTAGGAGCCACGGCGCTCGGAGGCAGAGTGAAGACTGCAGAATGCCTGCTGGCCAGGCGCCCAGAGAGTGGGCAGCCCTGCAGGGGGAGGGGCCACAGGCCGCCGGCAGTCCTCGGACAGGAGAACGGAGATGGAAACAGCGGAGGACCGAGACGGCAGGGACAGGGGCGCCACCTGCCGGGAGAAGCCCCTGCACACGGCAGGGGCGCCTCTGCCACGGTGCTGCTGGAGGTGGCTGTGGTGGCTCCTTCATGAATGAGCAGGTGAGGACTGGGGGCGGCAGGGGTCGTTCACAGGGACAGAGAAGGGTGTCTGCACACAAGCTTGTCCACTTCATGTGTCCAGAAAGCAGGTGGTCTTGGCCCCCCGGACACAAGCAGTGTTCTAGCAGATTCAAGGCAGATTCAGAGGCCCCACCACCTGGAGCAGCAGGTGCGGATGAGCTCCTGGTCCCCCGAGGGCTCTCAGCCTTCGGCCTTGACAACATCACCCCGAGGGCTCGGCATGCAGAGCGCACAGCACCTTCACCCCAGGGCCTCCGAGACCCACTGTCCAGCACACTCCGACGCCCATGGGGCTGCCCCTGGACAGGCGCAGGTGGGCCCTGGGGACAAGGCCCTCCACCCCTAAATCCACTCCAGGCGAAGCCCATTCCCTCCTCCAAATGTTCCCGGAGCCTCCGTGGGCAGTGCTGCTGGCAGAGGGCAGTGAGCAGGGTGCCCAGCTCAGCGATCCTCAGCACCCAGGGTCTTGGTCTTCAGAAAGACACTCTGCATGGCCGAGACCCGCTGCTCGTCCTGGATGTTGAAGGCCTGGAACTGCGGGCAGGGTGGGACAGCGGGGTCACGGGCCATCGGGGGCCGTTGGGTGCTCCCTGGGTCTCTCCCTCTGGGTCTTCACCTGTGCGATCCTCCCTGAGGGTGGACACCCCTGGGGCCCTCTCTCCTGGGCTCTTCCCTGGACAGGCCTGACACAGGGAAGCCCCCCCTGGGGTGTACTGCCGCCCCCCCACGCACCCTGGAAGGAGCTCGTGTGGGCTCTCAACGTGAGGTGAGAACTGGACAGGAGCTGGGCGGGGGGAAGGCAGGGGAAACCTGGCAGAGCCGGTGGAGCCTGGGGGCTCAAGGTGGGGCAGCTGGCGGACACACCCGGACGTGGGTAAGGCCGAGGGACCCCCGAGTCCAGGGAAGCAGCAGGAAGCTGTCCCCTGGAGGCCTGAGGCAGCCGCACTTTGTCAGGAGGAACGGAGCCCGGGGGGCAGGCGGGGCTCTGAGCATTTGTCCAGTGTGGGTTTGTGGGTGGTTCAGGGGGCACTGGGGGCAGGGTCAGACAGCCTGGTTCCCAGAGATGGGCCCTTGGCCCTTGAGGTCCCTGACTGACAGCTGGGGGCGTTCATGGCTTGATGTGCCCTCTGCACTGCCCCAGCGAGGACTGACCTGCCCCACCTTCCTTGGCTCCAGAGCAGGGGTCGCACAGCAGGGCTCCCTCCCCACCCACCGTGAACCCACACCTGCCGGGGCCCCCAGCCTCTGCACCCACCTTGTCCAGCAGGACATCGAAGTAGGCAGTTGCCCAGTAGGTGGGCTCCCCAGCAGGCAGCTGCAGGAGCGCCCGGAGCCCGCTGCCCACGCGCGGCGGGGGGCTGCGGCCCAGGTGGGTGGCGTGAATGCGCAGGGCGGCCTCGGGCTGGCTGGCGAAGCGCTCGACGCACTGGTAGAGGGCACCCAGGTCCAGGCCCGTGTCCTGCAGCAGGTTCCGCTCGGGGTGCAGGAAGTGTGGCAGGTTCCTGGTGGCCAGGCAGCAGAGCAGCACCACCAGCAGGCGGTACACGGCGCCCTGGAGCTCCGCCCAGTCCTCGGGCGCGGGGAAGAGCGCGGCGGCCCACAGCAGCACCATCTGCGGGGCATCGCGTCAGCCTGCCCCGGGGAGGCCCCAGCCTCTGTGCCTCCCCGGGCGTCCCAGCGGCCCCCATCCTGATGCCCCTCTTCTCCCTGGGGTCAAGCTCAGGGGCTTCTGAGACTCCCACCATCCTCTGGGCCTTTCCCAAATGCCCCGTCCTGCACGAACTCCTACTGATGCCCTGCAGCCCTACACAAAATGCCCTGCCCGGTGACATCGTCCCTGCCCTCATCTCTGAGTCCAGGATGCCTGAATGCATCTGAAAGCCACCAGAATAGCCTTATCTGCCCCCCAGCACCTCCTCCTCCCCGACCTGAGCCCCCAGCCAGGGCCCCTTCCTGTCACTTGGGGCCCTGCCGCACGTCCCCCCTGCACACAGGCCCGGGAGAGGCCACGCGGGACCATAAACCTTCAAGTGGCCGAAGGTCAGGCCGGGGCTCTGGCCGCCGTCCCGCCAGCTCTCGTGGTTGACCCGGTCGAGGATGGAGAGGCTGTCCAGGCGGTGGCCCTGGAGGGAGCCCAGCGCCCCCAGCAGCCTGGTGAGCAGGTAATCAGTGGAGACCCTGGAGCCCGACAGACACACCGTGGGCGGTCAGCACCGGGGCCGCCCAGCCGTTCAGGCGCCTGTTCAGAAAGGACAGTCCCCGCCTCTGCAGCCTTCTGAGCCCCACGGGCTGGCCCGGCCCCACGGGGCTGGCCCAGCGCTCGTGGGCCCTGCGCCTTTCAGGAGCCACCCGTGATGGGCCCTCAGGGGCAGAGTGGCCCGTTTCCAAGTAGAAGCTCAGGCCCAGGACGTGGAAGGTGGCTGGGCGCCCCCAGGCACATCTGGCCCTCTTCGTGTGGGCAGAAGATGCCACCATGAGCCACCGGGGGTGAAGCAGTGGCTCTGTGTGGGTGGGCAAGGGCCAGGTGAAGCCCCCCGGCCGGGCAGGGTGACGTCTCCACTACAGGCCAGGCCAGGTCAGGACAGGACCCAGTCCCCAGCCCTGGGCTTGAGGGGAGCTCAGCCACAGCCCCGTGCTTCCACCTCCCCTCACAGACACTGAGGAGGGCTCCCCTCCCCTGCAGGACGGGCCGCCCTTCCTGAGCACAGGCTCCTGGGGGGGGGACCTAGGACCGAGGTGGGGCTGTGGGGGCTCCAGGGCTGGGTGGGAGCTGTCCCCTCCCTCACGGTGGGGGATGCGTGTCTGGGAAGGGCAGAGCCCAGGGCCTGTGCAGTCTCCTCGGACACTGATCGCCCTCCCGCAAGGGGCCTCCCCGCTGCCCTGTGGCCCTAGGTCAGTCCCCTGACCCTTGCCACTGTCTCACCTGAAGGGAAGGCGCCGGGTGGGGTGACAGAGGAGGCCACCCAGGACAGACCTCCAAAGTTCCGAGTCCCCCCTCCCCAGGGGGACAGAGGGCACCTCCCCATCCCCCAGCGCCAGGAGGCGAGGAGCTGGCAGTGGGGGGCAAGCAGTCTGGTAGGATCCCTGAGACACCAGGAACGGCAGTGCTGTTCAGGAGCCTGGGGCAGAGGTGGGCAGGGGACTCTGCAGGCCCCCTTGCCCGCAGTGGGGAACAGAAGGGTGATGGGCTGCCCCGCCCGCCGCCGGCTTCCCAGGGCCCTGCACACCTGGGGTGCGTCCTACCTCCAGAGCTTGGCACCAGCCGGCACCAGGGCCACCTCCTGGCGGACGATCCCTCGCAGGGCGCCCTCAGGGAACCCCGGCACCAGCCGGGCCCCCTCCAGTGCGGGCACCCTGAGCCTCCTCCGCACCACGGGCACCACGTTGAAGTGGAGCGTCCTCCAGCCGCTGGACACCCGCAGGGACAGGCCGAGCTGCTCCTCCCTCAGGCTGTCCACGCTCAGGGAGCCTGCAATGGGCCACCCGCTAAGTCAGCTCCTCTCCTGGGCCAGCCTCCGAACCCCAACCTCCGCACCTCGGGAGGTGCCTCTAATGAGGTACAGTGAGGCCGTGAGGGGGGCCTGAACCAGTGAGACCTGCTCACGGAACAGACGTAGGGGGCCTGCTCAGGGGAAAGCCCAGAGGAGCGCCCGGGGGCGCGGATCTCAGGTCCAGGGCGCGCCCAGGGAGACCAGGCCGCGGACACCGTGACCTGGGACCTGGAGCCTCAGCTTCCAGAGCACAGAGGAAATGTACTTCTGTCCCGCGTCCCTGGGGTCTGGAGGAGGTTCCAAACCCTTGCTTCGAAGAGGCTGATTTTAAGGCTGCACCCCACGCTCTGGGACACCCAGTGCCCCCTCAGTCCCTGGTTGCCTCAGCACCCTTTTCCTGGACCAGTGGGCACCTAACCCCGGGCCGGCGGGCCACAGCAGCCCCTCTGCTAGGGACACCCTGGGCTGCTGGAGGTCGAGTCCTTCCCTCCCCGCAGCCTGTAGCCCCTGCGGGTCCTCCAGAGGGTGGGGGCAGCCTCTGTGGCATTCCAGCTCCAGAGCCCAAGGGGGCCTGGCTCTAGCTGGATGTCCCCTGATCAGACCCGCCTGCTCCCCACTTTCCACCCCCATGCCCCTACATGACCCAAGAGCCCCCTCCAGGCTCCGCCCGTGACCCCCATCCAGGAAGGGCCAGGCCAGGTGAGCGCCCAGTGGCCCTGCAGCCTGGGTGGTGAGGAGCTGGCTGGGCGCAGCCTCATCCGGGAGGAGGCCCTGGACTCCGCCAGACATGCAGGCCGGGCACCGGAGCCTGCCCCCTGCCGCACATCCTAGCCGACCTGCTGCCCACTCCCGGCCTCCTCCCCAGACCTCAAGGGGCTCAGCCTAGCCCTGGAGAGCGCCCCAGACCACCAGGAGCGGGTGTTCCATGTCCCTTCCCCCAAACACACATGCACCCTGGAGAGAGCAGGCGCTCTCAGCACAGTGGGAGGGGCTCTGTGTGTGGCCTGGGTGAGGAGGGGTCTTCCCTGCCCTCCCAGTGCTGCCCAGAGAGGGTGCCAGGCCAGAGGCCAGGGGCCGCCCAGCTGGGGCCCGGAGGGCGGGTCATCAGGTCCCAAAGGGAGTCCCCAGCATGTGCCCTGGAGGACGGTCTTGCTGCTGGTGAGCCTGGTCTGCACTGCCTGCCTTGGGCCTCCCATGGCCCCGGGGTTCAGGGAAGAGCCAGCGTGTCCCCTACCCCCGTACAAAGACCCCTCCCCCACAATCTCCGCAGGGCGGCTCTTGGGCCACCTTCTGGACCCTGCCCAGAGCAGGTCCCAGCCCTACCACTGGGGCCACTCCGAACCTTGCGGGGCCCTTCTCTCCACCAGCTGAGTGAGGAAAGGGCTCAGGGAGCCCCCAGCCCCTCCCATTCAGTGTGGTTGGAGGCCCCTGTCATGCAGACACCTGGGTGGTTTCACTTCCTTATCTGCCTTTGTTCACAGAAAGGTGGCTTGGAAGGCAGCCAGCCGCACCCACTGTCCCTGGCACTCCCTGCCTCGGCCTGCCCGGTCTCACCGGTTCCCAGGGTTGGGGCAGCCTGAACCCCCGCACCTGGGCTGCCGCTTCCCTTCTAAGGCAAGTGTCAGAAGCAACGCCTGGAATTTCCTGCAGCAGGAGGCACGGGTGGGGAGCAGGGGCCTGGCCACTGGGCAGAGAGAGCCCTGCAGGTGGCAGGGCCCCGTGGAATGGAGGAAGAAGGGACGAGCCCTGCCCAGCTGCCGGCGGTCACTGTGAAGCTCGGAGGGGACTGGACAAGACGCAGGCAGGGCTGAGCTCAGGAGTGCCCATGACAGGCTGCGGCCACCCAGAGGGGCGCGTCTGCTATCAGCCTGCAGCAGGCTTGCGGGGCCGGGTAGGCAGCCTCCCCCTGTGGGCTCAGAGTCCTCACGTCGGCTTGCAGACAGATGCCCGGCTCCCCCAGAACCCACAGGACCTGAGCCTGGACGTGCAGTCAGACCTGAGCTCCGAACGCTGGGCGGCCTGGGGCCGGTCAGCTCCCCTCGGGCGGCTGCCGTCCCACTCGCTGATGTGGGGTCAAGAGGGCTCCAGGCGCCTGTCCCCCGCCCCCCCCGGGGAGACGCGCACCCTGTCTCCGTCCCAGGCCCTGCCCCTCGGCCCTGCCCCCTGGAGGAGGCAGTTCACCACCCTGGGCCCCCGCCGTGCTGGGCTGTCCTTCCAGCACCCTTGAGGTCCAGGCAGCCCCTGCTGGAAGGAGGCCCACAACTTCTGGGCCTGTCAGGAGTGCCGCCCGTGGCCCCCACCCATCAGATCACATCACCGGGGCAACCAGGGAGACGCTGAGGCCAGAGCCCGCTCACTGGAAAGTTTCCCGCCACAGAACCTGCCCAGGGCCAGGACACCAGCATACCTAGAAACAGGCCTGTGCACACTGGCACACACCCCCTCAAGTGTGCGCACAAACGCACTTATGATCCCACAGTCCCACACTCACAGACACACACACGACCACACATGCATGCACTTACACACCCACATTTGTGCACAGTCACACACACACACACTCACGATCCTAGTTTCACACTCACACACACGTGTTCACACATGCGCTCACCATCCTGCTGTCCCACACTTGCACATGGGTTCACACATGCGTGCACTCACACACACGTGTTCACACATGTGCTCACCATCCTGCTGTCCCACACCTGCACACATATGCGCTCACCGTCCTGTCATCCCACTGTTACACACGTGTGCTTACACATGCATTCACAGGCCTGCCATCCCTCACTCACACACACCCACACATGTGCGCACACATGCCCTCAGATCCCACAGTCCCACATTACACACACACACCCTGAACAGCCGCATGTCCTCGCACATGTGCGTGGAGCGCAATCACCCGCACCTGGAGCGATGAGGCAGTGGTGCTTGCAGTAGACGACGGCCGCCACCAGCAGGTCCTTGAGGACCCGCAGGACCTTGCTGGGCACGATGTGGCCACAGCTCCTGGCGCTGCCCTCCAGGGAGGCCTCGAAGACGTCGCCTGCCTTCCAGCGCTCCAGGCCGGCTGCTTCCTGAGGGAGGCCCAGGCGGCAGCACCCTAGGCCGCCCCCTGCTTCGGCGGCCCCCACCTCCTCAATCACCAGGGCCTCGGCATCCACCCACAAGGGCACCTCCACGTCCAGCGGGCCCTCCGAGGAGCGCAGGGCAAACTGGAAGGCCTCCAGGTCCCGGGAATAGTCCACGAGGAAGCGGGGGTCCAGGGCGTGCACGCGCTCCAGCAGGGTGAGCACCACGTCCTCGGCGCGCTGGTGCTCCTGTGCCCGGGACGCCGCCCGCGAGCGCAGGGCCTGCAGGTAGTGGTGCCACAGGGGTACCTGCGCAGCCATGGCTGTGGGTGCAGCCGCAGGAGCAGACGAGGTGGTGCTGCAAGCGGGCCGGCTCCCACCAGCGACTGGCGGGCGGGCAGGCAGGGTGCAGCGGCTAAATAGCTGAGTGGGGCCCCGGCTTTGAAGTGAGGGTGAGTCAGGCATCAGCGATTAGGAACGTCGCGGGTGGGTGGGGCCTGGCTTCCCTCCCACCACCGCGGCTCCACGGCTCAGGCCCAAGGGCGTCCAGGCTTGGGACTTTGCCCCTCTGGGCCCGGCCCCCCCCAGCCCATGCTGTCCTGTCCTGGGTGCCCCCTTTCCACCCTTATGCCCATCACAGCAGCCCCAGGTGGGACGTGGGCCATCCCTGCTGCTCGGATAAGAGATGAGCAGGCCGACAGCTGCGCCGGGCCCATCAGCGGGAGCTGTCCACTGCAGCTGCCACCTCCCAGCAGCCTCACTCTGAGGGCCAGGCCGAGAGGCTGTGTTTCCATGTCAACCCGGACACCACCTCACTAAGGGACCTGTGCCCACGTAAAGCAGGGAGCCCAAACTTGCTGCCTCCTCCCTCTGCAGGGCATGTGTCCAGCCCCGGCGCCCAGCCCCAGGCCCTCAGACCCCCGAGGGGCCCACCTCCCATCCCCCTGCCCTTCGGCCTGAGAGGAGTCGTCCCCTCCGGGGCCTGGTGCTGGACTGAGCCTGGTTCCAGAGGGTGCCTCCCTGGGCCTGCCTGGCCAGCCTGGGAAGCCTCGCCCTGCCGCCCCCTCCAGCACGGTCCAGCCCCACCTGCCACTTCACAAATCCCAACCAGCCTTGGGAACTGCCCTGCCGACCCCGGGCCCCACCCAGCTGGCCATGCGGCTGTGTTCAGGCACTGCACAGTCTGCAAACAGTGAATGTGGGGCCCTCCCCTGGCCAGGCATCTGGAGACGCTGTCCCTGCAGTGCTCCAGGGGAGCCCCCGCCCGAGACGCCCAGGGAGCTGTGCCCACTTCAACACTGCGGGCAGGACCAGCATCAAGCACTCCGTTCCTGGTGCTTGGAAACCCTGCTAAGAAGCTGCAGCCCCTGTGGGGGTGTCTACGCTTCCACACCTCCAGGGACGAGGAGCCTACCACCTCACAAGGCAGCTCGGGACAGTCACGAGAAAACAGATTCACGTCCTCGGCCCTGGCTGGCCCTGCCCTCAGGGTTAGCCCGGTTAGCCCAGGGCACGCCTGCCCCTTCCCAGGGCAGCTCTGGGGGCTCAGGCCCACGCTCTTAGCCGCCCTCCTGGAGCCCTGCTCATCCTGCCTGCTTCCTGTGCCGCCTGCCAGGAGAATGCTGGCCTGCAGGGAGAGGTGCTGCGGCCCTTCCGCCCTGACCTGACCTTTGGCATGGGGCCCTGCCTGCGTCTGGAGCCACTGTCTGTGACTCAAGGATTCTCACGTTGCTCCAGCATCACCCTCCCACGAATCTCACAGCTCTCCTGAATTCGCCCAGGTGACCTGGTGACACCTGTCTACCCAAAGTGCCAAGAGCTTTGAGCCACAGGGAAGGCCCATGCCATGCACAACGGGCCGCCTTGGGCTCTGCGCTCTGAGGACCCTGGGGCAAGGGCCCTCCCCGCCTGGGGCACCAGCCCCTGCCGTCCCTGGAGCACTGCTCCTGGTCAGCGACCCTGAAGGGCTGGAGGCTGGCCCTGCACACTTCTCACCCTCCCCATGCCCATCCTCACCCTTTGCTGGTGCCCCTGCTCCTGGCACCCCACAACCAGGCCCATGTGCCTCAGGGTCTGGCAGACTCCCCAGACCCAACAAACTCAACGTGCATCTCCAACCGCAGAGGGTTCTCCCTGCCCCGCTCCAGTCTCGGGGGAGCCCCGTTTCTGCCCAGTGAGTCCTGGATCTGCCCCCAACTCCCCGCAGACTGTCCACCCCAGCCCACCTCTCCCCATGTCTCTGGTCCCTGGCCCTGAGCTGTCAGGGCTGGCTCTCCAGGAGACAAGCCTGACTGGGAGCCTCTCTGGCATCATCCCTGTGTCCACACTCCCAGGAACCTTCTCCTCCATCTCTGACCGAGCCTCAGCCCCTGCCTGCCTGACCCCTAACCACTCCTGAGCGCCTTGGGCGGCTCAGGCAGGCTGGTCCCGACAGTCCTTGATGACACCCCCGCCAGGCATCCTCAGCGTGCTCCCCCGCCCAGGGTGGCTGCCGGTGGCCAGAGGCGCTCCTGCAACAAGAGGGATTGTGGGCATGTGGGGCGGACGTCCTGGGAAGCTGAACGTGAGCTCCCTGCAGGGAGAGATGAGAGGGACAGAGGGGAGCGGGCGCCCATCCTGCAGGCCTCAGACCCCAGGACCACTGGCCCACAGACCCCAGCGCAGAGGCGCAGGAGCCAGGCAGCAGGCGTGCTCAGCGCCCCGCCGGACTCCTGGAGCCCTGCTCATCCTGCCTGCTTCCTGTGCCGCCTGCCAGGAGAATGCTGGCCTGCAGGGAGAGGTGCTGCGGCCCTTCCGCCCTGACCTGACCTTTGGCATGGGGCCCTGCCTGCGTCTGGAGCCACTGTCTGTGACTCAAGGATTCTCACGTTGCTCCAGCATCACCCTCCCACGAATCTCACAGCTCTCCTGAATTCGCCCAGGTGACCTGGTGACACCTGTCTACCCAAAGTGCCAAGAGCTTTGAGCCACAGGGAAGGCCCATGCCATGCACAACGGGCCGCCTTGGGCTCTGCGCTCTGAGGACCCTGGGGCAAGGGCCCTCCCCGCCTGGGGCACCAGCCCCTGCCGTCCCTGGAGCACTGCTCCTGGTCAGCGACCCTGAAGGGCTGGAGGCTGGCCCTGCACACTTCTCACCCTCCCCATGCCCATCCTCACCCTTTGCTGGTGCCCCTGCTCCTGGCACCCCACAACCAGGCCCATGTGCCTCAGGGTCTGGCAGACTCCCCAGACCCAACAAACTCAACGTGCATCTCCAACCGCAGAGGGTTCTCCCTGCCCCGCTCCAGTCTCGGGGGAGCCCCGTTTCTGCCCAGTGAGTCCTGGATCTGCCCCCAACTCCCCGCAGACTGTCCACCCCAGCCCACCTCTCCCCATGTCTCTGGTCCCTGGCCCTGAGCTGTCAGGGCTGGCTCTCCAGGAGACAAGCCTGACTGGGAGCCTCTCTGGCATCATCCCTGTGTCCACACTCCCAGGAACCTTCTCCTCCATCTCTGACCGAGCCTCAGCCCCTGCCTGCCTGACCCCTAACCACTCCTGAGCGCCTTGGGCGGCTCAGGCAGGCTGGTCCCGACAGTCCTTGATGACACCCCCGCCAGGCATCCTCAGCGTGCTCCCCCGCCCAGGGTGGCTGCCGGTGGCCAGAGGCGCTCCTGCAACAAGAGGGATTGTGGGCATGTGGGGCGGACGTCCTGGGAAGCTGAACGTGAGCTCCCTGCAGGGAGAGATGAGAGGGACAGAGGGGAGCGGGCGCCCATCCTGCAGGCCTCAGACCCCAGGACCACTGGCCCACAGACCCCAGCGCAGAGGCGCAGGAGCCAGGCAGCAGGCGTGCTCAGCGCCCCGCCGGGTCTGACGAGCTCCCCACAGGTGGGAGGCGCAGGGCAGGTCGGCTCGCGTGTTTGCGTTGCTTCCGCCTCTCAGTGTAATTCAGTGCGGGAGCACAGCTCCCGCACATATTTCAGGAATTCCCACGTGCGCTGGAAGGGGCGCACATCCACTCGAACAGGCTCCTGAACGGCGGCCCCTACATGGGCTCAGCACAAGTGACGGACAGTCCAGGTGGCCAGGGGCTTGCAGAGAAGGGAGGCCAGGCCCCCGAAGGACACCGCTAGCAATCACCCTGCACACCCTCCGACTGGCCGGGCTCAGACCGAGCTCTGGCCCCGGCCCTCACCCATCGTGGCCACCTCCTCTACACACCCGCGGCTCCAGCCCACTTGAGCCACAGCCCGTATCACCGGCCACCGCCTGACTGGGCAGCAGACACGTGCAGGGGTGCAGCTGAGCCTGGCCTCCTGGATGCACCCCTCACACTGCGGCAGGATCTGCCACTGCCCCTGGTGCCCGCGGCCCGGGCACTGTCCCCCTGACCACCCGTCGGCCTCGGAAGCTCTGCGGGTAGCCGGGAGCGGCACGGTGGGCAGAGGGGAGGCCAACGGCCCCCAGGAGCCAGCCGGCCGCCTGGCTGCAGCCTCTCCTCCCAGGCTACCCGGCTCTGGCATGAGCATGAGGGAACACGCAGGACTGGGTGTGCAAGGGGGTGCTGGGCAATTGACCCAGAGGCTCACGGAGAAGCCAGGGAGGCCGTCATGTCCGCAAGCAGCCTCAAGAGGCCCATGCGCGTGGGTGCGGGGGTGGGGCTGGGGTGTGAGGCTCTGTCCGTCCATTCAGTGGGGGCTGCACAGTCCTGAGGGGGCAAGCCATCTGGGTCCTTGTGGACACTGTCAGGAGGAAGCAGGCGTGCGGGTGACCAGCAACGGTCCCCAGGAAGGTAACCCCCGCACCACCAAGCGGGCAGTGGACAGCTGGCCCATAAGGTGTCCTAGGCAGGAAGGGAGCCGGGCAGGCACAGGACAGGGTGGGCGAGGCCTGCGGGGAGAGGAGAGGCTCCGAGGGCCCGTCACTGTGCGAGGAGGAGCGAGTGAGACAGGGGCCCCAGCAGACGCCCTCTCAGGCCCAGGGAGCGGAAAACTGCCGTCGGGGCAGCCCAGGGTGGCCCAGCTCCCGTCCAGGCCGGTCAGTCAGCCCAGGGCCAGCCCGCAGCCCACAGCCCTCCCCTGTGTGTCAGTCGCTCACTCGCGTCTGACTCTGCGACCGCGTGGACTGTGGCCCGCCAGGCTTCTCCGCCCGTGGGATCCTCCAGGCGAGAGTGCTGGCGCAGGTGGCCATGCCCTCCTCCAGGCCCCTCCCCAGGACGTGGTGCCAGCCGCACAGCCCGACCCGAGTCGAGCAGCTCTCTCCTGAAGGTGCCGGGTGGCGGGGGTGGGGGAAGTACTTGCCTCCAGGTCTGCAGGCAGGTATGGGTTGTTTTTGTTGTGACGAAAAGGTAGCAGAAAGTTGACTGTGTCCTTGAGCTGCCCACGAGCGCGGCTGTCAGAAGGCGGGGCCCCAAGTCACTCCTGTTCCTCTTCCCCAAGACCAGCCCCCAAGCGCGCCCACAGCAGCACCCTCGGGCAGCCCTCTGAGTGGACGAGCACAGCTGGGCTCTGCTCCTGGGGCTTCCCCCCGGCTGGACACCCCCTGGAAAACCAGGGCTGGTGGTCCCCCGTGGTCTCTGGGCAGTGGCCTAGATGTCACGGGAGGCCCCTGCGCTGCACAGAGACGGGAGGGGTTGAGGCCCGTCTCCCATGGCGCACAGGCCCGGGGCCCACTCTGGGGGCCCCTGAGAGGCTGGCAGGCAGTGCCCCTGAGCGTGAGCTTCCCACCAGCACCCTGATCCCACAGAGCGTCACACACAGCCTTAAGCGTGGACGGAGGGCCGGGCTGGCTGGAGGCACCGACTCAGAGTGGCTGGGGCTGCTAGGCTGCGGGAGGGTCAGTGGTTCCGGCCGGCGCCCGAGCCTGTGGCCCAGTGTCCAGGACTGGGCTGCATTTTGGTGCCACAGCAGGGTTCTCAGGCCAGCTTCTGTCCAGCACCTGCAGGGGACACAGCCCCAGAGGCTGCAGACCAGGGTCAGTGGAGTCCCAGCCGCTGGGGAGCCACTCCTGTCGTGAGCAGCCCCCGGCCATCCCACACTCTCCTGCCAGGGGCGTGAGGAGCCTGAGGACCCGAGGTCACGGAGGAGCGCTGCCAGTCAGATCCCAGCCGATCACAGCGGGACCAGCCTGGAGGCCGCGAGGGTGGGACAGGGACACCCGCCCTCGCCAGGGCTGCCTGTGACTCGCCTTCAGAGGACACGTCAGGGCCACGCGTCATGTCCATGGCCATTTAGGGGCTAGAGTGGCCTGAGCACAGGGGAGTCAGTGCTTCACTGAGTTTGAGGTCCCATCCTCTGGGAGCGGGTCTAGGTCAAGGGTGGCAAATGCTGGGGGCCCTGGAGCCAGGCAAGGCTAGTCAGCTCTGCCCTTGCTTCCCCGCCCCTCACCCTGTGGTCCCTGTCCATTCGTGGGCCCAGCATGGCCGGGGCTCTGCACTGTCCCCGGGGAGTCTGTGGGCAACCTGTCGCCGTAGACGCAGTGCAGGCCGAGAACGCGGCAAGGCCCCTGCTTCCGCGGGGGAACACTGTATAGGGCTGGGGCGGCCGCAGGCTGGGCCGGGGGAGGGGGCCAAGGCCACAGCTCAGCCCTCAGAGCCCAGGGACTCCCTCCAGGTGCCCAGGGAAGGCGCAGGGTCTGCGGGTGGGAGTCAGGACAGCCGCAGTCCTCCCCGACCCCACGCTGCCCCGGCCTGGCCCACAGGCCACGTGCTGAACACCTCCACGCACCCTCCACTCGGTCCAGAGTGATCCCTGGGGGCCGCGCCCAGGCCCAGGGCTGAGCCCCGCCCGAGGGCCCTGCTGGCCCACTGATGGCCCCAGGTAGGAGCCACAGCATGCACGACGGGCAGGGAAGCCCTGGGTGGTGCCCACCGGGCCCGTGTGAGCCCTGAGGGGACGGCCACTGGGCCATAGAGGCGTCTCTGAGGAGAGGACGCTGAGGAGGGCAAGGACCGCAGACCCTTAGGTGCTCTGCTATGCCACGAGGCTTCAAGGGAGCAGAACAGGCCGGGATGGGTGTCGGGCAGGGTGGGGCATGGGCACTAACAACCCCAGCCACCCAGGCTCACCAGCTGGGCTCGTTTCTGACTGTGAAGTCTGGCCTGGACTCATCTGAGTAGTCTGCACAGACGGTCACACCTACCTCTGCAGCCCCTGTCCTCCCCCTGCCGGAGTCCCCTGCGCCTGGCCTCACCCATCACCACTCCTGACGGGTCAGCTGCTGCCCGCACTCGTGTGGCCCCAGGAAGGTGTGGGGGAGGGAGCGATGGCCTGCCCGTGGCAAGTGGAACACGCATGACCCCGGGGCAGGTCCCCCTGACGGGCTCCAGGGGACCAGCCTCCAGAAGGCTCACCCAGGGCTCCCCGGGCCCCTGCAGGCTCAGTCTGCCCACCCGTTACAGGCATCGCACCACTGAACTCGAGTCCCTTTGCAAAGGCTTGGAAAACGTCACGGTTTATGATCCTCAATCAGGAGGGACTGGTGATCTGCACACCTCCCCCACCTGCTGTGTGGCCCCCAAGCACACAGCTCCTTCCAGGCAACTGCCCAGCGGAAGGCTAGGGCCCTTCCCTGCATGGGTGGGGGTCTAGGGGAGAGGCTAGCCCCTCCCCCACGTGGTCACTCAGGTAGACAGTGTCACCCAGGGCGTTTCCAGGTCTCCGGGGAATCGGCTTCCGGACAACAGTGTTCTTGATCCCCATGGCAACAGAGCCGCCCTCCTGTTTCCAGGGAAACTAAGCCCTCTGCGTCGTGGTTGCTGCAGCAACGCCTATGGGTTCAGTCAGCCACACTGTCCTGCCAACTCAGAGGGGCAGCTGGGCGTCCAGGACAGAGGAGCCAGGTACTGCCGGGGTGTAGGGCCGGTGCAGGAACGCAGGTCTCGGCCTGGCCAGGGTCCTGGGAGGAGAGTCTCGGGCCGCAGAGCCCCTGCTTTCTCTTGCGTCCTGTGCACCAGCCCGTGATGAGTTCTGCCTCCAGTGAGCCAGGCAACGGGGACTCCGCCAAGCAGTCCCAGCTGGGGCTGGACGCGGTGATCAAGGTCAGTGCTGTAGCTGCCCTCCAGCACCCTCCTGGGCACAGAGGCTGAAGGCCCCTTGGGAGGGAAGGGACCCTGCACAGAAGGGCCACACCTCCCCAGCTGCAAGGGGTACTTTCCACGTGCTCAAGTGGTCAGCGTGGACATAGAGTAAGTACGTGCACACACACACACACAGGAACACATGCACACAAACACACGTGAGCATACACACAGGTGCACACACCAACACAAGCACACACACAGGTGCACACACACACCACATGAGCACACACAGGTGCACACACACGACCACACACATACGTGCACACACACATGAGCACACACACACAAGCACACACACATGACCACACACACAGGTGCATACACACACACAACCACACACAGGTGCACACACACACACAAGCGCACACACACGACCACACACACAGGTGCACACACACACGATCACACACAGGTGCACAATCACACAGGTGCACACACAGCTGCACACACACGAGCACACACAGCTGTACACACACATACAAGTATACACACATGTGCACACACATGACCACACACACAGGTGAGCACACACACATGAGCACACACAGGTGCACACACATGAGCACACACACAGGTGCACACACACGACCACACATACAGGTGCACACACAGGTGCACACACATGAGCACACACACAGGTGCACACACACGAGCACACATACAAGTGCACACACACAAGCACACACAGGTGCACACACAGACACATGAGCACACACAGGTGCACACACATGCAGACTCCAATAGGACAGAGCCTGGGGAGAGTCTGAACTGGAGGCTGGGGACCTGAGCCTAGGCCCAGCCCCCAACCTACGCTGTGTGAGCTCGGGCAGCCAGCCCTCCTCTCTGCGCCCTGGGCCCGCTGCCTGCACACTGGGGGTGGGGGAGATGCAGGACCCTCCCACCCCACAGTCTGGCTAACTGCTGCCCTGGTGGCAAAGTGTGGGAGTCGGCGGGCCTTCCTGGAGAGCTGTGGGCCCAGCTGTGGGTGTGGTCCGCCCCAGGATCTGTTCCGTGAGCCCAGAAGTCCTGGTTCTGCCTCCCTTTATGGCCCCCACCTGGGTGACAAAAACGACAGCATCTGGGAGTCCCCTTGATGTCCCCCCTTCACTCCAGACTTGCAGCCAGTGCCCAGCCCTGCCATCCCAGCCCCTTAAGAGCCCCGCACCCCGACCCCCGCCGTCACCTGGCTCCAGCCGCCATAGCCAGCCCGTCCCCACCCTGCCTCACCCCCGGGGATCCCAGCGAACCCCTGGGAACCAGCTGACTCAGCCGCTTATTAACCCAGTGACTAGAAGCCCAGAACTATGCTGTAG
>SJYG01000636.1:917209-937683 GCA_006410535.1 Litocranius walleri
TCCAGGGAGGCCCAAGGGTGGCCCGGGGTCAGAGAAGAAGCTGGTTGCTGGGAAGGAAAGACAGTAAACCATCAGAGGCGCTCCAGGCACAGGGAGGGGCAGGGCCCGACCAGGCGGGTGGGCCCAGGAAGCCTCGCCACGGGGCTGGCGAGCTAAGTCCGGGTCACGGTGGGAGCTCAATGCTGAGCTCGGGGTCTACACGGGCCCCCAAGACAATGGGAGCTGCTGAAGTTCCTAGAGCAGGAGAGGGTCGTCTGACCGCAGTGGGGATCAGAGGCAGCCAGCAGCACCACGGTGGAGGCGGACAGAGCCGGACTCCCAGGCGCCCAGTGCCCGGGGCTCTGACCTCCGCGTGGACGGCCCCGTCCCACCCCACTGTCCCCAGACTCACAGAGCAGACGCTGCTGGTGGAGAAGCTCACCGAGCAAAACGCGAGCAAGGAGAGGACCATCTCTCCCCTGAGAATGGACGTGCAGAGACTGGTGTGTGGCTAGGAGAGGGCGGCTGGGAGGGTGGGAACCTGGGCCTCACTGAGCAGCCTCCCCCACCCCCATCCCCCCAGCAGTCCCAGCACGGCGGCGGCGGACCGACCGCCCCAGGAGACTCGAGGGTGGAGGTGGAGACCCTGCGGCTCCTCTTGGACAGCATCACACAGGTGCAGGCCCAGCTGGCTCCTTCCCGCACGGCAGCCGACCGGCCACAGGGCCCCCGCAGTTCAGGCTGGCCTGGGAGATGGTCTGGCAGGATCCGTGTGACCTCAGCCCTCAGCTCCATCCTCTGTTCCCTGAAGGTGGCCCAGGCAGACGAGGGGAGCGAGGAGCTGGCAAGGAGCAGTGGTGCTGAAGGCGAGGGGGTGAAGGGCCAACGGAGGAGCCCCCTGCATGCTGGGTCCCTCCTGAGGGCTGAGTCCCCAGCCACCCTGGACTCAGCACTGTGGGCTGTGCGGGCAGCCATTCAGAGGTGGCGGCAGCGGGAGCAGGTAGGCACAAAGCCTGCTTGCTAGACTGAGAAGGGCCGCTATGGGCCTGCCCATGGCCCCCAGGAGGCTGACCACAGGATGCTGACCCCAGGAGGCTGACCCCAGGAGGGTGGCCCCCAAGAGGCTGACCACAGGATGCTGACCCCAGGAGGCTGACCCCAGGAGGGTGGCCCCCAGGAGGCTAACCCCAGGATGCTCACCCCAGGAGGGTGGCCCCAGGAGGGTGGCCCCAGGAGGCTGACCCCAGGAGGCTGACCACAGGATGCTGACCCCAGGAGGCTGACCCCAGGACGGTGGCCCCAGGAGGGTGGCCCCCAGGAGGCTGACCCCAGGATGCTGACCCCAGGAGGGTGGCCCCCAGGAGGCTGACCCCAGGAAGCTGACCCCAGGAGGGTGGCCTCCAGGCACCTGGCCCTGCAGTGGGTCTCTAGTCTGAACTATGTCCTTTCTCTGGGAGTAGGGGCCCTGGCTGGCTTGTGTTCAGAGGCCTGGCCAGGCCGCAGGGGTTCACCGCACCCCCACTCCTGGGCAGGAGCTGCGTCAGCAGCTGGAGTCATCCAAGGCGAGGGCCATGGGGCTCCAGGAGCAGCTGTCTGAGAGCCAGCGGGAGCTGCAGGCTTCGAGAAGCCTTCTGCAGGAGGAGCGCCAGGACCTCCTGGGCAAGCTGGAGACACAGAGCCGGGAGGCTCAGTGGAGCCGCGTGACCAGCGAGCTCCTGGGGAGGTGAGGCTGGCGGGCAGGGCCCCCTCCTCCACAAGGCCCTCCAGGAGAAGCTCCTGGGGAGGTGAGGCAGGTGAGCAGGGTCACCTCCTCCATGAAGCCCTCTGGGAGAAGCTCCTGGGGAGGGGAGGGGAGGCTGGCGGGCAGGGCCACCTCCTCCGCAAGGCCCTCCAGGAGAAGCTCCTGGAAAGGTGAGGCCGACGGGCAGGGCCACCACCTCCATGACGCCCTGTAGGAGAAGTTCCTGGGGAGGTGAGGCTGGTGGGGGTAGGGCCACCTCCTCAACGAGGCCCTCCGGGAGAACAAGCTCCTGGGGAGGAGAGCGGGCTGGCAGGGCCACCTCCTCCATGAGGCCCTCCAGGAGCAAAGGTGAAAATGTCCAGATGGAGGCTGCCTCCCCTCTTCACCCCAAAGCCCTGCCTGCTCTGAGCACCCCTCTTCCTGCCCTGGGCCCATCTTGGCTGTGCCCAGGACTCACCTTCCCAAAGCCCAGGCTGAGCATGAGCCCTGCCCCTCGCCCCGCCTCTCAGATGCCCTTCCTGGGACCAGGCTGTGTTCTGCCCCGCTGCCCATTCCCATGGCCGAGAGTCCTCCAGGAGTCTGGGCCATCCCTCACAGATGGTCCATGGACCCCCAGTTCCCTGCCAGCCCTCCTGGCGTGTCCCATGGGTCTGGCGTCTCCTGGTGCACTTGGCCAGGAGGCTGTCTGGATGCTTCTGTGCACAGCTGACTGCCCCGGGGCAGGTGGTGGTAAGGGGTGGGAAGAGAACCCCTGGCATCTGTAGCCCTGGGCTTCCCAGAGCCATATGCTGCCTGAGCCAGAGGGTGGGGTAGGAGCGTGCTGGCAGCCCAGGAAGGCTTCCTGCAGGAGGCAGCCATGAGTGGTGGACTGACAGCCTCCCGTGCTTCCCCTCACTCACCCGGGGGTCGGGCCTGCAGGTTCCTCGGGGCTCCCCCTTCTCTGGAGGGCCCCACAGTGCACTCAGTGCTGGGGCAGGGGGTCCAAGGGAAGATTAGACCCAGTCCTGCTCATGCACAGACCGTGGGCAGAGACGGGAGCGTGCAGGTTCGTCCTGGCAGGAATGGGGGAGCCCGCGAGGTCTCGGGAGGGCTTTCCAGTAGGGGTGATGGGTGGAGGTGGGGTGTGGGGCAAGCAGGCAGGGTCACAGAGAAGCAGTCACTGGGGCAGGGGCCACGGGGGGCTGTTCGCCGGGACACCGCCTTCCCACAAGTGGCTAGACCGCAGTGTCCTAGACCCAGCGGCTCCTCAACACGGGGATGAGATGCTGAGTCAGGAGGCGTTTGGGAAGTGGGGCCTCAGGACTCAGTGCTTCGGGGCCCGGCTGGGTGGGGAACTGAGATCCAGTCCTGGCTGGCGGGTGACCTGCAGAGGGGACCTTGGGGTCAGGTGGGGGTCAGCAGTGAGCTCAGCTCTGACGAGGGTGTGGGTCTCCAGGGTAGGCCATCAGGGTGGGTGAGCAGCACCTGGAGATGTGGGGGGCCCTGGCAGGCTGGGGTTCCTTCCTTCCCACGGGGTCTCGCCAGACTCGCTGGGCTTAGCACACGGGGGCAGAGTCCTGAGCTTAGGGACGCCCTGGGGTCAGGCTCTCCGGGGTTCACAGGCTCCCGCAAGGCCCACACCCAGGAGCCACCCTGCCTGGACAGTCCCGCTGGAGGTGGTCCGCACGTGTCCCTGAGCCTGGCCCCGAGCGGCCTCTGCGGCCCCCTTGCCCTGTTCGCCCCCCAGGCACTGGGCAGAGGTGCAAATGTGCCCAGGACCCCCAGCCTCAGTCTCGCCTGCTTCCAGAGAGAAGGCAGCTCTCGAGGAGACGGTTGAGGAGCTAAGGGGGGAGGCAGCCATGTCCCAGGCCGAGAAGCTGAGCCTGGAGGCCAGGAACGCAGAGCTGCAGAGAAGCCTCCAGCAATGCGCAGAACAGAAGGAGGCGCTGGAGCGGCAGGCCGAGCGCGGCCGGAGGGCACTGGAGAGCAGGTGGGCCTCCAGCGGGCGTCACGGCCTCCAGGCCCCGCATCCCCCACCCCTGGGGCCAGCCTCATCAGAGGGTGCTAGTGAGACCGCAGGCCCCTCTCACACTGACCACCGCCCACCGCCACTCACAAACCCACCCCAGGTCCAGCCAGTGCCAGACCCCCACCATGGGCAAACCCACCTCGATACCTGGGCCCTGCCGGGTGGGCCCCAGCGTGGCTGCCCTCTCCTGGCCCAGGCTGCAACCCAGGTCCCGGCAGCAACTCCGGGCCTGCAGGGGACCCGTGCTCTTCCGGGGCCCTGGGCCTTGGGGGCAGCCGCAGGCGGTCACCTTCCCTGCGGGCCCCTTGGGGTGGCCCGGCTCTCATCCTGAGGTGGCCTCATGCCCTCTGCCCTCTGTCTCCGGGTCTCAGTCAAGGACGTCTGGAGCAGCTGGAGGGCACGGTCTCGGGGCTCAAGACGGAGCTGGTGTCAGCCCAGGAGGCGCTGGACTCGGTGCAGCTACGGAGGGACACCCTAGAGAGCGAGAGGGAGGGTCTGCACGGCGCCCTGGCCCGGGTGCGCCCTGGCCGCCCTGCCCCGCCCCTCTCCTCTCCGGCCTGGGCTCACAGGCCACCCCCTGGCTCCAGCATCAGCGGTGTCCCCCGCCGCCCCGCCTCACCCCGTCCTCCCCGGCCCCAGCCTCAGCGTGGCCTCCTTGGTCCCCGACCAGTGTGCCCAGCGCAGCCCCCTGAGTGCCAGCCGCAGCTGCTCATAGGGCCCTCCCTCAGCTGCACGCTCACCTCCCCTGGCTGCAGCCTGGACCCAGGGGCCGCCATCTACCCCCAGGCCTCGCCACCTCAGACCGCTTCCAGGCCCCCTGCCGAGCACCATTGCATGCCTCGGCGCCCCACCCCACTGCCGCTCCCCCAGATCCAGAAGCCATCCCAGCTTCCCTGCTGGGTGACCTCTGCCCTCCCCGCCCTAGGCCGAGTCCAGCAAAGCTGACCTGGAACTGCTCGTGAGCCGGCTCAAGGCAGAGGGGGTGGAGCAGAGGGGTTCCCTGGCCACGATGGCCGCTGTGACGGAGGCACTGGCTCAGGACAAGTGCTGCCTGAACCACCTGGTCCTGCAGGTGAGACGAGGGCCCAGCAGGATGGGCCTCCCTCGGGTCCTGCTTCCCCAGGGCTCCCGTGAGCCCTGGCCGAGCCCAGGCCCCCTGAGCTCAGGGCTCCCCTTTCATCCGTGCTCCTCCCCGCCATCGCCACCCCTGGACTTGGGGGTGAGGGTGCGTGGGGCTTGGGTCTGCACACTGACCCCCAGTCCCTCCCCCGCCCCCGGCAGCTGGCGCAGCAGCGGGGCAAGCTGCAGGCGCAGCAGCAGACGCGCGGGGGCAGGCGGGCACCCGGGGGCGGCTGGCGCAGGGGCAGGCGGGCTCCCGGGGGCGGCTGGCGCAGGGGCAGGCGGGCTCCCGGGGGCGGCTGGCGCGGGGGCAGGCGGGCTCCCGGGGGCGGCTGGCGCAGGCTAAGCGGCAGGCGGAGCTCCTGGGGGCAGCTGGTGCAGGGGTAGGCGGAGCCCCTGGGGGCCGAGAGGAGGGGCCTGCAGCGGGCCTGCGGGTGGCTGGAGGGTCAGGCGGCCCGACTCTGGCGAGAACGGGCCCAGCTGCAGGAGCAGGTGGGCCAGGTGAGCGGGTCACGGGGCTCCCCGTCTGCAGCCCCATCCGGCAGGGCTGCCCCACCTCCGGGGTGGACGGGCACACACGGATTTAGAAGCCACGCTGGTCCTCGGACGTCAGCACCGGTGCTTTCCAACCTCAGGCTGCCCGACTGGGCTGATTCGAAGCCGGCTTCCCGGTGTGGGAGGTGGGGGATTGGGAGCAGCACACAGAAGGCCATCTACGTCGGGCCTGCCCCCAGCACCCAGGGGCCGGGTCCCCCGCTCAGAGGGTCGAAGGCCTCGAGCCCAGCAACACTCACACTCGAGGGAAAGGCTCCCCGCCCCTCCATCGTCTTGTCTGTCTCCTTCCCTGACCACATCCACGCAACAGAGCTACCCAGCCACACGCTCACAGCCGCGTCCATGCACCCATCCCCGAATCTGCCGGCATGGGCCTTCCATGGGGTGGTCAGACTCCGTAGCACAAGACACCGCCGCATGTTTGCTCTGTCCTGACTCCAGCCTTGGTGGTGCACGTGGAAACCCGTCCCTGCAGAGTCCTGGGCCCCCGGGGCATTCAGCCTTCATGGCCGGTCACCTTCAGGACTCAGGCTAGCCTCTTCCTGTTTCTCAGACGCTGCTCTGTCCTTCCCCTGTTTGGCTGCCGCATTGTCACCAGTGCATCGTCACCAGTGCACGGCCCAGTGGTGAGCCCTGGCGTGGCCCCCACCATGGTCAGGATGCAGAGTGTCTGTGCCAGCCCCGCAGGCTCCCCGGCGGCATGGCCGCCCAGGCGCCCTCTGCCCTGGCCTCGCCACCGTGGCCTGGCTTTGCCAGGTTTAGACGTTGTTGTATATGGAGCCGTGGGGCGCAGACACTGGAGCCCAGCTTCTCACCCTCAGCATGACATCTCTGAGAGTCATCTCTGTTGTTAGGCGTGTCGACAGCTCCTGCTTTTGACGGCATGGTAGTATTCCGTCGTGGGGCTAAATCACATCTTTTACCCATTTACCCACTGCTGGAGTTTTAGATTTCCAGTTTGGAGGTGGACAAGACTGCTACAAGCATGCATGTACAAACTTATACGGATATTCTCGTTTCTCTTGAGTAGATACCTAAGAGCAAACTGTGGAGTCACTGGGTAGATGTTCTTGAACATTATAAGAGCCTGCCAAGCAGTTTTCCCGAGTGGTTGCACCGTCTCACTTGCCAGCAGTGTGGGAGGCTCCCAGCTGCTGCTCAGCCTTGCCAGCACTCAGCGTCATCCGTCTTGCCCCTCTCTGCATGGAGTTGTAGGCCTCTTGGCTTCACTGGCCATTTTCTGATGAAGAAAGGCACTAAGCACATTTCTGTCTGCTTATTGAATGTTCGGGCGCCTTATCTTGTCAAGTGTCTCTTCAGGTCTATCATCTGTTTTATTGGTTTTCCCATTTTGGTTGCGGGTTTCTAGTTTACACATCTTGGATACAAACACTTTGTCAGACAGATGTCCTCACGTTTGTGTGATATGTGTATACATTTTGTTGCCAACATTGTGATGGACAGGAAAGTTTAACTTTGGCAATATTCAGTTTAGCAAATTTTTTAAAAATTTATGGTTAGTATTTTCTAGGTATTGTCTGAGAAATGTTTGCCCAGCCCAAGGACAAGACAGTATCCTGGTGTGTCTTCCTCCAGTTCTTAGGTCTGTGATCCACTTAAAGCTGACTTTCTGTGCAGCTGAGGGTCTCACAGTGTGCTCCTCAGGCCAGCAGCCTCAGCCATCACTTGAGAACTTGCTTAACATGCAGATTCTCAGCTGCCCTCCCAAAACCTACTGAATCTGAAACTCTGTGGATGGGGCCAAAAATCTGGATTTTAATCATCCCTCCCAGTGATTCTGATGTACATGAAGGTGTGGAAACTGTGGGTGTGTGGTATGAAATAGGGACTAAGGTCCAATTATTGTTTACATTAATCCCCAGTTGTTTCGGCACCAAGTTTTAAAAGACTTTCCTTTCCTTCTTGGATGATCTTGGCAACCTGTTAAAAATGCATTGATCATATGTGTGCGTGTAAGTGCCCTGATCATATTGTTGATCTGTGCAGATTGATCAATTTGTTCATCCTTTCACCAAACCTGCTACGGTAACCTGCATTACTGTAGCTTTCTAATATCTTGTAATGAAGTAATGTTGAGTATGCCCATCCAATCATTCCTTTCAAGGTTGTTTGGTTATTTACATTTTAGAATCAGATTTGGCCGTTTGACTGGGATTTTGCTGACTTTATAGACCAGTTTGAGAAGAATGGGCATCTGAACTGTGCCCAGCTGTCTATCCATGAGCATGGTATATCTCTCCGTTTTTTTCTTTACTTAATTCCTCCCAGTTGTGTTTTGCAGTTTTCAGTGCAGAGGCCTTACACATCTTTGATTAAATTGATTCCTGGATTTGATATTATGCCTTGCTGTTACAATTTCATTTTTCTATATCCATTACTAGCATATAGAAATATAATCTCATATATTAACTTTTGATCATGCAACCCTGACAGATAGACTGATAAGCTCCAGGATTTTACATGTACATTATCATGCTATCTGTGAATAACAGCGGGTTTACTTCCTTTCTGATCTCAGTGACTTTCATCTCTTCTTTTAATTTACTGGCTAAAGACCTACAGAACAAAGGTGAAAAAAAGTAGTGAGAGTGGCCATCTTTCTGTTAATACCAAACCCAACTGTGGGGAAAGAATTTCACCATTAAGTATGATGCAATCTATAGGTTTTTCATAGATGCCTCTTATCAGATCGAGGAAGTTTTCTTTTATTCCTGGCATGCTGAGATTTTTTAACTATGAATGGGTTTTGAATTCCATTAAATGTGTTCCCTGAGTCTGTTAAGATGATCATGTCATTGTTCTTATTCTGTTAAGCATCCAGTTCTATTGTAAAACTCTATGTTTTGCCATCCATCTTCTTGAACATGTTAATCACAGCTCTTTTAAAGTCCGTCTTTGGTAACTTCAATATCTGGATAGCCAGATGGCAGGGAGGCATGCGTGTCTATTTCATGTTACATGTGGCTTGTGGCCATGTGATCATACTTCTGACATGCCTTGTTGTGTTGAATAAAAGCCATGTATTAAATATAAAAAATTGTAAGAACAATTTGAGGATCTCGATGATGCTGTTCTTCTAGGGAAGACTCACTTTTGGTTCTGGCAGGCGGTGGAGGTAGATCGCTGCAATGCATGACTGAGATGATTCAAACCTGACCTGCATGTTTTGGAAAGTTAGAAGAGTGAGAGTGTTGGTGGCTTGGCCTTGTCTGACTCTTTGCAACCCCATGGACTGTAGCCCGCCAGGCTCCTCTGTCCATGGAATTCTCCAGGCAAGGATACTGGAGTGGGTAGTCATTCCCTTCTCCAAGGGACTTTCCCAACCTTGGGATGGAACCCGGGTCTCCTGCATTGCAGGCAGATTCTCTACCATCTGAGCCACCTGGGAAGCCAGGCTTGGGGGGAGTGTCTATTCTGCTTCACCTCCACTACGAGGATGAAGCCCTCCTGTGGCTACAGCTGGGAACTTGGACGCTTATCAGGAACCTCTGCTCTTGGGCCTGTAAGCTCGAGTTCTTACACTCCTAAAGACGCAGGGCTGCTGGAAGCTCTCCCAGCTTCCCCGCTCCCCAGCCCAGACTTAAGTCAGCACATGCTCTAAGGAGAGAGGGGATGCTGAGTGGTGGCCTCACTCCTGGGCCCCGCTTCCCTCTGGGAGCTTGGCTCCTTCGGTCTCGGCTGCCTGGGCGGCTCTCTGAGCCCTGTTCGGCCTCCTGTGAGAGGCTCTGTCCGGATCTCTGCGATGTCCTTGGGGGAGGTGTTCGTCTGCAGCAGTCTGACCCTCTGTCACCTTCTTTGCATTTCTGTGCAGTGTCTCCCAACCCCAGAAGCGTGTGGCCCAGCAAAGCTTGCTGTTTAGATTGACAGCCGGGTCCCACCTGGCAGTGCTCAGTCCAGTCGTTTCCCCATCACGGCTTCAGGACTGGAGGCGCCTCTGCTGTGGAAACACACAAGCATGGGGGTCCTCCCCGTCTCCTGGCCACGCTCCTCCTCCTGTCTTTCCTCTGTTGCTATTCTGAAAGAAACACTTTTTCCAAAGTCCTTCTTTTCCCTCGAGAGGCCCCTCGTAACCCTCCCACTCTGCTGGACTTTCCCCTCCTCCTCCTCTAGGTCACATGCAAGAAACAGGCCCTGGAGAAGCAGCTGGCCCAAAGCCTGCAGGACAAGGAGGCCCAGATGGCCGCTCTCCAGAGGGCCCTGCAGGAGAAGGAGGCTTTGTCTGAAGAGCGAGTCCAGCTGCTGGCCAAGCAGGAGGCCCTGGAGAAGCAAGGTCAGCTCATGGCCGAGGAGGCAGCCGACCTCAGGTACCTGGGGACCTACCAGCAAGTGTTCATGTGGCCTTGACCTCCAGGAGCCCATGTAGTGAGAATGGGCGGTCACTCAGTGACTGTGGGGCAGGGCAAGTGTGTGTACGGGGGAGAGAGGCTATAAGTGAGGGGCGAACGCAGTGCCTGAGGGCTCAAGGAGCCCCTGGGAGAGGCAAGTGTGCCCAGGACAGCCTTCCCGAGAGAGGGGGCCGCCCCAGCCAGGTGGCAGGCAGCAGAGCGATGGGGAAAGTCTTGCTCACAGACCTGAGCAGTACCAGGTATGCATGGCTTCAGGTGAGGCTGGATCCAGGTGCTCCCACGGTACTCTCGACTCACCGCCTCTCCCCTGTAATTCTTGGGAAGGCTCAAGGTGAAAACAGGCAAGATGCCCAGCAGACACAGAGCACCCTTCTCCCCATGAGTCCTGAGAGCTGCTGCCCACAGCCATCTTGAACCATTTGAGGTCCTTGAGTTGATCCTGAGAGCCACAGGGCTCAGATGGGCAGTCTGGAGCCCTGTGCTTATTCCTGGAGCCTGGGTGACGGCAGCTCAAGGGAGCCACGAGGCTGGGGGAGTGGAGTGGTGGTAAAGCCTGAAACCATCGGGACCACTTCCAGGAAAGCTGGGACACACTCTCATAGGCAAGAAGGGTGCCCTGCAGACTGTCGCCTGGCGGACTGAGCCGGCCTGTGACCTCTGACGACATCCACGGCTCATGGCTTTCTGCACCTTGTGCCTGTCTAAGTAACATCCAACTATTTTTGTAGAAAGAGTTCCTCCCAGAATTCCAGAACTAGAGGTTATGAGGAAACTTAGAGCCCATCGTCCTTGAACTTCGTCATGGAAGAAAGAGGGAAGACTCCCTTCCCAATGCAACTGTGGGCACAGACCGCAGCAGGAAGCCTGACGAGGTCTCTGTGGGTGGGCGACAGCAGAGGGTCCCAGGCTCTGGCCCTGCCCCCTGCCAGGCCCCACTGGCACTCAGGGCAGGGGTCGGGGGCCTCTTTCCTCCCACCATCGTTCACTGCCCAGCTCACAGGCCCTTGCCAGAGGATCCTCCCCTGACTCACCCCCGACCACTGGGCCCAGGGTCTCTGCACATGGTGATCCTGCAGACCCCAGACAGAATCACATGCCCACCAAACAGCGTTTCCCAGGGACCAGTCTGAGCACCTTGTCAGCAGAGGCTGACGTGACTTGCTTCCCCTCATGAGTGAGGACCATGGGTTTTGAGGTCATCCAGCCCCCGTCCCAGGCCCTGACAAGGCTGCAGCACCAGGGACCCCTCTTAGTTCTCAGGCTTCAGCGAGATGGACTGGGTCTTCACCCGCACCCCCACACCCTTGCTGGTGGTGCCAGCTGCCTTCCAGGAGGCGGGATGAGGGGGAGACTGGACTGGTTCTCAGAGTTTCTCCCTCTGGGTGACCATTGGGTGTCTGACCCACACAGGCCACGACCCCAGAAGGGACCAGGCGGGCACCTGGGAGAAAGTGGGTGTGAGGTGGACAGAAAACTGGGAAGAGCCCTCCAGGCAGAGGACACAGGCACATGGGCATGGGGAGTGGAGACTCCGTGGGAGCTTAGAGGGTGGGGGCCGGGGGAGTGTCAGAGGAGCGAGGCTCCTGGGCTCTGCAGACATCAGGGCGCCCTGGGAGGTGCTGACACACCCCATCCTGACGCTGGAGCAGCCCTGCACAGGGCCCGAGGGAAGCTTTGGGGGCCGGATGGGAACACCAGGCAAGGCCCTCTGCAGCCCGCAGCCCTCCCTGACCCGCGGCCTGTCTGGGGCTGGGTGTGGGCTGTGTCTCCACGTGGCGTCTGTGCTGAGTGTTTGTGGTGCATCCTTGCTGTTTGGTCAGTGGATTTTTTTCACCGTGCATCAGGGCAGGACATGGCACATGACCATTAATACGAACACGTGCTCACTGTCTGGCTGGTGACTGATGGACTCACTGCTGGAGAGGCGGGTCCTGCCATCACCCTCCCCAGAAGTGGGAGCGGCTGAGTCTCCGTGTTCATCCCAGGCATTTCCTGACTGGCCGTTTCTGTGCCTAGACGCAGAGGCAGCTTCTCACCGGGGATGGTGCTACACGTGTTCTGCGCTGGAGGCTGCTTCTCAGAGTGGGCAGAGAGTTCCCTCACCATCGTTAGCTGCAGACAAGATGCACTGGGGTTTCTGAAACATTCTCGCGTTGACGCTGAGTCTGATTCAGGCCCTGTGTGAGGCTTCGGGCAGTCTCCTGGACTGCGCCATTGGTTCACGTGCATTTCTAAAGCACTGACCCTAGAACTGGAATTGGTAGTCCAAAGAAAGATATGCACAGTTTATGCTTTAGAATTTCCTAGTCCCCCTCTGCCAAAGTGGCCCTTGCACCCCTGCCAACAAGACATGTGATCGCTATTCTCAGCTTTAACGTGATGCGTGACGGATGAAACGGCACCGGTGAAGCCTGAGCCCCTTGAGGACTAGTGAGCTTCATGTGCTTGTTCACCACTCTTGTTTCCTTTGTGAATAACAGCCGTTATTCGCGTTTTTCTGTAGGATAAGCCGCTTCCTGTCATTGATTGGTAGGAGCTCTTTGTATACGATAGATATTAACTACAGTGTGTTTAGTATAACCGCCTCCGAGTCCGTCCCCCATCTTTTGACTTGATTTGTGAAATCTTTTCTGCACAAAACTCTGCCTCCCTCTCTTTAAATGTATTCAGAATTGTTGGCCTCCTTATTTTTGTCTTCTGATTTTTGTGTCTCGCTTAAGATTATAAAATATCCTTCTGTGCTTTTTCCGATGGTTTTTACAGTTCAGAGCTGCTTAGCTGCTGCTTGTCTTGGTTTTGTATTTAACTTGTTAACCCACCTGTTTTCTGTGTGGGCGCCAATCTGTCCTTAGAGATTTAAAATGAATGAGCCGTCCTCTGCTTGCCTTCAGACGGAGAGCCCAGCCTCGGAGGACACCAGCCTAGCAAACGGGCCCCGTGCTGCCCCTCGTCCAGCAGGGTCCTCTGCTGGTGTGGGTGACTCGCCTGTGCTGTGATGACTCTCCGCAGGGCCGAGAGGGACGCCCTGGAGAGCAGCCTCTTTGAGGCCCAACAGCTGGCGTCACAGCTGCAGGCACAGCAGCAGCAGCTGGAGGGAGAGGCCCGGAGCGCACGGCTGGCCCGGCAGGCCCTGCAAGGTGCTGCTCCGATGGGCTCCCCTGCAGCCCCTTCCCTGAGCTTGTCCCTGGCGGGCGGCCCCCAGTCACTGCACCACAACGGGGCCCGAACATGTCAGGGAGCTCACGCCTGAAGTCAGCCAAGAGCTCCTGCCACTGCCGTCTGCGACTGGCCTGCACCTGCCAGGCCTGGTGCCGCCCCAAGGCTCAGGATGGGCTCTGTCACAAGACCCACGTGGCAGCCCCTGCCTCTGCTCAGTCCACCCAGCCGTGCGGGCTGCCATCAAGACATGCGCCTACTGAGAGGTCGGGGGGCTCTGTCCCAGCAGCTTGCAGCCTCCCCAGAGCCAGGGACCCACAGGCAGCAGGGTGTTGGGGCCGGGCCTCCCCGCGGGTCTGGACGTGCCTATCCCTCGGCAGTGGAACTGGAGCAGCTGCGTAGCGTCCAGGAGGCCCAGGAGGCGAGGCTCCGGCGGCAGGCGGCGCAGCAGGAGCGGGACGGGCAGCTGGCCCTGGAGAGCTGGGTGCTGGCCCACCGCAAGGACCTCGCCCAGCTCCAGAGGGAGAAGGTCTGCCTTCCCGGGACCCCCGCCCCAGCTGCCCGGTCGCTGCCCAGGGGTCTGCTGTGTCCACAGGGGCGGCGGGCGGGCCGAGGACCAGTCCCGGCGCGCCTGGGTGCTCTGCCCCTCCCAGAGGAGGCACCCCTGGGTGTCAGCTGACCTGCTGCGGTCTGAGGCCTGCATTTGCAGGGAGCTCTGTGCCCTCTGAGCCGTCCGCTGGCCCCAGGCGGGCAGGCCCCATGTGGCACGTCCTCACACACCCTGCTGCCTGGGTGCCTGGTGCTCCCCGAGCTCAAGAAGGCTCCCGGGGCTCCACAGCTCTGAGCTGTGACTGGGCCGTGGGGTGGCGAGTGTGGGGCCCCAGAGCCCTCCACGGTGCCTGTCGCTGCGGGAGACAGGGCCTGCGGCCGGCTGGCGGGGATGGTCCCTGGGCAGCTGTGCACCCCCGGCGCCCACGAGCCTGCTCTCACTCAGGAGCACAAAGGCCTGCCACTGGCGCAAGCTCTGGCCCATGCGTCTTCACACCTGTCCCTCTCCTTCGGCCCAGGAGACCCTGAGTCTGTCTCTGATGGAGGAAAAGGAGGCGGCAGCACGCCGGCTGAAGCAGGAGAAGGGGCTGGTGGCAAGGAGTGCAGGCAGGAGGGAGGCGCTGAAGGAGGAGATTCGGAGCCTCAGGCGCGAGCGAGACGAGAGCCTCCTGCAGCTGCGGCGCGAGAAGCAGCAGGTGACAAGCAGCAGGTGACGGGCATGAGGTGGGGCACTCGCGGAGCCCGCTGACCCCGGGGGCGGGCGGCGAGGGTCACGGCACTCGCAGCCTCGCGCTCCCGCCGCAGGCCCGGCGGACCTCAGCCTCCACTGCGTCCCTGCATCCCTCTCTCCACCCACCCACCCACCTGTCCATCCGTCTACCTGTCCAGCCATCCATCTGTGATTCCACCCACCTGTCTATCCAGACATGCACCCATCCACCCATCAGTCCCCCTGCCCACTGACAAACATGCAGCACACACAGCTACACACACACACACAGACAGCTATACACACACAGCTACACACACACACAGCTATACACACACACAGCTATACACACACAGCTATACACACACACACAGCTACACACACACACACAGACAGCTATACACACACACACACACAGCTATACACACACACACAGCTACACACACACACACAGACAGCTATACACACACAGCTACACACACACACAGCTATACACACACACACACACAGCTATACACACACAGCCAGCTATACACACACAGCTACACACACACACACAGCCAGCTATACACACACAGCTACACACACACACAGCTATACACACACACACAGACAGCTACACACACACACAGCTACACACACACACACAGACAGCTACACACACACAGCTATACACACACACAGCTACACACACACACAGCTACACACACACACACAGACAGCTACACACACACAGCTACACACACACACAGCTACACACACACACAGCTACACACACACACACAGACAGCTATACACACACAGCTACACACACACACAGCTATACACACACAGCCAGCTATACACACACACAGCTATACACACACAGCCAGCTATACACACACAGCTACACACACACAGACAGCTATACACACACACAGCTATACACACACAGCTACACACACACCTATACACACACACAGCTACACACACACACAGCTATACACACACGCACACACAGCTATACACACACAGCTACACACACACACAGCGCCAGCTATACACACACAGCTACACACACACACAGCTATACACACACGCACACACAGCTATACACACACAGCCAGCTATACACACACACACAGCTTTATACACACGTACATCTATACAGACACATACAGCTATACACACATATGCCTGTACTCATTATAAATGGTCAGTTTCCGTTCCAATTCCAAGGAAGGACACTGCCAAAGAATGCTCAGACTACCCCACAGCTGCACTCGCTCCACACTGTCACGAGGTGATGCTCAGGACCCTTCAAGCCAGGCTTTAATAGTGCGCAAGCCAAGACCTTGCAGGTGTGCAAGCTGGATTTAGAAAAGATAGAGGAACCAGAGATCAAATTTCCAGCATTCGTTGGATCTTAGAAAAAAGGATAATTCCAGAAAAACATCTACCTCTGCTCCATTGACTTTGCTAAAGCCTTTGACTGTGGATCACAACCACTGTGGAAAATTCTTCAAAAGATGGGAATTCCAGACCACCTTACCTGCCTCCTGAGAGACCTGTATGCAGGTCAAGAAGCAACAGTTCAAACCGGACATGGAACAACAGACTGGGTCAAAATTTTGAAAGGAGTAAGTCAAGGCTGTATATTGTCACCCTGCTTATTTAATGTATATGCAGAGTACATCATGAGAAATGTAGGCTGGATGAAGCACAAGCTGGAATCAAGATTGCCAGGAAAAATATCAATAACGTCAGATATGCAGATGACATCACCCTTATATCAGAAAGTGAAGAGAAACTAAAGAGCCTCTTGATACAAGTGAAAGAGGATCGTGAAGAAGCTGGCTTAAAGCCCAATATTTAAAAAACGAAGATCATAGCATCTGGTCCCATCACTTCATGGCAAATACATGGAGAAAAACTGGAAACAGTGTCAGACTTCTCTTGGGCTCCAAAGTAACTGCAGATGGTGACTGCAGCCATGAAATTCAAAGACACTTACTCTTTGGAAGAAAAGTTATGACAAACCTAGACAGCATATTAAAAAGCAGAGACATCACTTTGGCAACAAAAGTCCATCTAGTCAAAGCTATGGTTTTTTCCAGTAGTCAAGCTCGGATGTGAGAGTTGGGCCATAAGGAAGGCTGAGTGCCAAAGAACTGATGCTTTTGAACTGTGGTTCTGGAGGAGACTCTTGAGAATCCCTTGGACTGCAAGGAGATCCAACCAGTCCATCCTAAAGGAAATCAACCCTGAATATTCATTGGAAGGACTGATGCTGAAGCTGAAGTTCCAGTACTTTCACCACCTGATGCAAAGAGCCAGCTCATTGGAAAAGACCCTGATGCTGGGAAAGGTCGAAGGCAGGGGCAGAAGAGGGCAACAGAGGACGAGATGGTTAGATGGCATCACTGACTCGATGGACATGAGTTGAGCAAAGTCCAGGAGATAGTGAATGACAGGGAAGCCTGGTGGGCTCCAGTTCATGGGGCCGCAAGGAGTCGGACACAACCTAGTGACTGAACGACAGTAACATTTGCACACTTATGCACGTACTGTTGCACTGTTTCCATCCACTTGCCCATCACCCATCTATCCACTTGAATGCCCATCCTTCACTCACACACACAGCCATCTACCCACATATCTGGCCATCTGTTAACATACCCAATTGTCCACCCACACATTTGACCATAAATCTATCCATCAATTTGCTTAAATACCCATCCAGCTATCCACACACCTGACCGTCTGGACTATCCATCCACTCATTCAGCCACCCATGCACTCACTCACTCGACCACTCATCCATCAGCCACTTACAGACCCTTCCCTCTGTCCACACACTCAGCTGCCCATCCACATCCGCTGTCCATTCGTGCATCTGGTTATCCTTCAGTCCATCTGATCAGCCAGCCAGGCATCCATCATTGTGTTCATCCAACCAGCCTCTAAGCAGACACTGGGCATGTGAAAGCTACCCGCTGAGACCAGGCTTTTCCAGTATTTTGTGCCATCCTGAAGCACGCACTGCTGAGTGGGTGGAATAGACAAGGAAATACCTGCATGTGGGTTATCGCACTGTGACAGGACTCTCAGATGTTAGTACAAACTACGAATTGCAATGGAAGAGTTACAGTGGCAGGAAGAACCAAGGTTTGTCGTCAGACTCTTCTGCATCGCTGGTTTCACCCTCACAACACTGAGAGGGACACCCTGTTTCAGGGCCCCCTTGACTGGTGGGAAACATTCACAGCCGGTGAATAACTTGCCCGGGCTGGCTCCATGCACTTGCTGGGTACCAAGGCCTGTGCCCTCCACTGTTCCGCTCTCCTGCATCCGGGGAGGGAGGAAGCAAGCATTTGCAGGGTGGCGGCGTTTCAAGGGTGGGGGCCAAGGAGGACCTGGAGGCACCCTATGAGCATCCAGGGACGGTGTGAGATTCTGAGCAAACCCCTCAGCTTCTGCTGCCCCCGAGTGGCCCGCGGAACTCCGGGAAGCACAGCTCTCGCAGTTACAGTTTTGCTGTAAAAGACGCAGGTCAGGACGAGGCCGGTGGAGAGACCCGGGGAAGGGCCATCTCTCCGCAGTCAGGGCAGCTCACCTGCTGCCAGATCAGGATGTTGAAACCCGCAAGTTCAGGATTCTGTTGGGGTTGCCTTGCGTGGGTGTGATCAGCCTCCTCCCTGAGCTGGGCGGGAGCCTCTCTGTGGCTCCCCGATCACAAGCCCGGGTGTGGTCTCAGGGCGGGTCCGAAACAGACGCCCCTCACTGGAGACACTCAGGGGTTTTCAGGCTCCCCCGGCTGTGCGCAGTCCAGCAGGTGGGCGCCGACACTGCTGTGACCTCCTCTGTGGCACAGGCGGCGCCCCAGGCCTTTCTCTTCATGGGATCACTGACCAGATGAGTCCTTCCACCCGGAGCTCAGAGCCATGTGATCTTTTTTTTTTTTTTTTAACACCAAAAGCACTTTGTATTGGGATGTAGCCAATTAACAGTGTTGTAGTTCCAGTGAACAGCACAGGGACCCAGCCATACATATGCATGTGTCCGTTCTCCCCCAGACCCCCTCCCACCAGATGGACCTTTACCACAGCTGATGACCCGGAGGCACAGGGACCCCTCCCTGCCTTCTGCGGGCCTCCCTTTGGTGGGAGTTCTGTGGCTGTTATCAGTAATGCTAGAAATAATCATTGGAGACCTCGAAAGTAGGGCATCCCACCCACGCTCATGCACACACACATCTCCAGGCTGCCCTCCCGTGCCATCCTGGAGTGCACACTGTTGAGTGGCTGGAACAGTGACTGTGAACACCTACATGTGGCTTATCGCACTGTGACAGGACTCTCAGGGGTCCCGATGGGTCTGGCATGTGGGGAGACATGTCTGTGACTGACTGCAGGTCACTCTGAGTACCCCTCAGCCTGGCGACAGAGCAGGGCCCTTCCACCTTGGGGCCAATGGATGCAACGTGGTACCCCCGGGGGACCCTTGCACACCCCTCACCCTCAGCGACGCAGAGTGTCTGGGGAGGTTAAGACCTGTCTGTGGTTCCTGCTCTGTGCCTGGGGTGGGTGAGAGGCTCCAGGGAGGAGGTGGTCCATGAAGACCCCTGACCTACGCTGGGGAAGAGCAGGTCCTGGGCAGGTGCCGGTGGAGGGGGTGCACCCTAGGCGGGGACGAGGGGGGTGCAGGCGGGACCCACCCCTCAGGACTCAGCTGCCCCTGAGGGGCTCCCTGCTCCTAGAGTCCATTATCCTGGTGTTGGGACCGTGGCTCCCAGCACCCCGCTGAGCCCCCCGTCAGAGCCCCCAGCCTACTCAGGAGCACCCCACCCCTGTCACGCAGGCCCTGCTTCTACGAGACGTGGAGCTGAGCCGGCTGCGGGGGGAGCTGCAGCTGGTACGGCGGGAGGCCCAGGGCCAGCAGGAGCAAGCTGAGGTGAGCCCCTCCAGGCCAGAGCCGGACACCTGGCCTAGCCGCCTGCATGGCCCGGAAGGTGCAGCGGACCCCAGAGGCACCCGCTCCCCCTCCACCCCACCCCAGCCGCCTGAAGCTCAGCTTCCCCCAGATGACTCAGGCTCCCTGCTGGGGGGACAGTGTCTCCATGGGAGAAAAAGGCGACGGAGCGGGATGTGGTGGGGAGCACAGGGTGGACCAGGGAGGGGAGGATGGGCAGGCCCACGCCCTTGCAGAAGCCGCAGAGGGGAAGGCCTGACACCAGCAAGAGCGGGGACAGAGCCCAGGTCTGTGCTGCCAGCCCCCCTGGCATGCTGAGGCACGGCTGCCAGAGGCTCAGAGGCCTCGGCTGACTCTCTGGAGAGTCCCCTCCCAAAGGAGAAGCACAGCTGGGAAGGCCGTGTTGGACCTGAGGAAGAGACTGCCTGGAAAAGACCTAGCAGAGAATTCCGAGCAGGGCGGGAGGGGGCATCCAAGGGGCTGGGAGACCCCAGCAGGTAGCCGCCCGCCTGGGCCAGCGGACCGAGGCCCACGGGGCGTAGAGGCCACTGCGGGCAGCCAGCTGGCCACCTGGTGCCCCAAGTCCTCCTCAGGAGTCTACGTCTGGGGGTGCGGCAGGCAACGGCAACCAAGACTCTGGGGAGTGGGGTGGGCCCCTGGGCCCTATGCCCCCAGTCCACGGGCCCATTTATGGAGTGTGGGTGCCGCAGACACCAGGGCTGCTCTGGAGGAGGGGTCAGAGCGGGGTGGCAGGACCTGGGGAAGGGCTCGGGGCAGCTGGTGTGGTCAGGCAGGACCCCGGGGGGCTGTTGGGGAGCAGAAAGGAGGGGCAGGGGTGATGCCTCAGGGCGGGGGTGGGGGTGGGGGACAGAACCCCTGCAGGGGTCGGGGCTGGTCACGCCGAGGCCAGTGGGCCACCAGCTCCCCCTAAGGCCCTCATTTGGTGCAGCCGGGCCAGCACCGTGTCCCCCCTGCCTCCTGCCTCTGTCCTCTCGGCCTGGCCACCCGCCTTCCCCACTGGCGCCCATGTGTCCCCAGCCCCAGGGGAGCAGGGTTAGAGGCTCCTCTGTTGGTGAACGACTCAGTGAATCCGGAAATGAGTGAGTGGATGGCCTGTGGACTGGAGGGTCAAGCCCAGAGCTAACCCCACGAGCAGGGCTGTGCTCAGGGCCTGCCCACAAGAGGCCCAACCGATGTGCCTCCCGACCAAGGGCTGCCAGCCCAGAAGACAGGACCTGGGAGGCCATGCAGTTTGCGCCAGCCTACCAGACCGTGGAGGGAGGGGCACTGAGTAGGGAGGGGCACTGGGTGGGGGCACTGGGTGGAGGGGACACTGGGTGG
>SJYG01000636.1:958277-977272 GCA_006410535.1 Litocranius walleri
GTGGGGAGATGAGGGGAGATGTGTGGAGATGAGGGGAGATGAGGGGAGATGTGGAGAGATGTGGGGAGATGTATGGAGATGAGGGGAGATGAGGGGAAATGTCGGGAGATGAGGGGAGATGTGTGGAGATGAGGGGAGATGAGGGGAGATGTGGGGAGATGTGGGGAGATGTATGGAGATGAGGGGAGATGAGGGGAAATGTCGGGAGATGTGGGGAGATGTGTGGAGATGAGGGGAGATGAGGGGACATGTGGGGAGATGTGGGGAGATGAGGGGAGATGTGAGGAGATGAGGGGAGATGTGAGATGAGGGGAGATGTGGGGAGATGAGGGGAGATGTGGGGAGGTGTGTGGAGATGTGGGGAGGTGTGTGGAGTTGTCGGGAGATGTGGGGACATGTGTGGTGATGTGGGGACATATGAGGAGATGTGGGGGAGTGGCACCAGGGTCGTTGCTGAGTCCCCCAGAACTACTCTGTCCAGGAAGAGGGAAAGTGAGGCCTGACCTAGGAGCACAGCTGGGGCCCCTCCTGGTGACTCAACCCCTATTACCTAGGTCCCTGGAGGCCAACCCCCACCCCCTGCACCCCTTCAGCCTGACTTCTGAGGTCCCTACAAGAGGTCCCCACATGGGCCCCCACATGGCCCCCCTCGGGCACTGACAGCATCTTCGGGGTTTGTTTACATCTCTCTGCCCACATTCATTTTTCTTCTTGGCCAAGTGTTTAGCAGAGTGTGTGTTGCTAAAATCTATCCAAATTATGTCCAATTTTTCTAAGAATCCTGGCAATTATCGATTCTCCTATTTTAAGGCCAGTTGGCTTCATCTGCTCTCCATCGTTCAGGAACCCTCAAAGTCCCTGTCTCCAGCTCTGAGGAAAGTTTCCCAGTTTCTGTGACCCGCTGGCCATTTCGGTGGGCGCCGGGGAGGGGTTTCAGGCGCCCCTAAGTCAGCAGAGGCCCCCAGCACCTACTCCCAGGGCCCCTGAGCTGCAGGGCTTCCCGGGCACTCAGGACTCGCGGCCACACACCCCGCTGGGCACAGTGTGTCAGGCCAGGTGGCCGGGCTGCCAGCGTGAGCTAGAGCAAGGCCTGCCTTTTACAACATCTTTCACTTTCACGGACTGGATTTTTCCCCCGTTTCACATAAGCCAATGTGTTTGTCAAGAGAAAGTTAATTAAAAACATATTTTTCTAATTAAATGGTAGGCTGTGCTATGCAAACAGTAAGATTCTTGTTTGAGAACAAACCACCCCCCCACTCCCCGCCGTTTCCAGGACTACCCTGGGAATTCAATAGATCAACAACGCAGACCCGAGCCCTGAGGTTAGGACACGCGCGAACACAGGCCCCTGGGGGGCCCATAGGCCGCTGGTGGCCCAGCCAGAGGGAGGCGCGGCGGGGGTCCTGGCGCCCGCCCACTGGGAGAGGCTGCCCGACGCTGTCCTCGGCCCAGAGCCAGGTCACGGCCTCAATGGCTCAGAGGGCTCACGGCGGCCTCCTGGCACCCAGGCATGCCACGTCCACCAGCTCGCCACACGCCCTCCACACTCTCCACTCTTCCACAGAGAGCTCGCCTCCAGGGCCTGAATCAGGCTTCCATCCAGGTTCTAGAAGCAAAGCGGGGAGCGGCTTGGCCTCCCGGGCTGGAGGCGCTGGCCCGCGCTGTGGCTGGAGTGTAATCCTAACGTTTGATCAAGAATGTCTGTGTTCCTTTAGGGTGCCATGCTTACCCAAGTTCTTTAATGTGTTACATGTATTCTATTTTCATTAAATGAACTGAGGAGCTTCCCATCTTTTTCTATCACCTGCAAGAGTCTAAACAGCCTCAGAGTCAAGCTTTCTTGAAAGGTCGCATTGAGCTCACCTGCAAGCTCCCTGCCGTGCCTGTCATCTTAAATGACCATTTGAATTCCCTCTCCCAACTTTTCCCCCATTGGTCTGTTTCAGTTTTCCATCTCTTCTGGGGTCAGTTTTTGACATTTGGAAATTGCTCATGTCATATTTTTTAATGCAACACCAGGGAGTCACTCTCATATTTATTTACACGTGGTGTTGTTGCTCATTCACTAAGTCGTATGTGACTCTTTGCGACCCCATGGGCTGCAACATGACAGGCCTCCCTGTCCATCACCATCTCCTGGAGTTTGCTCAAACCCATGTCCATTGCATTGGTGATGCCATCCAACCATCTCATCCTCTGTCGTCCCGTTCTCCTCCCGCCTTCAATCTTTCCCAGAGTCAGGGTCTTTTCAAATGAGTCAGCTCTTCACATCAGGTGGCCAAAGGATTGGAGCTTTAACTTCAGCATCAGTCTTTCCAGTGAATATTCAGAGTTGATTTTCTTTAGGATTGACTGGTAGTTATGTTAAGAGATTTTTGTTTCTCTTTAACTTGCCAACAGTTCATCTGTTTTATTGGCCTTTTCAAAGAATTAACTTTATCTCTTTTCTCCTTTTTGTCTAGTTCGTTCGTTTTCATTTTTATCCCTAATAACATCCTCTTTTTGTTGTAACATTTCTGATCTGTTTGATTATGTAAGTGATGTATTTGTGTTTGGGCTTATCCTTTCAATAGTAAGTATATTCAATATTAGCACATTTTCCTTCATCATGGTTTTCAATATGAATTCTTCCCCCCTCCCTTTTTTTTAACCAGTTTTCTAGGAGTTTCTGTCTTTATTTCTTCTTTCATTCAAAGTATATTTATTAATGGAAGAATAATCAAAGTTTGTGTCTCTTTCTGTCACTTGTCTTAGTGGAGAGACAGCAGCTCTGGGCAGTTAGAGCTTTGGGCCGGCTTCCAGGTGGCTCTCTGCTTCTGCGCCTGCCCTCTTGCAGGTGGCTCTCTGCTTGTGCTCCTGCCTCTTGGTTGTTGATTTTGGTTGTTGGTTTCTTGGTTCAGTTTGTCTACTTGTTTCTGGCACATTTGGAGGGAAACTGGACAAGTTGATAGCAGCTTGTACAGAGATGTTTGAAATTTTCCAAGGGATATGAAAGAGCATAAGAAAGCTGACTGTAACAGTCGTGTGGTGAAAGTGGCAGAGGCTGGCGTGAGGGCGGGCGAAGAGGCGAGCAGGGCAGAGTCTGGAAGCTTCCAGCTGCCAGGAACCCACAGCAGACCTGGCCTCCTGTCGGGGCCGCTGAGGCCCACTGGGTAAACAGAAGGGCTCTGCCCCTTACACATGAGCATTTCCCAGTGACGGTCTGTCCCAGGACTGGCCAGAGGGCTCCGGGCTCCCAGAGGGCAGGACCAGGCAGCTGTACCTGCCACCCATGCCCACCCACACCGGACGCTGGCCAACTGATGAACAGACCGATCCAAGTCACCAGTGGATGAGAAGGTTGAGGCCCTAAGTCCAAGAGCTTAGAGGGGCGGGGTGGGGGTAACAGCAGGCTCTGCTCCTGTGCAACAGGCCAGTGATGAGTGGCACCCTCGCCTGCAGTGCTGGTGCCTGAGGCGTTTCGGCCTCTGTGACCCCCATGTTCCGGCAGCCCTCATACGAGGGGTCCCCACAATTCTCCCATCCTTCCCTTGGTCCCAACAGGAACCCCATGAGATCTCATCACACCCGTCCACAGAAGGGAGACCCAGGCTGGGCGCTTGTCCAAGGCTACACACGGAGCCCCAGCCCCTTCCTCAAACCTAGGAGCTGCCGGAGCGGGCCGTCAAGCCTGGGCAGGAGGGCTGGGCAGCGTGCCCGCCTGCAGCTGCACCCCACTCTGAGCGCTGTGGGCTGGTGACACTGGCTCGGCCAGCCCCCACCTGTCTCAGGATCAGGGATCAGAACCAAAGCCACCCACGGAGGAGACCGACTCAGTGGGGCACAGGGTGATGTTCACAAAGGGCGCCCATGCATTATTGCGGCAATCATTCCAGTTCCAGAACCCCGTGCAAGCCGCGTCAGCACAGGAGCAGCGCGGTGCAACACAGGAGTGCCGGGCCTCCTTAAAAGCCCGGGAAACGGCTAAGCCATATTTGAGGGGAACTTCTGCTTTTCCACTGGAAAATGTATACAAACAAAACTGTCATTTCCAAAATTACAAAGAAGGCTGAAACTTCAATTTTAGGTACAAGTGTTGCACTCCTTCCTTTAGTTAAAGTCCTAAATAGTCAGAACCCCAAAACCAATGCAGGGTCACTCCGCCTGCCCCTTCCTCACCCAGCCTGGGACGGGACCCCAGTCTCGGCCCTGCCCTCCCCTGAGCCCGTCCTCCTCCTGCATTCAGTGAAAACTGACCGGGAAAGGCGCGAGAACCTCTTAGTCACCCCGCTCCTTGTGAACCACGAGTGTGCTGCCTGAGCCTGTAACCCGAGGGCTGAGCCTGGTGGGTCATCGGGGTCCCTGCCTTCAGGTCCCCTCTCTGGCTCTGTGCCCCCTCACAACCCACACCCCTCCCCTCGCCGCTGTCCCGCCTCCCCTCCCTCAGCCAGGTTTCTGGAAGGGCTGCCCGCCTCCTGTCCCCAGACCTTCAGTGCCCCAACCCTGCCGCCTCACACACAGAGAACACCAGCACCCTGGTCCCGTCCAGAGGGTCCTCTGAGGTCTGACTCTCCGGCCTCTGGAGCATCCCGCACAGGGACCCCCGTCCCTCCCGAGCTGCGCCAGCTCACTGAGCCTCCCGGGTCTGTGTCTCCTCTTCCCTCTGCTCGAAAGTCCATTTGCTGCCCCCTCCCAGCCCAAGCTGCCGCGGGCTCCCTGAGCACAATCTCGGGGACCCCAGTTCACCTCCCTCGCCCCCTCACCTCTGCCTTCCCGCTCAGCCGCCCACAACAGGACACCATGCATTCCCAGAGGCCAGGGCCCACCGTGCCCGCTCCAGCCCCAGACACAGGGCACCATCGCCTCTCACCGAGGCTAAGAGCGGGGTGGGGGCCGGCAGGCTGGTGGCCCTGGGCTGTCAGGCTAGGAAGGCAGTGGGCAGCAACAGGCTCGGGCTGAGGAGGAAGCCCCAGCGTCCCGGGAGCACACAGCAACCCGGAGGAAGCGGGCCGCACGTGGCGGGCATGGGGCCGAGCCCCACAGGCCAAGCGAGCTTCCGAGGACTATCGGGGTCTTTATTCCAAGGGCCGGGAGCGGGGCAGGGAGGACAGGCTTGTCTTCCGAGGCCGCTCTGACCACAGTGGGGAGGTGCCTTTGCCCACACCAGGCCAACAAGGCCTGCTTCTAGAACTCTACCCACCCAAGGTGGCACCAAACTGTGAGGGGTGCCCACTGTACACCGTTCTTGCTTCTCTACACGCCGGCCCTGCACGTGGTCCAGGCAGATGCCCGGCGCCGCGTCCTCTGGAGCACACTTGGGCTGTGCCCCCAGGACCGCCTGAGTCTGCCTCCCCCAGGAGCTGCCAGACGCTGCGGCTGGGCCCAGATGGGAGCTGGGGGCGCAGCCAGGGCCCCAGCGTGGGTGGGTGGGGGCCCTCTGGAGGAGCCGCTGGCCCACCTGGACTGCAAGCCTGAGGACACTCAGGAGCCCCTGCGGCAGGGGAGGGGCCCCGGGGGGCACGGTCCTGCCTTCCTTCGGAATTAGTCCTTCGGTGTGTAAAGGGACTTCGAGGGAGACGCTAGGGGCTGGCGTCAGGCATCCAGCCCTCAGCGGGGGAAACCCAGGCGGGAGGGGCGCGCGGGGAGTCGGGGCCTGAGGTTGGCTGCTCCACTGCGGGCGCCTCGACGAGGACAGCGGATGGACAGTGGACATGCGCCTTCAGGGAAGGTCATGAGCCGGGCCAGAGGCCCAGCCTCAGGCCGGAGCTCCTGGTCCACTCGCCGCCTGCGCTCCGTCCAGGCGCTGGGCCCGGCAGCAGCGAGCGCGCGCCGAGCGGCGCGGAGAGGCGCCTGCGGGAGGGGCGGCCGCGCTGCACCCCGGACGGCCCACCTGCAGGGGGAGCTCGCGGTGCGCCGGGCGAGGCCGCGGGAATCAGCAGGGTGGAGGGGGTGGTCTCTGGAGAGGTGGGGGTGGGGAGACAGGGAATGAGGCGTGCAGGAGCTGGGTCGAGGGAAGCACTGGCTTGGATGGGTTTCTCTGTCTCAAGCTGCGAGTGGGGGCTACACCTGCCCCGGGCCTGTCCCCCTGCCGCCAAGCTCAGCGTCAGCCCAGGGCTGGAGGCCCCCGTGGACCTTCCCGGCCCTCCGCAGCGTGACCTCAGCCCTACCTTTGCTGTCCCCGGGGAAGCTCCCAGTCATGGCAAACACCTCCCGTCCCACGTGGTTCCTGCGGCGTGAGCCAGTGCCACCTGGAGCTCTGTGGCCCTAGCACGCAGCCCACTCCTGGAACCCAGGTCCCCTGGAGGGTGTGTCCTGCCGCCCGGGTGCCCCGAAGCGTGGGCACAGATGACCGGGTCTGCGCTGGCCCTGGGCAGAGAAGGGAGGGTTTGTCCCTCATGAAGGGCCAGGTGGTGGTGTCCAGCAAGGGCCTCTCAGACGGGGGCACAGGGTCCAGTGCTACAAGGCTTAGCCCCTGGACTTTGCGGGGGCCCTGCAGGCGGGTGAATTCCTGAGCTTGTCAGGGGTCGCTTGCCCCTCGGGGTCCTGCACAGACCAGTTCCACGGTGGGGTGGGGCTTGTCTGGGTATCCTGGGCCAAGGGCAGAAGGACCCAGGCACAGAGGCCAGGCTTGGCCGTATCAGCACGTAGTCGTGGCCGCTGGGATGAGTGAGAAGCTGACCATGCCTGGGGCTCTCGGACTTGGAAGGACAAAGATGGGGTGGGGGCCGTGTGGACAGGAACACGGAATGAGGAGGGCTGGCTCAGGTCGGGAGGAGAGGCAGAGGGCACCACCACAGCAGGGCAGCATAGGGTGCCCGCGAGCAGAGCCAGGGAAGCGGGGTCCCCGCAGGGGCTGATGACTGCCTCTGCCCCCTGCTGGTGATGACGCGGAGGGTGGGCTCTGGAGCAGACTGGCCTTCAAGCCCCAAGGGGCACGCTGTCCAGCTGAGGTCCCTGAGGGCTCAGGGACAGGAGGGCGTTCCGGAGGGAAGTGGCTGGGTCAGTGAGGTGGCAGTGGGAGGCGGGGACCCTGGGGACAGAATTGGGGTTGGGACAGAAGCTCAGGGGCCAGCAGATCGGGACGGTCACTGAAAGCCAGCGGCCAGCCTGTCCACACAAGGCCACTTGCCCTCCAGAGAGGAGGGTTGGCTGGCTGGGCCCGGTCAGCAGGACCCTGTGCTGAGCTGGGGAAGTCGAGGGCTCCGTGGCCACTCAGGGTGGGGAGACTGGGGGGGCCGGGGGGCCCAGATGGCACCACCTCGGGCAGCAGCCCTGGAGCCCAGGGGGAGGGGAGGAGCAGCTAATGAGTTCCAGGAGGTCAGCTGTGAGGGGCCCGAAGCCCATAAACCCTTTACTGGTGTCTCAGGAGGGGAAACCCGGATGCAGCCGTTTATTTATTTTGGATTTCACTTTTCTCTCTTCTTTTTAACATGCGCATCCAGGAGTGTAGCTGGATTTTTAAAGAAACAGGGCTGCCTTCTGCAGTGAAGGGGGCTCTTGCCTTCCCTCAGGCCTGAAGAAGAAAGGACCCTTTGCTGCTGCAGTGTGGCCCCTGGCCCTCTGCTCTCCAGACCTGCCTGCCTTGTCCCGGGGTCCCCAGAGGCCAGGCCTGTCCAGAGGCCAGGGGGGCAGGTCTAGGGGCTCAGAAGCAGGGACCGGCCAGGTGGCCCCTGACCGCTGCCCCCCCAGCCCAGAGCCGGGGTAGTGGAGATGGGTCTTGGTCGGGGCCCAGGTTCCCATCCTGCCCCGGTGACCGAGAGCCAGGCCAGGTCCGCCCTGAGTGTCAGCTTCCTCCAAGGGGACCATCCCCACGGGGGCAGGAGGAGCCCCTAACCCTTCCCCCAAAGTCCATGTGTCCCTCCAGTGGCCAGTGGCCGAGCATCCACCCCAGCTCTCCCATGCCCTCTGCGGGGCATGGCGGTGTGGGGCCAGGAAGGGCTGTGCCCAAGCAGGGCAGTCCCCAGGCAGGCAGATTGTGGGCACAGAGGGCTCAGGAGCTGGGGGGTCTAGGTGGGTGTGGGTCCCAGAAGCTAGGTCTGTCCAATGAGTGTGAGCTCACACATGGGACAGACAGGCTGGACCTCTCCCGTGCAGAACAGTGCAGAGACGAAGCCCCGGGCAGCGAGGGGCTCCACCACGGAGACCCCTCAGGTCTCAGGGTTCCGTGGCCCCGCAGGAGTTGGGGAAACAGTCAAGGACCTGTAAGCCAACTCATGGGCCAGAAGGGGGGCAGTGTGGGAGACGCAGGGTCAGGTAGGCATGCAGGCGCTAGGGGTGCTCCGTGTGCACTGGGGGTGCCTGCCCTTCCCCCACTGACAGAGGATTGGCAAGTAGGGGAAGGGCAAGCCTCAGCTCGTGATGCCTGTGGGACCCCCAGTCCAGCCAAGTGGAGAGGAGGACACCATTAAAACAGACGCAAGGCTCATTTTGGAGGCCCGTGGGCAGGATTCCATCCCAGACAAGGCCCAGAGGTCGAATGTGTGTACAAAACCCCGAGCCCACCTCCCGGTCCAAGAGGGGGCCTGGACCCCCACAGAGGGCAGCGGGGCCACCTGGATGCCCTGGGCCTCTGCATAGCCTAACCCAGTGGCTGTGTGGCATGTGTGCGTGCGTGCAAGTGCATCACCTAAGCAGTGATGTGACTGGGGTTTCCCCCAGGTCCAGATGGCGGAGCTGGAGCAGGCCCACACCCAGCGGCTCCAGGAGCTGGTCGCCCCGCACCAGCGACTCCCGGCTGCCGAGACCAAGCGCCTGCACAGGGCCCGACCACAGGCTGCGCAGGCCCTGGTGTCCCGAGAGAGGGCCCAGCAGCGGCAGACGAAGGTGCCGGAGAGGCAGGTGGGCTGGCAGGGGTACACAGGGGTACACAGGAGCCTGAGCTCCTCCAGGCCACCCCAGGGCCCCCACTGTGTCCTCTCATCACCCCACACTCACTGCGGGGCAAAGGCAAGTCACCACCCTCTCCATTCCGCCATCGTCCCCCATCAAGGGGGGTGGGGACAGTCCCGCAGTCAGAGGTCGCTTGGCACACCGCACTGTGGTGGCTCCAGAGTCGGAGACAGGTCAGCAGTGTGAGGGGGGACGGGGTGGGCTCAAAGCAGACAGCGCTTTCAGTGTGTAACTCTGCCCCCACACGCACGCATGCACATGCATGCACGCATGCACATGTATACAGACACATGCACGCACATGCGTGCACATGCATACACAGACACACGTGTGTGCACACTCATGCCTGTGTGCGCACATGCACGCAAACACACACATGCTGGTCAGGGCTGCCCCGTGTGCTCTGCGTGCTCAGACACCAGGGAGCCGCCTGGTCAAAACCCCCATTTCCCAGACGAGGAACCTGAGGCCCGGACACGTAGTGAAGCCTGCTCCCCCTGAGCGGTGTCCCTGCAGGCCACGTGGGCTCGGCTCACTAGCCGAGGAGCACTTTGTCCGCATCGTGGCTGAGTGGAAGGGGTCCAACCACTGAGGTGGGAGGTCTCATCGGTTCCCCAGGACGCGGTGGTGGTGACCCTGATCACAGGTAGGACCAAACACAGCCTTCCCTCAGGCCTGAAGAAGAAAGGACCCTTTGCTGCTGCAGTGTGGCCCCTGGCCCTCTGCTCTCCAGACCTGCCTGCCTTGTCCCGGGGTCCCCAGAGGCCAGGCCTGTCCAGAGGCCAGGGGGGCAGGTCTAGGGGCTCAGAAGCAGGGACCGGCCAGGTGGCCCCTGACCGCTGCCCCCCCAGCCCAGAGCCGGGGTAGTGGAGATGGGTCTTGGTCGGGGCCCAGGTTCCCATCCTGCCCCGGTGACCGAGAGCCAGGCCAGGTCCGCCCTGAGTGTCAGCTTCCTCCAAGGGGACCATCCCCACGGGGGCAGGAGGAGCCCCTAACCCTTCCCCCAAAGTCCATGTGTCCCTCCAGTGGCCAGTGGCCGAGCATCCACCCCAGCTCTCCCATGCCCTCTGCGGGGCATGGCGGTGTGGGGCCAGGAAGGGCTGTGCCCAAGCAGGGCAGTCCCCAGGCAGGCAGATTGTGGGCACAGAGGGCTCAGGAGCTGGGGGGTCTAGGTGGGTGTGGGTCCCAGAAGCTAGGTCTGTCCAATGAGTGTGAGCTCACACATGGGACAGACAGGCTGGACCTCTCCCGTGCAGAACAGTGCAGAGACGAAGCCCCGGGCAGCGAGGGGCTCCACCACGGAGACCCCTCAGGTCTCAGGGTTCCGTGGCCCCGCAGGAGTTGGGGAAACAGTCAAGGACCTGTAAGCCAACTCATGGGCCAGAAGGGGGGCAGTGTGGGAGACGCAGGGTCAGGTAGGCATGCAGGCGCTAGGGGTGCTCCGTGTGCACTGGGGGTGCCTGCCCTTCCCCCACTGACAGAGGATTGGCAAGTAGGGGAAGGGCAAGCCTCAGCTCGTGATGCCTGTGGGACCCCCAGTCCAGCCAAGTGGAGAGGAGGACACCATTAAAACAGACGCAAGGCTCATTTTGGAGGCCCGTGGGCAGGATTCCATCCCAGACAAGGCCCAGAGGTCGAATGTGTGTACAAAACCCCGAGCCCACCTCCCGGTCCAAGAGGGGGCCTGGACCCCCACAGAGGGCAGCGGGGCCACCTGGATGCCCTGGGCCTCTGCATAGCCTAACCCAGTGGCTGTGTGGCATGTGTGCGTGCGTGCAAGTGCATCACCTAAGCAGTGATGTGACTGGGGTTTCCCCCAGGTCCAGATGGCGGAGCTGGAGCAGGCCCACACCCAGCGGCTCCAGGAGCTGGTCGCCCCGCACCAGCGACTCCCGGCTGCCGAGACCAAGCGCCTGCACAGGGCCCGACCACAGGCTGCGCAGGCCCTGGTGTCCCGAGAGAGGGCCCAGCAGCGGCAGACGAAGGTGCCGGAGAGGCAGGTGGGCTGGCAGGGGTACACAGGGGTACACAGGAGCCTGAGCTCCTCCAGGCCACCCCAGGGCCCCCACTGTGTCCTCTCATCACCCCACACTCACTGCGGGGCAAAGGCAAGTCACCACCCTCTCCATTCCGCCATCGTCCCCCATCAAGGGGGGTGGGGACAGTCCCGCAGTCAGAGGTCGCTTGGCACACCGCACTGTGGTGGCTCCAGAGTCGGAGACAGGTCAGCAGTGTGAGGGGGGACGGGGTGGGCTCAAAGCAGACAGCGCTTTCAGTGTGTAACTCTGCCCCCACACGCACGCATGCACATGCATGCACGCATGCACATGTATACAGACACATGCACGCACATGCGTGCACATGCATACACAGACACACGTGTGTGCACACTCATGCCTGTGTGCGCACATGCACGCAAACACACACATGCTGGTCAGGGCTGCCCCGTGTGCTCTGCGTGCTCAGACACCAGGGAGCCGCCTGGTCAAAACCCCCATTTCCCAGACGAGGAACCTGAGGCCCGGACACGTAGTGAAGCCTGCTCCCCCTGAGCGGTGTCCCTGCAGGCCACGTGGGCTCGGCTCACTAGCCGAGGAGCACTTTGTCCGCATCGTGGCTGAGTGGAAGGGGTCCAACCACTGAGGTGGGAGGTCTCATCGGTTCCCCAGGACGCGGTGGTGGTGACCCTGATCACAGGTAGGACCAAACACCCCGTTGGCTGCTGGTGCGTCTGCCCGTGTGCCTGGAGCTTCTCCGCAGGCACACCCACCTCGGGAGCCAGGGACTGTGGCCTCCCAGTCCTTCCAGTCATGGTGCTCAGCCATGGGGCCCGCCCGCCCTCCTGAACTCCTGCCCATCTCCAGGTGGCCAGCTGGAGGCAGCCGCTGGGCCAGGACGTGCAGTGGCGGTGAGCCTGCCTCCGCCAGGCCTTCCGGACCAAGAAGTGAAGGCGGCTCCTGAGCCCAGGTGGCCAGGCCGCCCCAGCCCCAACCAGCAGGCAGCAGAACCACCGCTCAGCAGGGACTCGAGCTTGAGGGGCGCCCTGGAGTCAGCGGTGCCCTCTGACCCTTGACCGCCAAGCTGCCCCGGCTCTCAGGACCCCGGGCTCTGGCAGGCGAGGACCGAGCTCTGGGCCCTGCTCTGTGGGGCGCCCCCGAACCCCCGGCTGCGTGGGGCCTCCCTGCGGCCCGCATCCGACCTGGCACCGGGCAGGCATGCTGACCGGGCCAGGCCCCGGCAGGCCGACTTCCGCACCACGGGCTGCATTCCGTGCCCTCAGCTCTGTAAACACAGGGAAACACGTGGAGAACATTTCCACCAACTGGAGCCAAAAACATGATGCCCTGCAAGGCCCAGCTGCCGCCTCCCTGCGCCCAGAGGCGCCCGACTCCGTCTCCAGGAACTGCGGGGCCGTCACGGTGGCAGGTGGTGGAAGGGACTCAGAGTCTGGTCCCCGTGGCTCACTGGCCGCGAGAGGCACCGGAGTGTAAAAGTTAGAGTTGTTAGAGAACCACCCGATTTCCCAGCCCATAAATGCTGGGAAAATTCCTGCGGGAATCCAGCCCTGGTTGCCACGGAGACCAAGGCAGCCATCTTAGGCCGGGTGGTTCACCTATCAGCGTTTTTCTCTCTTTTCCCATGAACACGGGTGAGGGTGATCTGGTTCCGCTCCAAAGGGCTTCTGGTTTCATAAGTGACGTGTTGACAACATCTGTGGGCGCCAGCCAGCCCAGGACATTCCTCGAGCACAGGTGCCAGCTGCACCCCACCGGGCTCCTGGGGGGTGAGAGGGCTGGCGCTGGCAGAGCTCCCCACCCCCGTCATGTGAGCTGTGGCCCAAGTGTGTGACACCAGCCATCTGTCTGCTGCGACATGGACCCAGCCTGTACCCCGGGCTGTCCTGCTGGAGCCTCCTCTCGGATGGAACTTAGTCATGGCGTGACTGTATGTTGTCAACTGTGCAAAAGCAGTGTCTAGAGAGAGGGGGCCAAACACTCTGCATTCCGCCTGTCAAGCCTGTCCAATTATTGGTGGCTGTGTTGAGAAGGATTCTGAAGTTCGACCCAGGCTCAGAGCGGAAGGGTGTTCACTTCAGTTCAGTCACTCAATCGTGTCCCATTCTTTGCAACCCCATGGACTGCAGCACACCAGGCTTCCCTGTCCATCACCAACGCCCGGAGTGCGGTGAAGAGTGTGGTGACCCATTAGCAGTGATGCTCCGGGCAAAGGAGGCGTTGGTGGTGGTAGATGCCAGACGGTCACCCACTGCAGCGGCCGGTTAGAGAGCAAAGAGCAACCCAGAGACACCGGCCCCCAAGCCACCGCTGGAGAACATCGTACAGACGGGATGGGAAGGCCATGAGACAGCGTGTGACAAGAGGGCCTCTTCCCTTCCTCCCCAGCCTGGCGGCCCTGGGAGCCGGCAGTCCACTCCCTGTGGAGGAGGGACCCCAGGGGCGGTGGGTGGAGAGGAAGGAGACAAGCGCAGCCGGAGATGAGTTCGCGTTGACTCTCTCCTCTCTGCGGGCTTGGCCTCTCGGAGTCGCATGTCTGGACTGAAGCTCCCGGTGCAGAGGAGGTGCTCAGTGGGCGCCCACGGATGAAAGAGGAACAGAGCCAGATGCAGGAGGGGTCGGAGAGATCTCCCAGCACTGACCTGCAAGCCACCTGCGCTTGGACCTATGCTCTCCTGGTGATTCCCAGACCCTCCTTGCCCGGCTGCTCCCGGCAGAACTTACGTGCCTAGGACCCTCTAGGATTTGTCATATTTCAGTGAAAGTTCAACCAGTGGAGGAGACACTATTTTTACTTGTTCAACATAAAGTTGTATATTTAGGTTAAAGTGTTTTTCTAATGGAAGTAAACTGTTTTCTTAAACATTTCCAGTGGCGAGCGCGTAGCTTCTGTGTGAAAGTCTGATGGCCACCGTGCCCTGTGCAGATGGCCATGCACCCAGGCCCCAGGCCCCCCTCTGCTCCATGCACCAGCCGCCCAGCCAGCCTCAGTGTCGGGACCACACCCGGCGCGCTCCCCAGGAGTGGGACCCCGCCTGCCCTCCAGGCTCGCGACCTGCTGACCTCATTCTTGGAGCAGGTAAGGGTCTCCCTGGGGTGTCACCCGTGTGGAAGTCCCATGGCTCTGGGGAGAAGGAGAGAGAGCTGGGGGTGCAGCCAGCCAGCTGCTGCCACCAGCGGCCCTGCTGGAGCCCCTGCCCCCGCCCTGCAGGGACCAGCCCGCCTGGCCAGGTTCCAGCGGGGGAACATGCCCCACCTCGGCCGGCACGGGGTCCTGGGGTGTCCCAAGTCCAGCTTGGGGCTCCCCATCTAAATTGCATACACACTCAGGCCCTAAATTAAAATGTCACAGGCCTGTTGGGGAGGCTCAGGTTTCCCGGTCGCAAAACACGAGCCTGCTTGATAAAACGATTTTGGTTTTGATAAATGTGGACTTTCTGTGGCAAAGACAAAGGCACCCTTGAGTCCGGAGGGGAACCTGAAACAGCACATTGCTAAAAAGTATTTCCTGATAATATTTTTAGCACCTGGAAAAAAGAATTTTTTTTTCTCTTTTGCGCCTGTGGAGTGTGTGTGTGTGTGACTGTGTTTGAAATGTAATGCCCAGCGTGGTGGAGCCTCCTGTTAACTCCAAGTCTCCCAGAAGGGACGGCACATGGCCCAGGGCAAGGACCCTGGAAGGTGAGCAGACCTGTTCCTGGGAAGTACATCCTTGCGTGGTTCTGCCTGCCGCTGGCCCCACCCAGACCAAGTGCACCAGCTCTCGGGGGGGACATTCCTCGAGCACAGGTGCCAGCTGCACCCCACCGGGCTCCTGGGGGGTGAGAGGGCTGGCGCTGGCAGAGCTCCCCACCCCCGTCATGTGAGCTGTGGCCCAAGTGTGTGACACCAGCCATCTGTCTGCTGCGACATGGACCCAGCCTGTACCCCGGGCTGTCCTGCTGGAGCCTCCTCTCGGATGGAACTTAGTCATGGCGTGACTGTATGTTGTCAACTGTGCAAAAGCAGTGTCTAGAGAGAGGGGGCCAAACACTCTGCATTCCGCCTGTCAAGCCTGTCCAATTATTGGTGGCTGTGTTGAGAAGGATTCTGAAGTTCGACCCAGGCTCAGAGCGGAAGGGTGTTCACTTCAGTTCAGTCACTCAATCGTGTCCCATTCTTTGCAACCCCATGGACTGCAGCACACCAGGCTTCCCTGTCCATCACCAACGCCCGGAGTGCGGTGAAGAGTGTGGTGACCCATTAGCAGTGATGCTCCGGGCAAAGGAGGCGTTGGTGGTGGTAGATGCCAGACGGTCACCCACTGCAGCGGCCGGTTAGAGAGCAAAGAGCAACCCAGAGACACCGGCCCCCAAGCCACCGCTGGAGAACATCGTACAGACGGGATGGGAAGGCCATGAGACAGCGTGTGACAAGAGGGCCTCTTCCCTTCCTCCCCAGCCTGGCGGCCCTGGGAGCCGGCAGTCCACTCCCTGTGGAGGAGGGACCCCAGGGGCGGTGGGTGGAGAGGAAGGAGACAAGCGCAGCCGGAGATGAGTTCGCGTTGACTCTCTCCTCTCTGCGGGCTTGGCCTCTCGGAGTCGCATGTCTGGACTGAAGCTCCCGGTGCAGAGGAGGTGCTCAGTGGGCGCCCACGGATGAAAGAGGAACAGAGCCAGATGCAGGAGGGGTCGGAGAGATCTCCCAGCACTGACCTGCAAGCCACCTGCGCTTGGACCTATGCTCTCCTGGTGATTCCCAGACCCTCCTTGCCCGGCTGCTCCCGGCAGAACTTACGTGCCTAGGACCCTCTAGGATTTGTCATATTTCAGTGAAAGTTCAACCAGTGGAGGAGACACTATTTTTACTTGTTCAACATAAAGTTGTATATTTAGGTTAAAGTGTTTTTCTAATGGAAGTAAACTGTTTTCTTAAACATTTCCAGTGGCGAGCGCGTAGCTTCTGTGTGAAAGTCTGATGGCCACCGTGCCCTGTGCAGATGGCCATGCACCCAGGCCCCAGGCCCCCCTCTGCTCCATGCACCAGCCGCCCAGCCAGCCTCAGTGTCGGGACCACACCCGGCGCGCTCCCCAGGAGTGGGACCCCGCCTGCCCTCCAGGCTCGCGACCTGCTGACCTCATTCTTGGAGCAGGTAAGGGTCTCCCTGGGGTGTCACCCGTGTGGAAGTCCCATGGCTCTGGGGAGAAGGAGAGAGAGCTGGGGGTGCAGCCAGCCAGCTGCTGCCACCAGCGGCCCTGCTGGAGCCCCTGCCCCCGCCCTGCAGGGACCAGCCCGCCTGGCCAGGTTCCAGCGGGGGAACATGCCCCACCTCGGCCGGCACGGGGTCCTGGGGTGTCCCAAGTCCAGCTTGGGGCTCCCCATCTAAATTGCATACACACTCAGGCCCTAAATTAAAATGTCACAGGCCTGTTGGGGAGGCTCAGGTTTCCCGGTCGCAAAACACGAGCCTGCTTGATAAAACGATTTTGGTTTTGATAAATGTGGACTTTCTGTGGCAAAGACAAAGGCACCCTTGAGTCCGGAGGGGAACCTGAAACAGCACATTGCTAAAAAGTATTTCCTGATAATATTTTTAGCACCTGGAAAAAAGAATTTTTTTTTCTCTTTTGCGCCTGTGGAGTGTGTGTGTGTGTGACTGTGTTTGAAATGTAATGCCCAGCGTGGTGGAGCCTCCTGTTAACTCCAAGTCTCCCAGAAGGGACGGCACATGGCCCAGGGCAAGGACCCTGGAAGGTGAGCAGACCTGTTCCTGGGAAGTACATCCTTGCGTGGTTCTGCCTGCCGCTGGCCCCACCCAGACCAAGTGCACCAGCTCTCGGGGGGGGTTGGGGGGCGAGGCCTAGGCATCTCACAAACTGCTAGAAGACTCCCTTCAGAGGCGGGCTGAGGCTCTTTCTGGGCCAGCCGCTCCCGCTGAGCCTGGAAAAACAGTCCTTCCTGGGCACGTCTGCTGAGCACCACGGCGTGCACCCTGCCCCCATAGGCGCCCAGGTCAACCCAAAACTTAGCCCCGAAGTGAGCCTTTGCTAGGGTCCCCGGCATCTCAGCCAGAGCAGGAAGTGCAGCAGAGGGCGGGACTCCCCTTGCACCCCCTGCAGGAGGCGGGCAGGTCCAGCAGGGGTCCAAGGTCAGCCTGGAAGGCCCCTACCCCAGCCACCTCCCTGGCAGGGTGGGGCCCCTGGCCCTCCCCGCTGAGGAAACAAACAGGAGCAGGCTTCTGCTGGGCTCCCCGCTGGGCTCTGAGCCCACCGCGCAGCTGGCAGACGCTGCCCGGTTCCCACCGAAAGCCACACATGGAAAAGCATGCCCTCCTGGGCTCCCACCACGGGGACCAGTCTTCTGGCCTCTCTGCCCTCCGGCGACCCCATGGGGGTCGTGTCCTGCCCCCTCCCTGCCTTTGCCAGTGAGGCTCAGGAGCGACTTTCCTGTCCTAGGAGGGCGAGGCTGCCACACCCCTCCTCTGACCTTGGCCGTGACCTCCGTGCTGCTGGCCTCCGGGCTTCCCCCACCTCCCTACTCTGCAGCTGAGCCAGCGGGCACCAGGGAGGGGTTCATGGAAATGCCCATGTGTGCCAGGGTGAGTGTGTGTGTGTGCCAGAGTGTGGGTGCGTGTATGTGTGTGTGTGCACCAGTGTGTGTGTGTGCACACACGCACTGGAGTGTGTGTGCGTTGGTGCGTGTGTGTGCATATGTGTGTGGGGTGTGTGTAGGGTGTGTGTGTGTATGTGGGTATCTGTGCTGGGATGCATGAGTGCGTGTGTGTGGATGTGGATGTGTGTGCTGACATGCGTGTGTGTGCATGTATGTGTGTGCCAGCATGTGTGTGTGCATGCTAGTGTGTGTGTGGGAGTGCATGTGTGTGTACGTATATGTGTGTGATGGTGTGTATGTGTGTGTGTGCCAGCATGTGTGTGTATGTGTGCTGGGGTCCATGTGTGTGTAGACATGTGTGTGTGCATGTGTGTGTGTGTTGGGGTGTGTGTGTGTGTTTGGGTGTGTGTATGTATGTATGTGTGCTGGTGTGTGTGTGTGTTGGGGGTGTGTGTGTGTGTGCTGGGTTGTGTGTGTGGGTGTGTTGGGGTGTGTGTGTGTGCTGGGGTGTGTGTGTGCACGCTGGGGTGTGTGTGTGTGTTGGGGTGTGAGTGTGCTGGGGTGTGTGTGTGTTGGGGTCTGTATGTGTGCTAGGGTGTGTGTGTATCTGCACTGGGGGGTGTGTGTGTGTGTGTTGGGGGGGGTGTGTATGTATGTGTATGTGCTGGTATGTGTGTATGTTGGGGTGTGTGTGTGTGTTGGGGTGTATGTGTGTGTGCTGGGGTGTGTGTATGTATATGTGTATGCTGGTGTGTGTGTGTGTTGGGGGGTGTGTGTATGCTGGAGGTGTGTGTGTGCTGGTGTGTGTGTGTGCTGGGGTGTATTATGTTGGAGTGTGTGTGTATGTGTGTGTGCTGGGGTGTGTGTGTTGGGGTGTGTGTGTGTATGTGTGTGTGCTGGTGTGTGTGTGTTGGGGTGTATGTATGTGTGCTGGTGTGTGTGTGTGTGTGTTGGAGTGTGTGTGTGTGTTGGGGTGTGTGTGTGTGTGTGTGCTGGTGTGTGTGTGTGCACTGGTGTGTGTGTGTGTTGGGGTGTATGTGTGTGTGCTGGTGTGTGTGTGTTGGTGTGTGTGTGTGTGCGCTGGTGTGTGTGTGTGCGCACACTGGGGTGTGTGTGTTTTGGGGTGTATGTGTGTGTTCTGGGGTGTGTGCACTGGGGTGTGTGTTTGTGCTGGGGTGTGTTTTGGGGTGTGTGTGTGCGCTAGGGGTGTGTGCGCCGGGTGTGTGTGTGTGCTGGTGTGTGTGTGTTTGTGTGTGCACTGGGGTGTGTGTGTGTATGTGTGCACTGGGGTGTGTGTGTGTATGTGTGTGTGTGTGTGCTGGTGTGTGTGTATGTGTGCTGGTGTGTGTGTGTGTGTGCGCTGGGGTGTGTGTGTTTTGGGGGGTGTGTGCACTGGGGGTGGTGTGTACCAGGGGTGTGTGTGTGTGCTGGTGTGTGTGTGTGTGTCCTGGTGTGTGTGTGTGCTGGGGTGTGTGTGTGTGTGCTGGTGTGTGTGTGTGTGCGCTGGGGGGTGTGTGC
>SJYG01000636.1:978139-1007428 GCA_006410535.1 Litocranius walleri
GTGTGTGTGTGTGTCCTGGTGTGTGTGTGTGTGCTGGGGTGTGTGTGTTTTGGGTGTGTGTGTGTGCTGGGGTGTGTGTGTGCTGGTGTGTGTGTCTACGTATGTGCTGGTATGTGTGTATGTGTGTGTGTGCTGGTGTGTGTGCATGCAAGCTGGGGTGTGTCTGTGCGCGTGTGTGCATGGGCACTCCCCCGCCCCCACCCCCGCCCCTGCTGAGAGCCGTGTGGCACTGGGAGCCTGCTCCCGGGGCAGGGCAGCAGTCAGGTGTCACCTCTGAATTTCTCCCGCAAACGTGCAGCTTTGGCCTTTCTCATCCTGCGTTTCTGGGAGCCACAGTTGTCCTGCTGCCCTGAGGGTCTCCAAGGCAGGAGCCTGACCCAGGGCCAGCCCCTCACATAACTGAGCAGGGTGGGGCTACAGTGGAACTGGAGGGACAGTCCCTCTCAGGGTGGTGCCAGTGGGGGATCAGCAACAGTGGGCGCCTCTTGAAACTCGGCACCTGACCCTGATACCAGCCCGGAGGGCACGAACATCGCAGGGGTGATGTGTAAACCTGTGACCCCCAGTCATACGCTCACACACACAGGACCCCTCCTAGCTCTTAAAAATCACATTTAGTGCACCTTGCTCTGACTCCAAAGCAATACATACTTGTTGAGGACGCTTGAGAAAATAGAGAGAGGCGCGAAGCCAGGTGTCAAACAGCCCAGCCAGAGAGAGCCGCTGTCCTGCTGCTCTCTGCTCATCTCTGGGCCGCGCACCCTGGTTCAGGGGCCCCAGGCTTGGCTTGTGGTCACGTATCAGCCCACACCAGCACCCGCAAGCAGGGACAGGGAGAGGCGCCGGGCTCTGGCCCTGCACTGGGGGCCCAGATGCCAGCCCCCATGGGGACAAACACTCAGGGGCTGGCGGCAGGAGGAGGGCTGGGGTGGCTGCAGACTGGAGACAGAAGCTCAGTTGTGGGCCCTCCAGGTCCTGCCCCTGCCCATGCGGCATTGTGCCCGCAGGCCAGCAGGGACCAGCCACCCTGGAAGAGAGATGCTCCCCCCAGGTTTCGCCCCAGACTCCCCTGCTGTGAGGTTTCCTTAGGTCCCCAAACCATCTCCACCAGGATTCTCCTGACGAGGCCACGCAGGGCGGAAACTTTTCTTCATGCCCTGCATTCTCCCAGGCCAGGTCCTCCGCTCATAAAACCGGATGGCAAGCCTCAGGGCTGGGGTGCAGGGTGGAGCGTGGGGCCAGCCTCTGGCCGCTTCCGGAGGAGCCCATCCAGGCACTGCCAGGCAGGGTGGCCCCTGATCCACAACACTCTGGCAGGACGGTGGCCAGGTCCCCTGGGGAGCAGGGGCCTGAAAAGGTCCCCCCAACCCCTGGGGAAACCTGTTCCCTAGGCCCAGTAACCCATGCAGGCCTGAGGGTCTGTTCCGGGACCGCTTTGTGGACAAGGCGCTTCCTCTGGGCTGGCCCCACGCGGGCGGCAGGGGACCCACGGAGGAGGAAGGGGTGGGCCGCTCCGGGGGCGCTGGGCGAGGGCTGGGCCCGCCGCCGGCCCGACGCTTTAAGAGCCTCCTAATTTGCATGGCCCGGCCCCGGCCCCGCCCAAGCCCGAGTGACCGCCGGCTGGATATTTAAATCGCGGCCACAGGGGCGGGTCCGGCCTCCAGCGCGGTCCCGCCCGGCGCCTTCCTCCGAAAGAGGCGACCCGAGCGCCGCCCGGCAGGGCGGGCGCGACCCGGGAGTCCACCTACCGACGGCGCGGCCGCGCTGTCCGCACGCCCGCCCGGCCCTGCGGATCACTCCCCACCGCGGCCTCGCTCCGGCCCGCGCTGACCGCAAAGCCCCGTCCCGTCCCCCTGCGTCCCCGCCTCGTCGCCTCCGTCCCCGCTCCGTCCCCGCTGTGTCCGGCTCGCGCCCCCGCTGTGTGTGTCCCCGCTCCGTCCCCGCCCGCCGACCCCCAGCGATGCCGCGCGGCGCCACCTGGGCGCTGCTCTTGGCCGCGGCCCTGGGGCTCGGGGCGCGCGGGGCGCGCGGCGCGGTGGCCCTCGCCGACTTCTACCCGTTCGGCACGGAGCGCGGCGACGCGGTCACCCCCAAGCAGGACGACGGCGGCTCTGGGCTGCGGCCGCTCTCCGTGCTCTTCCCGTTCTTCGGCGCCGAGCACTCCGGCCTCTACGTGAGTAACGCGAGCCCGCGGGGGGCGCCAGGGAGGGCGCTGCGCCCCGGCCGCTGCCCGCCGCCCGCCGCCCCGACTCCCGCCGCCGCCAGCAACTTGGCACCGCGGCGGCCAGAGGTGGAGTGAGGACAGCGCTTCCTCCTCCGGCGGCCAAGGCCGGACAGCGGCCCGAGGGAGCGGCGGGCGGGGCGGGGATGCGAGCTCCGGCCGGCCACCTGGGCCCTGCCGCTGCCCCTTTCCCTGCCCGACCGCCCGGGGCTGGGGTCGCGGGCCGACCCTGCGCAGCGTGGGCCGTCGGCCGTCCTGCGTGCTTCACCGACAGCGCTGCGGCGGCGGCCGGCGCGTCCTGCACTTCCCAGCGGGGCGCGCCCCTCTTCAGTTCCCCGCTTGGCTGCCAAGGTCCCAGCCCCTCTGAGGACCGCACGGCCCGTGCGTGCTTGGCACCTGAGGCCCACTGCCCCGAGGCTGGGGCCTGCCGGGACCTTCAGGGGCGCTCTGGGGAACCCGGCAGGCTGGTCCTCTCTGAGCCCCCGGTCGCTCTCCCGGGCCTGGGGACCAGTCAGGCCCAAACTGTCACACCGGACACGCGGAGGGAGCACAGGAGAGTGGGGGCCGCTGGACTCAAGCACAGCACCTCCGCTCCGGGGGGCGGGGGCCCAGGGCACAGAGGGAATGAAATGTTGCGCCTCACGGCTGCATGCGCCAGCACCCCACTGTCCCCCAAATCCTGGCTGGAAAAAGTGCTGGTGGGGCTGAAGTCCTGTAAGCTCCCACCCCGTCACCCGCCCGCCCTTTCCAGCACCCCCTCCACCGCCAGCCTCCAGTGGCTCGCCCCCATCAGCACCGCCCGGTCACTCACCCCCATCAGCACCGCCCCTCTTGACCCCAGCTCAGCCTACATCCCCTCTTCCTCTCCCGCTTGGCGCTTGGCGGCTCCGACTCCGTGGGTGGGAGGGGACAGCCATTCTCCCTCGGTGCCACCCACTGAACATCCCTCTGGGCCCGGCCTTGGACAGAGGGGCTGAGCTGACTTCCGAAAGTACGGGGCAGGCGGGCAGAGCTGCGCTCCGGGTCTCTGGGAGCCAGGGAGGCCCATACACCCTAGAAGTGGGAAAGCCCATGCTGGCACCGTCTTTCCAGAGCATTCTGTCCAAGTGCTCCTTGGGCATGCGGGCCAGGCTCAGCCGCCTGGCTCCAAGTCACAGGTGAAAACATGATTAAAACAGTTGACTCTCTTAACCGCCTCACCAAAAACACCTGCCCCTGCCAAAACAACTGGGAGAAAGGGCTCTGAAGGGGAGAGCCCTGCTAGCAAGACCCGTGGGTTCAGGACAAACCAGCACTGTGGTTCGCAAAAAAATAAGCGTCTCCAGAGGCTCTCTCTCCCGAAACTGACACAGCCCAACACCTGCCATGGGGACAGAGAGCCCGCTTCACATTACCTCTGCTCAGCGGGGAAGACAGTCGGATTCGCGAGGACACCTTGCCTGAAACAACTGCCTGCGCCCTGTGACCGAGCAGGGAGCAGGGCAGAGGGTTAGAACTAAGGGCAGAGAAGGGAAGGGGCAGGAAATGAAGGCGTTTATTCCGAAGCAAGTAGGTCAGACTGCTGCATGTGAGAGGACCCCTCTGGGCCAGCCCCCAGCTGTGATCTTTGTCTGGCCAGCCTCCAGCCCAGGCCCTGGGCTGAGGGAGAGCCCTCCAGGGCTGGGCCCCTGCCCTTGGCCTCTGCCCCCTCATCCTCAGCTAGTGCTCCGCAAAGAGCCGATTTGTGGAGTGGGAGCACACATGGGTGGGTGAAGGCAGGTCCTAGCCCCTGACACTGCCCACACCGTGACCCTGCTTTCTGCTGAGAGACGGACCCGGTGCCGCGCGTACAGGGTGGCCCCTTTCTGGGAAGCCCCTCATCTTGCCACAGCAGCTGTAGGCGGCGGCTGTCAGGCTCTGAGAACTGTCGAGAGTCCCTTCTCAACACAGACCAGGCCAACATTGCCAGGGGGCATGGCGGTGGCAGCCGCCCTGCGAAGGGGAACCCTCCTCACCAGGAGCCGGACAAGAGGCTGTGCCGTGGGCTGCCAGCCTGGCCGAGGGGCAGGGCCCACGCGGGGTGGTGTGAGGACTGAGATGCCCGCAGAGGGCCAGTGGCAACCGGAGGCCCCGTGCCCCTGCAGAAGCCCCCAGCTGCAGCCCCCTGAAGGCCGCAGAGGAAGATCTTGGCTCCTCTGGCATCAGGCGCCCACTGGCGCCTCAGGCAGCAATTCTTTTCCCTCCCCCAGGGGGTAGTGCCAGGTGGGCAGTGCCCATGAGGGTCCTGGCACCCTGGGAGGCCCGCAGTCTGCTGCCAGGTGCGCTGGCTGAGGTGTGACGTGGGGTCTGGGCCGCGTCTCTCACACTGAGCTGTGGGGGTGGTGCCCGAGGTGGTGCACCCCCACCTTGGTGTGCCCCCGCCCACCCCCATAGGCTCTTCCAGCCCCTGCTGGCCGCTCACCCGTGAAGCTGTGACCCCCTTGACTACAGAGCGCAGGTCTTCCCCGTCCTGGTCTCTGGGGCACCCTGGTGCTAGTCCCCGGGGGCCAGCCCTGAGTGGGAGCTGGAGCGTGTGGGTGAGGCAGGCAATGAGCCCTGCGAGCCCCAGGCGAGTCCTTCTGGCCGTCGACCTGGCCTGTGCCCTGGCTGGTGCCCCAGGAAGGGCTGGCTCCATGCCTGGCATCTGCTGGCCTGCTGGCAGCCCCACCTGGGGCACAGTCCCACCCGGCCTCTCCCGGACCACCCACCCAGGGGAGGTGCTTCAGCTGAGAGCCTGGTCCCCCAGCTCTGCAGGCCTGTCCCACCGGTGACAGGTGCCCAGCCAGCCCTGTCACGGCGTCTGCCCACCAAACGTCTGCAAGACCCATCTGACCCCCAGACGAAACCAGTGAGACGGAGGCAGAGCTGACCGCTGAGTTCTGCTTAGAAACGCATGAGCCCCCGGGGGGCAGGGAGGGTCCCGGCCGGGCCCCTCCCGAAACCCCCTTCTTGCTGGTGCCCGGGGAGGATGGGGAGCCAGCAGCGGTCAAGGGAGCGAGCGTCATGGGGCGGCCTGGTGACCCCACTCTGGATCAGGACTGCCAGAGGGCTGCCGCATGCATGCGTTTGTCTTTGCACACTGTGCTGGGGCGTGCGTGGAGGTGCGTGGGGGCATCATGTGCTGAGGGAAGTGCGGGCAGCCATGGCCCCCTGGCCACTCAGAGGCCCAGTGCCCGGATCCTGGCTCCCAGATGCCCGCAGGAAAAGAAGAAAACGAGTCTGGGAAATCTCGCTCCAGAAAGGAGGCGCGTGACCAACGGATGATCAGGACTCGGCGACAGGGCACAGAAGCCTCGGCTGGGGGCTCTCAGCGGCCGCAGGGGACGAGTGAGGCGTTAAAACAGTGGGAGCAGCAGCCTTGAGTCCGTTAAGTAAGCAGAAGCCAGCGGGTTCACACCGGTGGGAGTAAATGCACGACGCGACACAAGCAGAGGACGCTCTGCGTGCCCGGCGCTGGGTCGGGTCGCCGCGCGTGTGCTTGGCAGGGATCGTCCTTGCCGGGGTGATGGATGCACTGTCGGCTTCGGGGTGAAGCCGCCACTGCTGCGAGCTCCTTTCACGGTTCAGGAAGCAGCTGTCTGTGTAGCAGGAGAGGGGCATTGGGCGGGCAGGCAGGGCAGAATCCTAGCATTTGCTGAGTGTGGGTCCAAAGTGTGAGCAGTGTCTTGCAGGCTTCCTTGAGTCTGACTTTCTACCAGACACCTCATTCCCCTGGGAATGCCTTCCCGTGGGAACCCTGGAGCCCCGGGCACGCACCTTGCCACTCTCACCGGGAGGCAAGCCTGCCCGGCTTGGGAGAGCTCAGGTGGCCCTGTCCCAGCTCTCGGGGGCTGTGATGCTAGCAGTGGCCAGCTGGCCACACTGCGCCCCGGACAACCCGCCGTTCACTCACTACGGACTTGTTGCTAATTCACTTTTATGCATTCATCTCGAAACCTTGATGGAGCCCCAGAGCTGAGTCAAGTAGGGGACGCAAACCAGCCGCACTGTTTAATTTTCAGTTTTAAAGTAGCTTTCGTGTCATTTGTTCACGGTGCTCGCCCAGCCCCTGCAGGAGAGTTAGCTCCTAGAAGCAGCCTTGTAAATGTCGGTTGTTCATCTTCTCACCTTCGGGACAATACACCGCAATCCCATCATTCCGAAACAAGCACACTAAATGTTTTGGCAAAATCCCCCTGATGTGCTGTTGAGGTATTGGGGCTGCCTGTCACGCAAGTTCCCATCTGCACACTTCTCTCAGTGCTACGCCATGAGCATCCTCCAGTGCCTCAGATTTGCTGTGAAAACCTGCTTCTGCTGACAATATAATATCCCGTCCTGTGGCTGTGAGTGCTAAGTTACTTCAGCCGTGTCCGACTCTTTGCGACCTTACAGACTGTAGCCCCCCAGGCTCCTCTGTCCATGGGATTCTCCAGACAAGAATGCTAGAGTGGGTTGCCGTGCCCTCCTCCAGGGGCTCTTCCCAACCCAGGGACCAAACCCCTGTCTCTTATGTCTCCCGCACTGGCAGACAGGATTGTTACTGCTAGCGCTACTAACCGTAATTCTTGTAACTGGTTACGGGCTGTGGGCTGTGTGGCGGCCTCAGTGTTTCCTGGGATGCTTGAGTGCACGTCCAGCTCACACACCTTTGTCCAGGTCTTTGGTTCTTTCCTTTTCTTACAACAAGCTCCTCATCCACACCCTCCTCTGGGGTGAAGGGGGCTCCTCGCCTGAACTGAGTCAGCCTGGAGGGCCCTGCTTCTGGCCCCCCAGCTTCCAGGCCACACAGGGCACCTCTGGTCCAGCTGATGATGGCGTGGGGGCAGTGGGCAGGCCCAGGGACAGAAGGAGCGGGAGGACACCACTCCTGTAGCTCTGAGACTGGGCGGCTGCCCAGCTGGACACCCCCCATTCCTCCTGCGTGGGGGGCCCAGCCTCAACACTTCAGGGTCTGTAACTAGAACTCTATAACTGGGCATGTCGTTCATGAAACGCCCACTGTGTGCAAAGCAGTGCTCTCCTCCAGCCCCAGGACTCAGTCTGAGCACCAGGGGCTGAGTCCGGGGCCACAGGAGGGGCACGGTGTCCTCTGAGCTGCCCCCTTGGGCCCTGCCACCTGCTCCTGGCAGAGGGGGCACAGCATAGGCAGCCCAGAGGCCTGCTGGAGGTGGGGGCTGGGGTCCCGGAAGAGTGCACCATCCCCAGAGTGCGCCCGGCAGGGTGTGGGAGAGGAAACACCAGGTCTGCACTCTGAGACGACATCTAGTGGGGGAGCGGCTATGGCGCTCAGGGCAGCAGGCTGTGCTGAGTGTGGGCTGCTGTCCCCAGTGTCCAGGGTCCCCTGGGGACTTGGGGTCTTGTCCTGGGGACACCTGGCCGAGGGATGACAGGTGAGGGAAGAAGGTGGCTTTGTTGGAGGGGGGTGGAGCAGGAGCTGTGGTCTGGTGGGGGGTGTGGGGGCAGGGGAGGGGCGGTGAGGCCTGCGGGAGGCTCAGGACAGGGCCTGGCCCTCCTGAAGAGGCCACCCTGGTGAAGGGGCTCAAGGGCCTGGGCTCAGGGCCACTGGCAGGGCCACGAGGCCAGGGAGGAGACCAGAGGGTAGTCACAGGGAGGCCCTGATTGGCAGTGGACAAGGGGCAGGGCGTGCAGCTCAGGAGGGCCTGGAGGAGGGCTGTCCTCCAACCCGCCCTCTGGGGGACTCTTTCTAACCCCCACCCCCCGCGGGGCCTGACGCCAGCCCTCTGCCCATCCCCAGCCCTCACCCTGGTGCCATGGCAGCGGCTCCAGCCCCCTCAGTCCGCTCTGGCACTCCTGCGGCCAGGAGAGGCCCGCCCGGCACACGGGGCGCTTAGGAAGGGCCAGCCTCTCCTCTACAGGCTCTGGTATCCAGGGCCCCACCTTGCCCAGGGCCCCGGGCCCAGCCCACAGTTGTCCTGTGAGCAGGACCCCAGTCCCCAGCTGTGCTTGTGGAAGGAATCCTGGTTCCCTAGAAAGCTGCCAGGAAATAAAAGACATGCCTACATTTTTCAAAACAAGCTTATAAAAGGCCTCGGGGCTTTATTGTTTTATTTCTGGCAGAGACGTCAAAGCAGGAACTGAGGCCCCGCCCTCTGTGATCTGATGTTTGCAGAGCTGGGTGCTGCAGCCACGGGCCCCTACAGGCTGGCCCACCCAGCCCGGAGCAGCCCCTACCCAGCAAGGGCGGCTCTAGCCAGCCCCAAACTGCCTGGCTCAGGGGCCAGCCACGCACATGCCCCACACTTTCAGCTGCAAGTGGCCCCTGAGAGGTCTCCAGGACATTTCCACTCCTTCCCCGCTTTATCCAAGTTGGAAAAGCCTCCAGGCGGTCTCTGCACTTTCTCCTGGGTCAGGGGAGGGCCGGCCCTGCTGCCAGCCCTCTTCCTGGCCACATGTGCCCCTAGTCAAGGGCAGGCCTCCTCCATGCCCCAGGGGCCACCTTCCTGCTGAACGTGGCCCTGGGTCTGTCCCAAGGGACCAGCGACTCCCCCACCAAGATCCTCACCTGCCAGGGTCCTAGGCGAGGAGTCAGCACTGCTGCTGCCTGCTCCACGTGATCGGCTCCATCCACACCGCCTTCACGGGGCAGCCTGGGAGGCAGCCCCAGCCTGGGGGCCAGTGCTTAGACCCCCAGAGACGAGGACCCTACTGTGGGCGAGCACAGCAAAGCCAGCACTGCCCCTAAGGCCTGGGCTTGAGAAGACCGGAGGGTGGCCACAGGGAGACCCTGGACGTCAGGAACTGCAGGGAAGTGGGGGGCAGAAGGGGCTTCGGAGTCAAAGTCCTGCAGGCTGCTCCCAGGCGCCCTGCTTCCTTCCTGCCTCGGGGATGCCTCCCTGCCTTTCTGCCAGCATCCCAAGGTGAGGGAAGCCGGCAGGCCCCCACCCCCGCTGGCTTCAGGCCCTAAGGGGCGATGGGTGCAGGACCCCCAGCAAACAGCCAGTTCCATGTTGGGTTTCTGATCCATCAGCGGCTGAGGAGGTGCAGGCTCTCGCAAAGGGTCCCGGTCGAATCCTTTCTCCTGTTTTCCTGTCTGTTGTGTGTTTACCAAGTGCTAGTGCAAGTAGAAAAATAATAATAAGACTGACCTCCTGTGGAGGTTGCACTTGCAGGCCCCTAAGGGGAGGAAACACAGGGTAGGGTAGACAGGGGCTCCCTAAGGGGCCCCCCCCACCCCCAGACTCTGCCCCGCCCGGGGATGTTCTTCTCTGAACAAAGGAAGTCCAAGGACGGTCCTGTCCAGGTGGGAGCGCTGGCCATCGGCCTGGCTGCTCAACACAGGGCCCGCGCCTCCCCACCGCGGTCCCAGCCCTGCTGGGCCCTGGCAGCGGAACAGGGCCGGCTTGTTCTGCCTCCTTCCTGGCCCACACCCCGTGGGAAGGGCGGCAGCCATCTGAGGCGGGCCCGAGAGGGGAGCCGGAGGCGGCCAAGTGCTGGCGGGCAGGCCGGAGGCCTCTGCACACGCCGCACGCACCTGAGCCCGGGCTTCAAAGGCAGGAAAGAGACTTGGCGGAGCGTCGGCGGAGCCAGGCGGCCGGGCCAGCTTGGGGGCTGCCGGATGCGGGCCGGGCGGGCGGGCGGGCAGGTCCTCCGGCAGGTGGCCCACCCCCGGGACCCTGCGGCCACGGCCTTGGCCTCCTGCCCTCCTAACTGCGTCCCCCCTCCAGAGCGGCTCCTCACCCTCCACTCCGTTTACCTAAACCCAGACGCAGAGCCGGACCTGCGCCAGTGCGCAGCTCCGAGCGCAGGCCCCGCCCCGCCAGCCCCGCCACGCCCCCACGCTCTCCCAGACCACGCCCCCACATTGGCCTCGCCACGCCCACAGCCCTGACCACGCCCCCGCATCCCTGCTGAGGTCGCAGTGCTGCACCTGCCTTCCTCCAAACAGTTTAGGTTCCTCCATCCATATTCTGCCTACCTATTTATAATTAAAATATGTTCAAGCTACCGCACAATTGCACTCACCTCACACGCTAGCAAAGTAATGTTCAAAATTCTCCAAGCCAGGCTTCTTGTGAACCAAGAACTTCCAGATGTTCAAGCTGGATTCAGAAAAGGAAAAGGAACCAAAGATCAAATTGCCAGAATCCGTTGGATCATTGAAAAAGCAAGACAGTTCCAAAAAACATCTACTTCTGGTTCATTGACTACCCTAAAGCCTTTGTGTGGATCACAACAAAGTGTGGGAAATCCTTCAAGAGATGGGAATACCAGACCACCTGACTTGCCTCTTGAGAAATCTATATGCAGGTCAAGAAGCAACAGTTAGAACCGGACATGGAACAACAGACTGGTTCCAAATCAGGAAAGGAGTGCCTCAAGGCTGTATATTGTCACCCTGCTTATTTGACTTTTATGCAGAGTACATCATGCTTACTGGATGAAGCACAAGCTGGAATCAAGATTGCAGGGAGAAATATCAATAACCTCAGATATGCAGATGACACCAACCTTACAGCAGAAAGTGAAGAGGAACTGAAGAGTCTCTTGATGAAAGTGAAAGAGGAGAATGAAAAAGCTGGCTTAAAACTCAACATTCAGAAAAGTAAGATCATGGCATCTGGTCCCATCACTTCATGGCAAATAGATGGGGAAACAATGGAAACAATGAGATACTTTATTTTCTTGAGCTCCAAAACCACTGCAGATGGTGACTGTAGCCATGAAATTAAAAGACGCTTACTCCTTGGAAGGAAAGTTATGACCAACCTAGTTAGCATATTCAAAAGCAGAAACATTACTCTGTCAACAAAGGTTCGTCTAGTCAAGGCTATGGTTTCTCCAGTGGTCATGTACGGATGTGAGAGTTGGACTATAAAGAAGGCTGAGGACCAAAGAATTGATGCTTTTGAACTGTGGTGATGGAAAAGACTCTTGAGAGTCCCTTGGACTGCATGGAGATCAAACCAGTCAATCCTAAAGGAAACCAGTGCTGAATATCCATTGGAAGGACTGATGCTGAAGCTGAAGTTCAAATACTTTGGCCACCTGATGCGAAGAACTGACTCATTGGTAAAGACCCTGATGCTGGGAAAGACTGAAGGCAGGAGAAGAAGGTTATGACAGAGGATGAGATGGTTGGATAGCATCAGTGACTCAATGGACATGAGTTTGAGCAAGCTCCGAGAGTTGGTGGTGGACAGGGAAGCCTGGTGTGCTGCAGTCCATGAGGTCCCAGAGAGTCAGATACGACTGAGTGACTGAACTGATAATTAAAATATATTATTCAATATTTAAAGTAATATATTTAAATTATTAATACCTAGATCATCTTCAGGAGAAGGCAGTGGCAGCCCACTCCAGTACTCTCGCCTGGAAAATCCCATGGATGGAGGAGCCTGGTGGGCTGCAGTCTATGGGGTTGCTAAGAGTCAGACACGACTGAGCGACTTCTCTTTCACTTTTCACTTCCATGCATTGGAGAAGGAAATGGCAATCCACTCCAGTGTTCTTGCCTGAAGAATCCCAGGGACGGGAGAGCCTGGTGGGCTGCCGTCTATGGGGTCACGCAGAGTCGGACACGCCTGAAGCGGCTTAGCAGCAGCAGCAGATCACCTTCAAGCTGTTCATCAGTTTCTCCGCGGTGGACTTTTGGGCTTGTTCTTAACTTTTAGACCATTCTTACTGGTGCTGTTTGCAAAAACCCCTGAACACATGTCCGGGTGCACGTGGGCGCTGGTGTAGGGGTGGGCCCTGCAGGGAGAGGGCCCACCTGCCACTCCACCCCTGATCCAGTGGTGAGGGTGGGTGAACTGTGGTCCTGATGTTTTTTTTCATTCCTGAGGCTGAGTGCCGGATTTCCTCATTTGTAAATGCACTAAGTCTTTTCTCTTTTCTACTGAGTTTCCTTTTTTTCATGTTACTTTATGGGAGTTCTGTATCTTCACTGGGTCACAATCCTTGCAAATAGATTTTCCTTTTTTTCTGCACCTATTTCACTCTCTGTAGTGGCATCCTGGGTGAATAGACACACTTGAGTATAATGTGGTAAATGAACCCATCTTTATTTTTATAGCCTGTGCCTGATTTTAAAAATTCCCCGCAAGGCATGAATACATTTCCAGTCATCCTCTCACCCGCCAGCAGCCTCACAGCTGTGTGGCTTGGTCGCTCACACCTGTGCCCCTGCACATGCACACATGAAGCAGGTGCGTGACTCCACTTGAAGGAAAGCAGCCCCTTCGGCCGCCTCCCTTGCCTGAGGGTGCACATGCTCAGCCACTTTTCTGTGTCTATTTAGATCGTCTCCGATACTTTCAGGACAGTTTTATAGCTGATGGCAGGGAAGACCTGCATGGTTTTTGTTAGACTTATCCTTGAGGACTTGATATTTTCTGTACTATATAGACGGTTTCTTTACTTCATTTCTTTTCTACTTACTTCTGTTAATGCAGAATCTCAGTTGAGCTCTTACTTTTTCTAATATTATAGTTAAAACCAGACCAAACCTCTTATTAATTTTACTACCTTATCCCGATTCGTTTGGGTTTTCCACATTCGTGTTCGTGGCATTTGCAGCTGGTGACTGTGGAGTTTCTCCATTGCTAATCATTCTACACTTGGACTCATTTTTCGTCTTGCTGTACTGGCGGGATACCTGTATCCAGCAGATGCATTGTTGGCAGGATCCAAAGAAGGAAGCGGTCCACATTTCACGATGAAACGCGTTGCTTCTTACTGTTTGCTCTCAGGATGCTCTTTTATCAGGTTAGGATGTCCTCTCATGGGCTTCCCTGGTGGCGCTAGTGGTAAAGAGCCTGCCTGCCAGTGCAGGAGACAGAAGAGAGGGGGGTTCGATCCCTGGGTCAGGAAGGTCCTCTAGAGGAAGGCATGACTACCAACTCCAGTATTCTTGCCTGGAGATTCCCAGGGATAGTCATATTCCTATTTTCATATTTGGGGAATTTTTATCACATGCGGATGTTGGCTATTACTAGATACCATCTCTATGCCTACAGAAATGATTGATGATTATATGATTTTCACAGTTAACCCGTTAAATCAGTCATTTAAATTAACATTTTCTAATGTAAAGGCACACTTGTATTTCTAACAAAAATCCAAGTCGGTAATGATTATTTATCCAATTTATATACTGCTGGATTCACTTTGCTAATAATGCATTAATATTTCAGCAGATGTTATATGTGTGATTGGCCCATTATTGACTGGCCTTGTTAACTTTTACCATCAAGGTCATGCAAGCCTTGTAGAATGAGCTATTCTGTCTGGAAGAATCTGTGCACCTCTGGGCTGACCTCCTAGATGTTTGGTAGAACTCACTGGAGCTGCCACCTGGACCTAGAGCTTTCTTGGGGGGAAAATTTTGAGTGGCCCACCCCCGGGACCCTGCGGCCACGGCCTTGGCCTCCTGCCCTCCTAACTGCGTCCCCCCTCCAGAGCGGCTCCTCACCCTCCACTCCGTTTACCTAAACCCAGACGCAGAGCCGGACCTGCGCCAGTGCGCAGCTCCGAGCGCAGGCCCCGCCCCGCCAGCCCCGCCACGCCCCCACGCTCTCCCAGACCACGCCCCCACATTGGCCTCGCCACGCCCACAGCCCTGACCACGCCCCCGCATCCCTGCTGAGGTCGCAGTGCTGCACCTGCCTTCCTCCAAACAGTTTAGGTTCCTCCATCCATATTCTGCCTACCTATTTATAATTAAAATATGTTCAAGCTACCGCACAATTGCACTCACCTCACACGCTAGCAAAGTAATGTTCAAAATTCTCCAAGCCAGGCTTCTTGTGAACCAAGAACTTCCAGATGTTCAAGCTGGATTCAGAAAAGGAAAAGGAACCAAAGATCAAATTGCCAGAATCCGTTGGATCATTGAAAAAGCAAGACAGTTCCAAAAAACATCTACTTCTGGTTCATTGACTACCCTAAAGCCTTTGTGTGGATCACAACAAAGTGTGGGAAATCCTTCAAGAGATGGGAATACCAGACCACCTGACTTGCCTCTTGAGAAATCTATATGCAGGTCAAGAAGCAACAGTTAGAACCGGACATGGAACAACAGACTGGTTCCAAATCAGGAAAGGAGTGCCTCAAGGCTGTATATTGTCACCCTGCTTATTTGACTTTTATGCAGAGTACATCATGCTTACTGGATGAAGCACAAGCTGGAATCAAGATTGCAGGGAGAAATATCAATAACCTCAGATATGCAGATGACACCAACCTTACAGCAGAAAGTGAAGAGGAACTGAAGAGTCTCTTGATGAAAGTGAAAGAGGAGAATGAAAAAGCTGGCTTAAAACTCAACATTCAGAAAAGTAAGATCATGGCATCTGGTCCCATCACTTCATGGCAAATAGATGGGGAAACAATGGAAACAATGAGATACTTTATTTTCTTGAGCTCCAAAACCACTGCAGATGGTGACTGTAGCCATGAAATTAAAAGACGCTTACTCCTTGGAAGGAAAGTTATGACCAACCTAGTTAGCATATTCAAAAGCAGAAACATTACTCTGTCAACAAAGGTTCGTCTAGTCAAGGCTATGGTTTCTCCAGTGGTCATGTACGGATGTGAGAGTTGGACTATAAAGAAGGCTGAGGACCAAAGAATTGATGCTTTTGAACTGTGGTGATGGAAAAGACTCTTGAGAGTCCCTTGGACTGCATGGAGATCAAACCAGTCAATCCTAAAGGAAACCAGTGCTGAATATCCATTGGAAGGACTGATGCTGAAGCTGAAGTTCAAATACTTTGGCCACCTGATGCGAAGAACTGACTCATTGGTAAAGACCCTGATGCTGGGAAAGACTGAAGGCAGGAGAAGAAGGTTATGACAGAGGATGAGATGGTTGGATAGCATCAGTGACTCAATGGACATGAGTTTGAGCAAGCTCCGAGAGTTGGTGGTGGACAGGGAAGCCTGGTGTGCTGCAGTCCATGAGGTCCCAGAGAGTCAGATACGACTGAGTGACTGAACTGATAATTAAAATATATTATTCAATATTTAAAGTAATATATTTAAATTATTAATACCTAGATCATCTTCAGGAGAAGGCAGTGGCAGCCCACTCCAGTACTCTCGCCTGGAAAATCCCATGGATGGAGGAGCCTGGTGGGCTGCAGTCTATGGGGTTGCTAAGAGTCAGACACGACTGAGCGACTTCTCTTTCACTTTTCACTTCCATGCATTGGAGAAGGAAATGGCAATCCACTCCAGTGTTCTTGCCTGAAGAATCCCAGGGACGGGAGAGCCTGGTGGGCTGCCGTCTATGGGGTCACGCAGAGTCGGACACGCCTGAAGCGGCTTAGCAGCAGCAGCAGATCACCTTCAAGCTGTTCATCAGTTTCTCCGCGGTGGACTTTTGGGCTTGTTCTTAACTTTTAGACCATTCTTACTGGTGCTGTTTGCAAAAACCCCTGAACACATGTCCGGGTGCACGTGGGCGCTGGTGTAGGGGTGGGCCCTGCAGGGAGAGGGCCCACCTGCCACTCCACCCCTGATCCAGTGGTGAGGGTGGGTGAACTGTGGTCCTGATGTTTTTTTTCATTCCTGAGGCTGAGTGCCGGATTTCCTCATTTGTAAATGCACTAAGTCTTTTCTCTTTTCTACTGAGTTTCCTTTTTTTCATGTTACTTTATGGGAGTTCTGTATCTTCACTGGGTCACAATCCTTGCAAATAGATTTTCCTTTTTTTCTGCACCTATTTCACTCTCTGTAGTGGCATCCTGGGTGAATAGACACACTTGAGTATAATGTGGTAAATGAACCCATCTTTATTTTTATAGCCTGTGCCTGATTTTAAAAATTCCCCGCAAGGCATGAATACATTTCCAGTCATCCTCTCACCCGCCAGCAGCCTCACAGCTGTGTGGCTTGGTCGCTCACACCTGTGCCCCTGCACATGCACACATGAAGCAGGTGCGTGACTCCACTTGAAGGAAAGCAGCCCCTTCGGCCGCCTCCCTTGCCTGAGGGTGCACATGCTCAGCCACTTTTCTGTGTCTATTTAGATCGTCTCCGATACTTTCAGGACAGTTTTATAGCTGATGGCAGGGAAGACCTGCATGGTTTTTGTTAGACTTATCCTTGAGGACTTGATATTTTCTGTACTATATAGACGGTTTCTTTACTTCATTTCTTTTCTACTTACTTCTGTTAATGCAGAATCTCAGTTGAGCTCTTACTTTTTCTAATATTATAGTTAAAACCAGACCAAACCTCTTATTAATTTTACTACCTTATCCCGATTCGTTTGGGTTTTCCACATTCGTGTTCATGGCATTTGCAGCTGGTGACTGTGGAGTTTCTCCATTGCTAATCATTCTACACTTGGACTCATTTTTCGTCTTGCTGTACTGGCGGGATACCTGTATCCAGCAGATGCATTGTTGGCAGGATCCAAAGAAGGAAGCGGTCCACATTTCACGATGAAACGCGTTGCTTCTTACTGTTTGCTCTCAGGATGCTCTTTTATCAGGTTAGGATGTCCTCTCATGGGCTTCCCTGGTGGCGCTAGTGGTAAAGAGCCTGCCTGCCAGTGCAGGAGACAGAAGAGAGGGGGGTTCGATCCCTGGGTCAGGAAGGTCCTCTAGAGGAAGGCATGACTACCAACTCCAGTATTCTTGCCTGGAGATTCCCAGGGATAGTCATATTCCTATTTTCATATTTGGGGAATTTTTATCACATGCGGATGTTGGCTATTACTAGATACCATCTCTATGCCTACAGAAATGATTGATGATTATATGATTTTCACAGTTAACCCGTTAAATCAGTCATTTAAATTAACATTTTCTAATGTAAAGGCACACTTGTATTTCTAACAAAAATCCAAGTCGGTAATGATTATTTATCCAATTTATATACTGCTGGATTCACTTTGCTAATAATGCATTAATATTTCAGCAGATGTTATATGTGTGATTGGCCCATTATTGACTGGCCTTGTTAACTTTTACCATCAAGGTCATGCAAGCCTTGTAGAATGAGCTATTCTGTCTGGAAGAATCTGTGCACCTCTGGGCTGACCTCCTAGATGTTTGGTAGAACTCACTGGAGCTGCCACCTGGACCTAGAGCTTTCTTGGGGGGAAAATTTTGAACACTAATTAGATTTCTTTATGATTATATATTAAAAAATAGGTTGTCTGTTTCCATTCACATGTGGTAAGCTGTTTTTCTCAAGGGAATATCCATTTTTATATACAATTTCAAGGTTATTAACATAAAACTGTTGAGCTCTGGGGTTTGATGGTACCTTCCTGACACGCCAGCATCAGCCTGTCACTGCTGCCTGGAGGCTGCCCAGGCCCAGGGCTCCCCGGCGGCTGTTAGGAGCCGTGGCAAAGCAAGCACACACCATGTGGTTTGCATTGGTGTCCCTGGCTCTCTGAGTCCCACGAGGCCACACAGAGGGGCCCAGGCAGATGGAACCCAGACTGTGGGTTTGCATCACAGCCGGGAAACCCTGGGCCCAGGAACTCCACCTCTCTTGTGGCAAGCCCGCCTTTGTCCCCAAGGGAGACCACACTTTGTCCAAGGCCGATCTCTACAAAGACAGACTCAAGACCCAGCGCAGGCGGGGAGCAGACCACCTCCCTCCTGGCCCCCCTCCCCTCTGGCTCCACCAAGTCTGCCTGGCTGTCTGACTCCGGCCAGCAGAGGCCAGGACCAAGTCCAGGCGACCTGCTGCCCTCGGGACAGGTGCAGGCGGCTGAGCGTGGGTCCCACGGGGGCCGGAGTGCTCCACGGCCAGGCCTCCACCCACCAGGACCCATGACTGCGTGCAAACCACCTGCTGACCTCAGCCACCCTCCCCAGGGATCACAGAGGAGCCCCCCGGCACAGGCAGACCCCTGCCCACCCCTCCATAGCCGTCCTCGCCTGCAGACCTGGGGGACTCGGGCTCTTGTCCAGGGTCTGTTAAACTTGATTCAGACCTCCTGGCCCACTGGTGTGGCTAACGACCGAGGCCATGTCACCCAGCTCTTGTGGCCTCAGTCACCACACACAGCAGACCCCAAGGCCAAGTGTGCGTTGCTTTCCAGGAGATGGAAGCAAAGGCGCACTGGCGTGTTTCCCGTGGGGTGGGGCCCGCACCAGGGCAGCAGGTGTAGCAGGGCAGTGTGCGACCCAGGCAGGCTGGCTACACGGGGGTCAGCAGCCAGACTGGGCAGCGCTGCAGTCAGGGAGAGGGGTGCCCCCGTCGTCCCGGCCCCTGCCCAGAGGGCCACCAAAGGGGGCCAGACCCTTCCTGGGGCCGCGCTCTGCAAGCAAACAGGGCCGGAGGGGTGGACAGGGCAGAGGCCTTGGGGTGATCTGGAGGCGGCTGGCCACACGCTCGTGACACCAGGTGCCCCCAGAGGGTGGGGAAGAGGGGTGCCCATCGGACTGCTGACGCCAACCTCTGCAGAGGCGAGGGTGCCTGTGAGAAGCGCCCCCGTCACTGCCAGACACAGAGTTCCAGGGGGTGGATGGTGACAGTGCCGTGGCCAGAGCGGGCAGGTAAGGCTGAAGGGCAGCACCATTGTGGAAGCGTATGGACAGCAGTGAGCACCCACCCTGGCCGCGACAGGCCAGCGTCTGTGCCCACAGGCCTGGCAAGCGGCGGTGGCTTTGCTGCCTGGCGCAGAGCCCTTCCTTTCGCTGGGTCCGTGGTGGTGGCCGTGTCTCTGGCCCCAGGAAGGCCTCGGGGCATCCCCACCAGTCCTGTCAGAGGACAGACACCCCTGGGTACCCGCCCGAGAGCCCCAGCCGGGAGACCAGCAGCCCGTTGCCACAGCAACAGGCCCAGGGAGGGGCCCCTTGGTCCAGCAGCAGCAGCCCCAGGACACGGGGCTGCAGACCTCTCTGTAAGGTCAGGCGGTGACCCTGGGCGTGTGGTGGCCGCCAGGGCTCTGAGCAGGTGGTCGGCATGTGAACAAGTGGAAACGCAGCTGGGTCCCCTAAATCATGGTCAGGGAACCCAGCCCATGCCCGTGTGTGTGAGCCCGGTGCTCGGAGTGCGCTTGCCCTTTTAAAGGGCTGTAAGAACAAAGGAGAGGAGCAATGCAGCCTACGCGCGTGGAGACCGTGGTTCCGGATGAGAGTATTTACCCTCCGGCCCTGCGCACAGCAGTCAGCAGACCCTCCCGCAGACCCTGAGCAGCCCCCGCCCCCTACCGCCACCGTGGGCCAGGACAAACTGCGTGTCTGGAGCCTCAGAGCACCCTCCGCGGTCGGGGCTGGAGCGGGATGGGTCTGCCCATCGCCCTTCCCCAGAAGGGGCTGGGGCTGGACGGCTGCTGCCCCCCAGTGGACACCATCGGTCCGGCTTAGCTGCGCCGTGTGTGAATCAGGCGGGCTTTCGGGGGACCCACTGAAACTCGAGGCCCCGCCAAGCCAGGGCTGTGCTCCTGCTGCTGGGGTGGGGCTGAGCCCCCCAGGGCAGCTGCCGCCGTTCTCGGTGGAACCGAGCCGACCCTTGGCCCGTCCACCTTCCTGATTTGGCCACCCACCCTGCTGGCCCTTCCCTTGTCAGTGGTCCAGCCAAGTCGGCCTGCCCCAGCTGGGGGGGTGGACAGAGTCACAGGCCCCACGGGTCACGCTCCGCTCCTGATTGCTCTCGCGGGGAGCAGCAGCGCCCCCAAGTTTTACACAGGATGCACTGGGCGCTGACTCGGGCAGGGGGCGCGCTGGGCAAGGACGTGGGTCTGCGCGGGGCTCCCGGCTCCAGGTCCTGCTGCTGCAGGCGCAGGGGTCGGGGTGGGAGGGGTCTGTGCCGCCCGTCCCTCTGCACGTGCGGGGCCCCTCAGAGGAGACCCCAGACACTTCCCCGACAGACGTGCAGGGGCGGTCCCACCTTCACACACGGAGGCCACGTGGCCCAGATCCACCCACGGGGTCCTGTCCCCGCTGCAAACCCGTCTAAGCCCCAGTAAACGGACTCAGGCATCTTCTGCTGCCTCCGGAGCACGGTAGGTAGGGGCGCGCAGCGGACCCGCCCTAACCCCAGTGCAGGGGCTCGACGGGGCGGACAGAGCGCGGCCCCTCCTCCTCGCTCCCCGCGAGGCCGCCCCCCGCCTGCCCCTCCTCCTTCTCGCGTCTCTCTTTCTTTCTCTTTCATCTTCACCACTGAGATCGAATTCACATACCCTACGTTCCCCCTTCATGGATCACAGGCTTGTGGCAAATGGACTTGAGCGGTGTGCTTAGTCGCTCAGTCCCGTCTGACTCTTTGTGACCCCATGGACTCTAGCCCGCCAGGCTCCTCTGTCCTTGGCATCCTCCAGGCAAGAATACTGGAGCGGGCTGCCATTCCCTCCTCCAGGAGATCTTCCCGACCCAGGGATCCAACCCATGTGTTTTGTGTCCTGCCTTAGCTGGTGGACTCTTTACCACTGAGCCACCTGGGAAGCCCCGTGAAGGGACTCATGTAACTCAGTGAAATTATGGCCATGCCGTGCAGGGCCACCCAAGACAGACAGGTCACAGTGAGTTCTGAAAAATCGTGGTCCACTGGAGAATGAAATTGCAACCCACTCCAGTATTCTCTTTTATTCCAATCCCGAAGAAGGGCAATGCCAAAGGAATGTTCAAACTACCATATAACCACACTCATTACACGTTAGCAAGGTTATGCTCAAAATCCTTCAAGCTAGGCTTAAGCAGTATGTGAAACGAGAACTTCCAGATTACAAGCTTGGTTTCAAAGAGGCAGAGGAACAAGAGAACCAATGTTCAACATTCACTGGATGATGGAGAAAGCAATCGAGTTCCAGAAAAACATCTACTTTTGCTTTCATAGTAAAGCCTTTGACTGTGTGGATCACAACAAACTGTGGAAAATTCTTAAAGAGACGGGAATACCAGACCATCTTACCAGTCTCCCGAGAAACCTGTATGCAGGTCAAGAAGCAACCTGTATGGAACAACGGACTGGTTCCAAACTGGGAAGGAGTACATCAAAGCTGTATAGTGTCACCCTGCTTACTTATATGCAGAGTACATCATGAGAAATGCTGGGCTGGATGAAGGTCAAGCTGGACTCAAGATTGCTGGGAGAAATATCAATAACCTCAGATATGCAGATGACACCACTTTAATGGCAGAAAGCAAAGAGGAACTACAGAGCGTCTTGAAGAAAGGGAAAGAAGAAAGTGAAAAAACTGACTTGAAACTCAACATTCAGAAAACTAAGATCATGGCATCTGGTCCCATCACTGCATGGCAAATAGAAGGAGGGAAAGTGGAAACAGTGACAGACTTAATTTTCTTGGGCTCCAAAACCACTGCAGATGGTGAGAGCAGCCATGAAATTAAAATCTATGCTTGTTCCTTGGAAGGAAAGCCATGGCAAGCCTAGACAGAGTATTAAAAACAGAGACATCCATGTTGTCGATAAAGGTCCATATGGTCAAAGCTATGGTTTTTCCATTAGTCATGTATGGATGTTAGAGCTAGACCATAAAGAAGGCTGAGCACCGAATAATTAATGCTTTCGAACTGTGGTGTTGGAGACCATGGACTCTTGAGAGTCCCTTGGACTGCAAGGAGATCAAACCAGTCAATCCTAAAGGAAATCAATCCTGAATATTCACTGGAAGGACTGATGCTGAAACTGAAGTGGGAATACTTTGGCCACCTGATGTGAAGAGTCAACTCATCGGAAAAGACTGTGATGCTGGGGAAGACTGAAGGCAAAAGGAGAAGCGGGTGGCAGAGGATGAGACGACATCACCAACTGAATCGACGTGAGTTTGACCAAGTTCTGGCAGATGGCAAAGGACAGCAGAGCCTGGCGTGCTGCAGTCCATGGGGTCGCAAATAGGTGGAGGTGTCCTAGCACCTGACAACAGCAAGCCTACAGTTCACCCTCTTACAATGCAGTGGCTTTCCATGTATTTTCAGACCTGTGTGTCCGTCACCACAATCGCTCTTAGAATATTTTCTTCACCCCAAAAGAAACCTTGCACCCCGAGTTGCCACCCTCCAGCTTCTTAGCGCGCCCCTGACCTGGGCAACCACTAATGTGCCTTGCACCCATGGATTTGCCTATTCTACATGTTCTGCATAAGCCAAATCATATAGTCTTTTGTGACTGGCCTCTCTCACGTAATGTTTTCAGGGTTCACTCATGCTGTGGGCAGTGTCAGTATGCATCTCTTTTATTTGCCAAAAATATTCCGTTTATTTTTAGTTTATCCACTCCTTCACTGATGCAAAGCTGGGCTGCTTACTCCTTTGGTCATTGTTAATAGTGCTGTTATGGACATCTGTGTCCACACTGGTGTGTGGACATGTTTCCGGTTCTCTTGTATGTATACAGATATAGTCCCAGGTGTAGAGTTGCTAGGGCATGGAGTTGTTCTGTGTTTAACCACATTGTTTTCCACAGAGGCTGCACGATTTCATGTTCCACCAGGGATATGTGAGGGTTCTAGTGTCTTCCTATCTTCACAAACATTTGTTATGACCTATTTTTTCCCCATGATTCCCATCCTAGTGGCTATGAAGTAGCATCTCAACTGGGCTTTCTTTAATGTTCTATTTGCTCTTAGTTATAGCTGCAGTCTGCAGGATCTTCAGCTGAGGCAGGTGGGGTTTGGCTCCCTGGCCGGGGACTGAACCTGGGCCCACTGCACTGGGAGCACAGAGCCTGCCACTGGGCCACTAGTGAAGTCCCTCTCTGTGGTTCTGAGTTTCACCTCCCTGACAACTAATGATGCTGAGCATCTTTTCATGTGGTTATCGGCCGTTTGCATGTCTTCTTTGGAGAAATGCCTATTCAAGCCTTTTGACTTCTTTTATTGGGTTGTCTTTTTCTAAATACCATTTTTTACAGCAGTTTTAAGTTCACAGACAAATTGAGAGGATGGTATAGAGACTTCCTATATGCCCCTTGCCCCCCTCATGACCACCTCCCCTTTATCTGCATCCTCAACGAGAGGGCACCTACACGGACATAGCGCTACCCCCAGCGCCCACAGTTTGCGTTCGGGCCACTCTTGGTGCTGGTGTCCTGTGGCTTTGGACAAATGTCTCAGGATGCTGTCCCTCGATTTGGTGGCAGCGTCCCTCCGCCAGCCCCTGGCGGCCGCCGACCCTCTTCCCGTCTCCATGGTGCTACCTTTTCTGGAACGTCTTATAGTTCAAATCACATAGCATGTCGCCTTTTCAGGCTGACATTTTTACTTAATGTGCATGTAGGTTTCATCTGTATTTTTTCATGACTTCACAGCTCATTTCTTTTTACTGCTGAGTAATATTCTGTTGCCTAGATGGACCACAGTTTAATTATTCATTCATCTACCGAAGGTTATCTTGGTTTTTTCCAGGTTTGGGCAGTTATGCATGAAGTTGCTGTAAATATCAGTGTGCAGGTATTTGTGCGAACAAAAATTTTCAACTCTCTTGGCTAAATTCTAAGAGTGACAATTACTGGATCACGTGGAAAGAGTACGTTTAGTTTTCCAAGAAACCGCCCCTCTGTCTTCCGAAGTGGCTGCGTCGTTTGACTTTTGCGCCATGAGCGGTGAGAGAAAGGTTCTGCTGCCCCACATCCTCCCAGCACTCGGTGCTGGAAGTGTTCTGGATTTCGGGGCGAATAGGCCTGCAGTGCTATCTCACTGTTGTTCCGACTTGCATTTCCCTGGTAACCTGCGAGGTGGAGCATCTTTTCGGTACGCGTATTCGCCATCTGCACGCCTACTTTGGCTGAGGGTCTGTAAGACTTCTGGCCCAGTTTTTGACCAGGTTGTTTGTTTTCTCATTGTTTAGTTTTGAGAGTTCTTTGTATATTTTAAATAAATCTTTATCATGTTTATAAATATTCTCTCCAAGTCAGTCTTTTCTTCCCACTCTCTTGATACTAGCCTTCACAGAGCTGAACTTTTTATTTCCTTTATTTACTGCATTAGTAGGAGAAGGCGATGGCACCCCACTCCAGTACTCTTGCCCGGAAAATCCCATGGACAGAGGAGCCTGGTGGGCTGCAGTCCATGGGGTCGTGAAGAGTCGGACACGACTGAGCAACTTCACTTTCACTTTTCACTTTCATGCACTGGAGAAGGAAATGGCAACCCACTCCAGTGTTCTTGCCTGGAGAGTCCCAGGGACGGGGGAGCCTGGTGGGCTGCCATCCATGGGGTCACACAGAGTCGGACATGACTGAAGCAACTTAGCAGTAGCAGCAGCAGAACTTCCAGTACAATGCTGGAAAGGACTGATCAGGGGGAAATCCCTACCTTGTAGCTTATCTTAGTGGGAGAAGGTCTAGTTTCTCTCCAGTAAGTATGATGTTAGCTGCAGGATTTTTATAGACACTGTTTATCAAGTTGAGCAGGTTCCCCATCTTCCTAGGTTACTGAAAATCTTTATCATGAAGGAGTGCTGGATTTTGACAAATCCTTTTTATGCATCTATTAATATGATCGTGTGATTTTTCTTTTTGAACCTCTTAGTTCGTGAAAGTAATTCAGTCGTGTCTGACTCTTTGCAACCCCATGGACTGTATAGTCCATGGAATTCTCCAGGCCAGAATACTGGAGTGGGTAGCCTTTTCCTTCTCCAGGGGATCTTCCCAACCCAGGGATCGAACCCAGGTCTTTCGCATTGCAGGCGGATTCTTTACCAGCTGAGCCTTGTATGTGATCAATCAAATCAATTGATTTTTGAACATCAAACAAAACTTGCACGCCTGAGATAAATCCCAGGTATGCTGTGGCATATAATCACTTCTACACAGTGCTGGGTTTGATTCGCTAATATTTTGTTGAGGATTTTTATATCTATATCCACAAGAGATATAGGTCTCTACTTTTCTTTTCTTGAAATGTCTCTGTCTAGTTTTGATCTTAGGATGATGCTGGCCTCATAGAATGCCTTGGGAAGCATCACCTCAGCTTCTGTCCTCTAAGAGAGATGGTAGAAAGTCTGTATCATTTTTTCTGAAATGTTTGGGAGAATTCATCAGTGCGCTCCTCTGGACTTGGTGCTTTCCACTGGAGAAGGCTGTCCTCATTGATTCAATATCTCTGATAAACATGGGCCTATCCAGATTGTCTGTTTCTTCTTGTGTGAGCTTTGGCAGATTGTGTCTTTCAGGAATCAGTCCATTTTACCTTACCGAATTTGCTGTTGTTTAGTTGTTAAGTCATGCCCAACTGCCGGAGTCCAGCTCCAGCAGCCAGGGAGTCAGCCTGAAGGGATGAGCGGTGTCAGCGGGGAATGATGCAGCCTCTGACTCGCAGTGCGGGGCTACATGTTTATTTCAAGCATCAGTTCTCTTTTATCCTTTGACAAAAGCATTAGGTCAGAGGTTTGACATTTTCAGCTCCCCCTCACCCAGATTTATTGTCTCATTTTTGCCCTTCAAACAGAGTTCCTGCTCCAGTGATTCTCTCAGAATCCTGTTTACCTGTGATTACACTGTAACTCATGCTAATGTCTGGGCTGCATACCACACTCCTCAGTTTATTTCTTATCTTTCTAAATCCTGCTTGCCCCTAGCATCCTAAGCTCACTATCTCCTAAGAAGGCTTCTAGCTATTCTTAATTATTCCTAAACCCTAAACTCAGCAAACTTCCTTTGCCATAAACATTTCCCTTACACACAGGTCCCAGATAACAATCCTTCCCATGGCCTCAAGCTGCGGCCTATGTGCTCGTCCTGGAATATTCTTTGTAAAGATCCTTGAACAAATGTCAATGGTTACTTTATAGATTATTTTCTGGGCACAACTACAGAAGGCTTTGTGCTTTCTCATGCTTCTCTCAAGTACAATAAGCACCTTAACATTCTTTCCAGCCAACTCAACCGAAGAAAGGAAAGAACAAGTCAGAATCACAAAACTTAACTCCTTCATCCCGGGACCATGCCTGTGGAAGGAGGAGGGGGCGGTGAGGCCATTTCTCCATTTTGTCAGATGCCTAACGCGGCTCCTGACACCCAACTCTGCAACCCCATGGACTGCAGCATGCCAGGCTTTCCTGTCCTTCACCAACTCCTGGAGCTTACTCATTGTGTCAATGATGCCATCCAACCATCTCATTCTCTGTCATCCTTTTCTCCCCTTGCCCTCAATCCTTCCCAGCATCAGTCTTTTCCAATGAGTTGGCTCTTCACATCAGGTGGCCAAAGTATTCAAGCTTCAGCTTCAGCAATTGTCTTTCCAATGAATATTCAGGGTTGATTTTTTTTTAGGATTGACCGGTTTGATCTTCTGGCTGTCCAAGGGACTCTCAAGAGTCTTCTCCAGCACAACAATTCAGAAGCATCAGTTCTTCAGCACTCAGCTTTCTTTATGGTCCAACATTCACATCTGTACACGAATACTGGAAAAACCATAACTTTGACTAGATGGACCTTTGTTGACCAAACGATGTCTCTGCTTTTTGAAATGCTGTCTAGGTTCCTCATAGCTTTCCTTCCAAGGAGCAAGCATCTCTTAATCTCATGGCTGCAGTCACCATCTGCAGTGATTTTGGAGCCCGAGAAGACAAAATCGGCCACTGCTTCCACTTCTCTTCTGTGTGCCATGAAGTGACAGGGCCATATGCCATGATCTTTTTTGAATGTTGAATTTCAAGTCAGCTTTTTCACTCTCCTTTTTCACCCTCATCAATAAGCTCTTTAGTTCCTCTTTATGTTCTGCCATTAGAGTGGTATCATCTATATATCGGAAGTTGCTGATATTTCACCTAGCAATCTTGATTCCAGCTTGAGCTTCATCCAGCCTGGCATTTCACATGACGTACTCCGCATATAAGTTAAATCAGCAAAGTGACAATATACAGCCTTGTCATGCTCCTTTCCCAATCATGAACTCAGTCCATTGTTCCATATTCGGTTCTAACTGCTGCTTTTTGACCTGCATATAGGTTTCTCAGGAGACAGGTAAGATGGACTGGTAGTCCCCTTTTTAAGAATTTTCCACAGTTTGTTATGATCCACACAGTTAACGGGTTTAGTGTAGTCAATGAAGCAGAAGCAGATGTTTTTCTGGATTTCCCTTGCCTTCTCTATGATCCAACAGATGTTGGTAGTTTGATCTCTGGTTTCTCTGCTGTTTCTAAATCAAATTTATGGTCATAGACTTTTTTCATATTGTGTGTGTGTGTGCTCAGACATGTCCAACTCTTTGCGACCCCATGGACTGTAGCCTGCCAGGTTCCTCTGTTCATGGGACTTCCCAGGCAAGAACACTGGCATGGGTTGCCATTACCTCCTCCATGGAAACTCCTCCACCCAGGAATCAAACCCACATCTCTTGCATCTCCTGCACTGGGAGGTGGATGGGTGTTTTGTTTTTTTTTTTCACCACTGTGCCACCTGGGAAGGCCCTATCTCTTTATTATCCTTTCAGTCTCCATGGCATCTGTACTAATATCCACTCATTTCTCATATCTGTAATTTATGTCTTCTTTTTTTCATAGATAGCCTGGCTAGAGGCTTATCAATTTTATTCATCTCTTCAAAGAGCCAGCTTTTTTCTTTGTTGATTTTTTAAATTGATCACCCATTTTCAATTTCATTGATTTTTCCCTGTAATTCTTATTACTTCTTTTATTCTGCTTTTTTGGATTAAATGTGCTCTTCTCTTTCTAGCTTCCTAAGGTAGAAACTTAGATTATTGATTTTAGACTTTTCTTATTTTCTAATACACATTTAGTGCTCTAAATTTCCCTCTTGGTACAGTTTTCATTGCATCTCACAATTTTTGATAAATTACATTTTAAAATTTTCATTTAGCTCAAGTATTTCTTAACTTCTCCTGACATTCTTAATGCCCCATGTGTTGTTTAGAAGGGTGTTGTGTAACCGCCATGTAATTGGGGCTTTTCCAGTTATTTTTGCTATTGATTTCTAGTTTAATTCCAATGTGGTCTGAGAGTAAATATGTAGAATTTCTATGCTTTTCAGTTTTTTAAGGTGCATTCTATGGCCATGGATGTGGTCTGTGAAAATTGGTGAATGCTCCTTGTGAGCTTAAGGAGAATGTGTATTCTGCTGTTGTTTGAGGAAGTGGTATGTTGATTATATCTAACTTTGATAGAGTTGTTGAGTTTGGTTATGTCATTTCTGATTCTCTGCCTGCCAGATCCATCCATTTCTGGTAGAGGAGCATTGAAATCTCCCGCTATAATGGTGGACTTGTCCATTTCTCCTTGCAACTCCGAGAGCTGTTGCCTTGTGTAGTTCAATGCTGTTGGGTGTACACACATTCAGTTCAGTTCAGTTCAGTCGCTCAGTCATGTCCGACTCTTTGCAACCTCATGAATCGCAGCACGCCAAGCCTCCCTGTCCATCACCAACTCCCGGAGTTCACTCAGACTCACATCCATCGAGTCCGTGATGCCATCCAGCCATTTCATCCTTGGTCGTCCCCTTCTCCTCCTGCCCCCAATCCTTCCCAGCATCAGAGTCTTTTCCAATGAGTCAACTCTTCGCATAAGGTGGCCAAAGTACTGGAGTTTCAGCTTCAGCATCATTTCCTGCAAAGAAATCCCAGGGCTGATCTCCTTCAGAATGGACTGGTTGGATCTCCTTGCAGTCCAAGAGACTCTCAAGAGTCTTCTCCAACACCACAGTTCAAAAGCATCAATTCTTCAGCGCTCACCTTTCTTCACAGTCCAACTCTCACATCCATACATGACTACTGGAAAAACCACAGCCTTGACTAGACGGACCTTAGTCGGCAAAGTAATGTCTCTGCTTTTGAATATGCTATCTAAGTTGGTCATAACTTTTCTTTCAAGGAGTAAGCATCTTTTAATTTCATGGCTGCAGTCACCATCTGCAGTGATTTTGGAGCCCCCCCAAAAATAAAGTCTGACATTGTTTCCACTGTTTCCCCATCTATTTCCCATGAAATGATGGGACCAGATGCCATGATCTTCATTTTCTGAATGTTGAGCTTTAAGCCAACTTTTTCACTCTCCTCTTTCACTTTCATCAAGGGGCTTTTTAGCTCCTCTTCACTTTCTGCCATAAGGGTGGTGTCATCTGCATATCTGAGGTGATTGATATTTCTCCCAGCAATCTTGATTCCAACTTGTGCTTCTTCCAGCCCAGCATTTCTCATGATGTACTCTGCATAGAAGTTAAAT
>SJYG01000636.1:1034798-1079293 GCA_006410535.1 Litocranius walleri
GTCCAGTTCCCCTGGGCTGAGCAGGAGAGCCCGAGCCGCAGTTCTGACCCTGGCCTGTGTCACCTCTGTGACAAGTGAGGCCAAGACCTGGTGCTGATGGCGGTGACAACCAGTCCCCTCCACTCTGGACCCTTCTCTAAGGGCTTCCAGTCCTCAGAGCAGCCCAGAGCATGAGGCCCAACACTCACAAGCCCACTCTGCAGAGGCAGCCCAAAGGCAGAGCCCTGCAGAGGCAGATCAGGGCTTAGGTCCCACTCCTGCTCTCAGGCCTGCCCAGGCCTGTGGGATCAGACCCTGCATTTGAACAAGGCCCCCACGAGCCCCCATGGGCAGTTAAGGGGTGTTGCCCTGCAGGCAAGGGCCCCCTTGATCCAGGCACCTGGAGATAGCGCTGCCAGCGGTGTTAAGCCAATCAGAACATTCCAAACTGTTCAGCCCATCTGTGTAATGCTAACACAGTCTCAGAAGACAAAGAGCTTTCAGCCACGCAGCTTAGAGACAGGACAGCATCCAGAGAGGCGAGGCGCAGAGCTCACCGCCCCCTCCCAGATGCCCTGCAAGGCGTCGGGCCTGGGCGGCCCTCTCAGGGGCAGCGCTCCAAGACACAGGTGTGGTCACCTGGCCTCGAGCCTGCTCCTTTACACCTGTCCTTCCAAGCTCCCCAGGGCTAGTGGTCACTGCCTAGGAGGCCACCCCAGGCCCATTGTTGCTTCTCCTCAACATGCCACGAGAAGAGGAGTGGGAAGTGCCAGGGAATGTGAGCTCATGAGCCAGGACACCAGGACACGTGAGAAATATGGCCACCTCAGAGACAGCAACAGAGCCCAGACAGCATATACTCCTGGGAGTGGAAACGCAGAAGATGAGCAGGAATATAGAAGCAGCAGCACGCTGGCCACAAAACAGAGCCACCAGGCGACGCTTAGAAGACGGCGGGAGCAAGATGACCGAAAAGCCACAGCAGCAGAAGTGAAAGACACAGCTTATAACGGGAACAGACAGAGATGAAGCCAGCGAGTTGGAAGATGAGTGTAAGGAGTTGTACTGCAGAGAAGAAGGGAAATACTCATAAATGAGAGAGGAGATGCAGGCTCTGAGGAGTGTATAAGGCTGACACTGAGGTAACAGGGCTCCAAGAGTGACAAAAATTAAGACAGGATGGAATGATGCCACAACTGTGAGCCAGATTCCCAGCATGGCTGATAAATGATCAGAGATGGAAAGGGCCTGCAGAATGTCCAACAGGAGGGAAGAGAGACACTAGACACATTATAATGAAATTTAAGAAAATCAGGAAGAATAGATCCTTAGAAAAAGGGACAAGAAGCCACAAAGGAACCAGAAGCAGATCGGCACCAGACTTCCCATGGAGACATCAGGAGTGAGATAATAGAATGGCATTTTAAAGATAGTGAAGCGACCCATAGCTAGGGTGGACAGTGAGGAAACACCGTCACTCCCGCTGTAGCATCAAGGAGGCTCCAGAGACCCACGAAGCCGCACCTTTTAACTCATTTGAGAGCTGAGGGTGCAAAGTTTTCTCACAAGGAAGCACTAGGCCCAAACAAGTCCGTGGGTCAGTCCCACTGAACTGCCAAGAAGCAGGCTGCCGCAGTGTTACACAGGCGCTCCTGGGGCATAGAAGCGAGGGCGTGCCGCCCCCTCTACGAGGCCAGGGCAACCTCAGACCAGCAACAGACAGGGACAGGTGGAGGGAGGAAAGTTATGGGCCCATTCAACGTGGAAACAGATGCAGAAAGCCGAGGGTCTGTGAAGACTATATACACCATGATGGGGCTTCCCAGGAGATGCTAGTGAGAAGCATCCTGCCAGTGTAGGAGACCCAAGAGACGTGGGTTTGATTCCTGGGTCGGGAAGACCCCCCCAGAGTAGGAAGTGGCAACCCACCCCAGTATTCTTGCTTGAAATGGCAACCCACTCCTGTATTCTTTCCTGGAAAATTCCACGGACAGAGGAGATTGGTGGGCGACAGTCCCTGGGGCCACGAAGAGTCAGACACAACTGAGCACACACACCATTCTTAAGCTGGGTTGTTATAAAAATAGTTTGATATTAGAAAAACTTGCTACACTAACCAACTAAAGGAGAAGAGTCATGTAAGAATCTCAATGAATGTATAATAAGCATTTGATAAAATTCACACCTATTCAAATAACAAATTCCTACCAAGTATGAATTTTAGAAGTATTCCTTATCCAGATAAAAATAATATGATACACACACCTTTCTAGTACCAGGTGGCATAATACAGGATTTACTGGAGGGAAAACTTATAAAAGAGAAACAGCAGCGCCCACAGGCCCCCAGGTGTTCATTAGCCCACAGGGAGATGTGCTCAGACCAGGCAGAAGCTAGGCTGGGCACACAGTTACACTGAAGCACACCAGTTATACTTCACGTGTTTACAGAGGAATGAGGACAGGTTGCGTCAAGAGGACTGCAGGGCCTCCCTGGTGGCCGTGGTTAAGGCTCTGTGCTTCCACTGCTGAGCACACAGGTTCAGGCCCTGGTCAAGGGAGTTCTGGGTGCTGCATGGGGAGGCCAAAACAAGAAGGAGAGGGAGCTGTGGACCAGTGTTCCCTGATCCTCATTACACAGGAGGAGGGTCTGGAATGCAAAAGCTGCTCTTCCACTGAACTGACTCAGACATGCTGAGCTACCAACAGGAGGAAGGAAATTAGCTTCTGAGGCAGTTTTATGATGGGTCTCATCTAACCTAGAATAGACATTATCCTAAGTGGAGAAACATTCCCTAATAAGGATGCCCATTATCACTAAGTCTAGTCAACGTTACACTGTCAGTAATAGCCTATGCAATAAAGTAAGAAAAAGAAAGTAAATCCATGAAAATGCTAAAGGAGGAAGTAAAAGTGTTAATATTTACAGCCAATATGGTTGTCTTTCAACCAAAAGACTGTGTAAATGATAGGAAATGTAATATGTTTGGTGAATATAGGTTATTATAACAAAAGTCACTGCATTTCTATATATCAACAATAAATAATGATTAAATGACATATTTTTTAATAATTTATAATTAATTATAAAAAAGACATGTGCAGATGAAACCAAAAACTGATTCCTTGAAAAGATCAATAAAATAGTAAGCCTCTAGCTAGACTGATCAAGGGAAAAAATTAAAATTAGCAACATCAGAATGAAAAACGAGATGTCACTAGAGACTATATGAGCATTTAAAGGGCAAGGAGACACTGTGAACAACTTTAGGCCAACGCATCTCACAGTTTAGAGCAAACAGAGAAACACACTCATGACCACAGCTGCTGCTGCTGCTGCGCGTCGCCTCAGTCGTGTCCGACCCTGTGCAACCCCATAGACGGCAGCCCGCCAGGCTCCCCTGTCCCCGGGACTCTCCAGGCAAGAGCATTGGAGTGGGCTGCCACGTCCTTCTCCAGTGCAGGAAAGTGAGAAGTGAAAGGGAAGTCGCTCAGTCGTGTCAATGACCACAACTGACACAAGAATAAATAGAAAATGTGAAGAGCCTCATAACTATTGAGGAAATTTAACTTGTGGCTAAAAACTTCCCTGCAAAGAAACTGGCAGGACCAGACTGCTTGGCTGAGTTCTGTCAAACCTTTCAGAAGGAACAATGCTACTACCCACAGGGCTCTTTCAGAGAATGCAGGAGGAAGGGGCCCTCAGCTCATTTTATGAGACCAATCTCGCCTTTGTGCCAAGACCAGAGACACTGCAAAAGCGAAGCCACAGGCCAGCAGCATTCTTCATGTGCAAAGCACAAAAACCGTGACAAGACATCACTAAGACCCCACCCACTATTACATCAGAAGGCGGATACAGCCTGACCTAGAGGGACTTACCTCAAGAACAGTTTAACATCTGAAAATCAGTAAACGTAATTCACCATAGTAGGAAATAAAGGAGAAAACCACATGACTGTCTTCATAGATGCAGAAAAAGTCATTTGACAAAATTCAACTATTATCTTTAAAATTCTTAACAAAGTAAGCGTAGAAGAAAATTTCTTTAACCCGATCAAAGGGCATCCATGAAAAAAGTCAACAGCTAACAAAGTGCTTGCGGGCGAGATGCCTCCTGCCGCTGCCAGCAGCCAGGCCCAGGTGTCCGTCCAGTGCCGCCCACCGCTGTCCCGGAGGCCCCAGGCCACGCCAGGGGCGAGAGAGGGGAGACAGCACGCCTGTCGGGCAAGAAGGGGAGAGGCACCATTGTGCACAGAGAAGACTCTAGGAAATTCTACAGCAGAGGCAACAGGACTAATAAGTGAATGCAAGTGGGTTACAGGACACAGGGCCAACACACAGAAATAATTATACTTTCATATTCCAGCACTGGAGACTTGGAGAATGGAATGAAATACTGCTGTGTACAACAGCACTGAAATGATAATTTTTATATATGTGAAATGAATTATAGACATAAATGTAAAAGTTAAAACTATAAACTTCTGTAAGAAAACATATGAGAAAATCTTCATGACAGCTGGAATAAAATGGTTAGGTACTCAGAAAATATTACATTGTTTCTCCACTTCTCACCATACCCAACAATTAGTTCCAGATGTATTAAGGACTTAAATGGGTTTTTTTTTTTTTAACTATGTAGTTTTGTGTAGGAAAAGAAATGTAGGCTAACTATCTTTTTGGCCTTAAGGCAGGGAAAGATTCCACAAAAACCACTAAGTATAAAAGGAAAAAATGGACAAATTGACTGGTTAAAAATTAGAACTTAAATTCCTTGGCCTTCAGAAAGTTGGGCTTCCCTTGTGGTTCAGCTGGTAAAGAATCTATCTTCAATATGGGAGACCTGGGTTTGATCCCTGGGTTGGGAAGATCCCCTTGAGAAGGGAAAGGCTACCCACTCCAGTATTCTAGCCTGGAGAATTCCATATACTATATAGTCCATAGTGTCACAAAGAGTCAGACATGGCTAAGTGACTTTCACTTATGTATATATGTCACATATATGTTACATGTTATATGTGTGTATACACACATACATGTATATAATCAAACCAATAGGCAAAACACGTGAGAAGGAACTTCACAGCAGTGAGCAACACGCCGTTTGCCAGTGCAAAACGCAAATCAACAGTGAGATGAGACACATTCAGCCGGCAAAGCTTCTGAAGTCTAAGCGCCTGCAAATTCTGAGAATATGGAGAAACAGGATTTGTTCTGAATTGCTGGAGGAAGTGTAAACTGGTACAAGCACTTTGAAGACAACTTAGTAATTTGTCAAGTTGACCCCCTTCATATAAACTGTGTCCTAGCAATTGTACTGCTTGATAATTGTAAATCTAGGGAAAACTCTACACCAGGAGATGTGAAAGACACAGAAGCTTTGTTTCAACAGCAAGAAATCTAAATCCAACCCCAAACCCTACCAAACAAGAGAGATAAAGTATGGTATAATCACACTGAGGAATATTACACAGCAATGAAAAGAACAACCCACCACATAGAAACATCTTATTAATATAATGCTGAGTGACAAAACCACAATATCCTATAAATAAAGTTCATAATAGCAAATAGTGTCCAGCATACCAATAAAAATTTAAAAACTAAGGAGGCACAGAGGGGATAACCATGGAAATTCAAGTCACAACAACTGGGATGTGAGTGTGAGCAGACAAGCCACCGTTCCTAGCCCCTAGGTCAGGCGCCAGCCCCCAGGGGTCACTCTGTCAGTACCATTTATTTACTTATTTACATGTTAAGCATTAAAAGTAAACTGTTTTAAGCTGGACATTGTTAATTCAGGAGCAAAATTTCCAGTTGTTAAAAACTTCACAGTGAATATTTCAGAATGAAGGGCTAGCCCCTGAGTGTCTTGGTTTCACACATGACGGTTACCCAGTGGTGTGGTGGGGTCCTCAGGAGCATCCCCAGCCCCTTCCCAGGGGTGTGCCTCCTCCCCTCCAGGGCCCTCCTCAGGCTCTGGCCTCTCCCGGCACCTAGGATGACACAGACTTCTGTCCAAAGCCTCTTGTCAAAGCTCATGTGCGTCCTCTTAGTCCGGCTTCGAGTCATCCCTGCTAACAGCAGCAACACTGCTTTATTCTTGGGGTCTCTCCCGGTGCCTGGCACCCGGGCTTTCCTCGCTCAGAAATCGACGAGTGCCGATCCCAGCCGTGCCTGCACGGGGGCTCCTGCCAGGACCGCGTCGCCGGGTACCTGTGCGTCTGCAGCCCAGGCCGTGAAGGCACCCACTGTGAGCGGGGTAAGACGGTCCCGACCGTCCGTGGGCTGGCCACTCCCGCTGAGCTCCAGCACCCCAGCACCATCCCCTTGCCAGCCGCTCCTCTCCCTGTGCTGGGGTCTGCTGCGTGCTGCCTGCTCTCTCGGGCCCCTGCTGCCTCTGATGTCCACAGGGACAGCAGCTTATACTCTTGCCTCTAGTCCCCCAGAAGCACTGAGAGCGCGGCTGACAACAGCTAACCATGACCCTCCTCCCTGCCTCCCGCAGACCCTGGCTGGTGGAGGGCGGGCAAAGGTGGGGGTGAGGACGCAGGGGCAGAGAAGGTGGGGTGCAGGGGGCAGATCCCAGCCTTGCGTCCGAGCCAGAGTAGCAGGGGAGGCTCCATGAAGCCTGCTTCCTCACACCTGTGCAAGCCAGGCGGACAGAGAGCCTGGGCAGTGAAGGCAGCAGGGGCCTGAACAGGCTCTGTGGGCAGAGGGTGGGCAGGGGAGGCCCCAGGGCAGCGGCCATGCAGCCTCATGTCTGTGTCCCTCTCCTCAGAGACAGAAAAGTGCCAGGCGCAGCCCTGCAGAAACGGAGGCACCTGCAGGGACCTCCCGGGGGCCTTTGTCTGCCAGTGCCCCCCTGGTTTCATTGGAGTCCACTGCGAGACAGGTAGGGGCTGCTCTCGGGGTCCCCACGAGCTGGGCCCTCACCCACACTTGGTACCCTGGACGCCTGGGAAAACCTGTTTCCAACAAGCACAGACGCTGGGCTGCTCAGTGCAGGGGGCAGGGACGGTGCCCGGGGACAGGCTTGTAGCGGAGCAGGGTGGGGGGATCCCTAGCAGGGAGGATGAGGGCAGGGTTAGGCCTCTGCCCGCCCCCTGCCCCCAGCGACCTCGCCCCGCCGTCCTTTCCCTTCCTCCCGCTGTCCTCTCCTCCCTCCCCCAGACACCCCCTTGCTGCCCTGGCCGACTCTCTGGGTGTTCTCCAGAGGTGGATGCCTGCGACTCCAGCCCCTGCCAGCACGGAGGCCGCTGTGAGAACGGTGGCGGGGCCTACCTGTGCGTCTGCCCAGAGGGCTTCTTTGGCTACCACTGCGAGACAGGTGGGGCTCCCCGCTCCCTGCACTCCCATCCACCGGGCTCCATGTCCAGCCACAGGCCGTGCCGCCCCGGACGGGCCAAGCTCAGGGCCGCCCCAGGGGCCTGCCGCTCCCAGTTCCTCATGGCGAGAGCCCCTTCTTATGAGCCTGCTGGGGCCCCTCAGGGACCGGGCGAGGGACAAGGCCTTCCTTCGCCTCGGCCTGCAGCAGCCCCCACCCCATTGCCTGCCGCCCCGGCACTGTCTCCCTGCTGTGCGTCCACCCAGGGCAGGTGGCCTGGTCTGTGCTGAGCGCTCAGATGTGCAGGGTGGGCAGGTCCTGGGCTCCAGCCCCACCACAAGGCACAGGAGCCGGCCCAGTGACGAGCATGGTGTGGACGGTTTGTGGCCGGAGCGTCTCACCAGGGCGGGGGCCCCTGTGGGCTGCGCCCCAGCCCCAGCACACACAGGTTGCAGAAGGGCTGGTGTTCTCAGCTGCCGCCCAGGAGTGGTCACCTGAGCTTGGCTGGGGGTGGGCCAGCCTGGCCTCTCCGTGGGGCCCCTGGCAAGCCCTGCTTCTCCCCTGGAGTGTCCCCCATATCTGCTCCCCAAAGGGCCACCTAGGACTGCCCACCTGCATCCCACAAACACACCAACACGGGACCAGCCCAGGGCCAGCATCGAGGGCCCAGGGAAGGCGCCTGGCCAGACGTCCACTCACTGCTGCCTCCCCCCACAGTGAGTGACCCCTGCTTATCGACGAGTGCCGATCCCAGCCGTGCCTGCACGGGGGCTCCTGCCAGGACCGCGTCGCCGGGTACCTGTGCGTCTGCAGCCCAGGCCGTGAAGGCACCCACTGTGAGCGGGGTAAGACGGTCCCGACCGTCCGTGGGCTGGCCACTCCCGCTGAGCTCCAGCACCCCAGCACCATCCCCTTGCCAGCCGCTCCTCTCCCTGTGCTGGGGTCTGCTGCGTGCTGCCTGCTCTCTCGGGCCCCTGCTGCCTCTGATGTCCACAGGGACAGCAGCTTATACTCTTGCCTCTAGTCCCCCAGAAGCACTGAGAGCGCGGCTGACAACAGCTAACCATGACCCTCCTCCCTGCCTCCCGCAGACCCTGGCTGGTGGAGGGCGGGCAAAGGTGGGGGTGAGGACGCAGGGGCAGAGAAGGTGGGGTGCAGGGGGCAGATCCCAGCCTTGCGTCCGAGCCAGAGTAGCAGGGGAGGCTCCATGAAGCCTGCTTCCTCACACCTGTGCAAGCCAGGCGGACAGAGAGCCTGGGCAGTGAAGGCAGCAGGGGCCTGAACAGGCTCTGTGGGCAGAGGGTGGGCAGGGGAGGCCCCAGGGCAGCGGCCATGCAGCCTCATGTCTGTGTCCCTCTCCTCAGAGACAGAAAAGTGCCAGGCGCAGCCCTGCAGAAACGGAGGCACCTGCAGGGACCTCCCGGGGGCCTTTGTCTGCCAGTGCCCCCCTGGTTTCATTGGAGTCCACTGCGAGACAGGTAGGGGCTGCTCTCGGGGTCCCCACGAGCTGGGCCCTCACCCACACTTGGTACCCTGGACGCCTGGGAAAACCTGTTTCCAACAAGCACAGACGCTGGGCTGCTCAGTGCAGGGGGCAGGGACGGTGCCCGGGGACAGGCTTGTAGCGGAGCAGGGTGGGGGGATCCCTAGCAGGGAGGATGAGGGCAGGGTTAGGCCTCTGCCCGCCCCCTGCCCCCAGCGACCTCGCCCCGCCGTCCTTTCCCTTCCTCCCGCTGTCCTCTCCTCCCTCCCCCAGACACCCCCTTGCTGCCCTGGCCGACTCTCTGGGTGTTCTCCAGAGGTGGATGCCTGCGACTCCAGCCCCTGCCAGCACGGAGGCCGCTGTGAGAACGGTGGCGGGGCCTACCTGTGCGTCTGCCCAGAGGGCTTCTTTGGCTACCACTGCGAGACAGGTGGGGCTCCCCGCTCCCTGCACTCCCATCCACCGGGCTCCATGTCCAGCCACAGGCCGTGCCGCCCCGGACGGGCCAAGCTCAGGGCCGCCCCAGGGGCCTGCCGCTCCCAGTTCCTCATGGCGAGAGCCCCTTCTTATGAGCCTGCTGGGGCCCCTCAGGGACCGGGCGAGGGACAAGGCCTTCCTTCGCCTCGGCCTGCAGCAGCCCCCACCCCATTGCCTGCCGCCCCGGCACTGTCTCCCTGCTGTGCGTCCACCCAGGGCAGGTGGCCTGGTCTGTGCTGAGCGCTCAGATGTGCAGGGTGGGCAGGTCCTGGGCTCCAGCCCCACCACAAGGCACAGGAGCCGGCCCAGTGACGAGCATGGTGTGGACGGTTTGTGGCCGGAGCGTCTCACCAGGGCGGGGGCCCCTGTGGGCTGCGCCCCAGCCCCAGCACACACAGGTTGCAGAAGGGCTGGTGTTCTCAGCTGCCGCCCAGGAGTGGTCACCTGAGCTTGGCTGGGGGTGGGCCAGCCTGGCCTCTCCGTGGGGCCCCTGGCAAGCCCTGCTTCTCCCCTGGAGTGTCCCCCATATCTGCTCCCCAAAGGGCCACCTAGGACTGCCCACCTGCATCCCACAAACACACCAACACGGGACCAGCCCAGGGCCAGCATCGAGGGCCCAGGGAAGGCGCCTGGCCAGACGTCCACTCACTGCTGCCTCCCCCCACAGTGAGTGACCCCTGCTTCTCCAGCCCCTGCGGGGGCCGCGGCTACTGCCTTGCCAGCAACGGGTCCCACAGCTGCACCTGCAAAGTGGGCTACACCGGCAAGGACTGTGCCAAAGGTGAGGTGGCGAGGGCGCCAGTGTGGGGGGCTCCCCTCCTGCCAGAGGGCTGCAGACAGCCCGCAGGGCGAGGCAAAGAGCCGAGTGGTCCCCAGGCCCAAGAGCCAGTGGGCCAGACACCTGCCTGGGGGCTGGGACTTGCCCGGCCGACAGCTGACACCCCCTTTCCCTTGTTCTTGACCGATACCCTGAAGAGCTCTTCCCACCAACGGCCCTCAAGGTTGAGCAAGTGGAAGAGAATGGGGTCTTCATCTCCTGGCGGCCCCCTGAAGGTGCAGCCGCCAGGCAGGTGCTGGACGGCTATGCTGTCACCTACGCGTCCACGGACGGCTCCCAGCGCCGCACAGACTTCGTGGACCGGAGCCGCTCCGCACACCAGCTCCGGGCACTGGCGCCCGGCAGGGCCTACAACATCTCCGTCTTCTCGGTCAAGCGCAACACCAACAACAAGAACGACATCAGCAGGCCCGTGGTGCTGCTCACCCGCACGCGTGAGTGCCTCAGGCTGACCGCCCCCCGAGGACCCCGCCACGGCATGCCCCCAGCAGGGTGGGCGCCAGCCAAGCCACCCCCGGTGCCCAAGCCAGCCGAGGACCCCTCCTCTGGAGGAGAGGGGCAGTGACAGGGTGAGGGGGGAGCTGGGAATGCAGGGGGCCCCTGGGAAGGTGTTGGGACTGCCGTGGGGTGAGCACGGAGCCTCCTCGCAGGCTGGAGCAGAGGCAGCCGTGGGGCAACAGGGAGGCCATTTGGGCACCCTGCCCTGAAGGGAGGTGTGTGGAGAGGCTGGGCTCGGCTGGCTTGTCTGCTCCTGGGGCTGTGCGGGAGGGGGAGCCCAGAATACTCCCATGATGGTGAGTTGGTGGGGGCTGGCCCTGGGAATCAAAAGATGGGGAGGGGAGGCTGGAGGATGGAATGAGAACTGGGCAGTGGCACGACCAGTGGGCATGTCGGGAGCCCCTTGAGGGCGGCTGGCAGGGTGGGGCAGGTGGACACAGGTGGGAACAGGCTGGTGCATAGACACAGGTGGGCATATATGGACAGTGAGCGTGGGCGGGCAGGTGGGCGCGGCCAGTCATGGGAGCAGGGGGAGCGAGGTAGGCACGGCCTGCCGGCCAGGTGAGCAGGAAGGCGAGGGTCCTGGGGGACAGAGGGGAGCACCTTCTCGGGTCCCTCGGAAGGAATGCGGCAGGCACCCTGCAGCCTGCGCGGATGCCACAGCCAGGACGCTGACGGCCGAATGTGAGGAGGGACGAGGCCTCGGGAGGGGTGTCCTGGTGAGGGACAGCACAGGGGCCAGGAGGGCGGCCCCCGCACATGACAGAAGAGCCTCGAGGGGCTGGGGGCGGGCAGGGCCATCCTGCTGTAGAGCTCAGCTTTAGTGAGAAGCACTTTCGAGGCTGCTCAAGGTGGGCTCTGGAAGGAAGACAGCCTCCCCCGTGCCATCATGGTGGGGGTGAGGCACCACCTCCCGCAGACCAGGGCTCAGCACTCTGTGAGCTGGGGCACCCTTCTCAACTCCCTCGGCCTGGGGTTCGTCCCCGTCCCTGGCGTCAGAGAGGCCTCTCCTGGCTTCTCCCTGGCAGGCCCCAGGACCCCCCTAGAGGGTGCAGAGAGTCACTGTCAGTACCACCAGCCAGCCAGGGAGCCAGGAAGGTCCCACCCTGTCCCCTGGCAGGCCAAGACCACGCAGGGCAGCGCCTACAGCAGCCCCTCTGCAACGGCCCCACCCTGAGGCAGGGTTAGGGCACGCCCACCCGGCCCCGGTCCCCACTGGACTGAGGCGCGCCTTCAGCAAGCCCAGGCTGGACGGGCGTCTCTGCAGAGGCCACTATGCAGGTCCTCAGGGACCCTCCCAAGCCCCTCTCCAGCCCCGGCCCCGCCCCCCGGGGTGAGGAGGGGCCACAGAGGCTGCTCGCCTGCTGTCCCCAGGACCCCGCCCCATCGAGGGCCTTGAGGTCGCCAACGTGACGGCCAGCGCCATTTCGGTGCGGTGGGCACTGCACAGGATCCGCCACGCCACCGTCAGCAGCGTCCGCCTGTCCATCCGCCACCCTGAGGCCCAGGAGGAGCAGTCCACTGATGTGGACAGGAGTGTGGACAGGTTCACATTCAGGTAAGAGCAAGGGCGTCCTCTCTCCCCGAGCCCCTGGAGGAGCAGGGCCGTGTGATCAGTCCCGGGCCGCGCCGCAGCCTCGCCTCCCACGGGCGCCAGCGTGCCCGAGAGCAGGGACGCTCTGACTCTGTGGATGACACCCCTGCAGACAGAAGAAAGAGGCCACCGGAGGCCAGCCCAGAGTCCCTCCAGCCCAAGCCCCCAGACTCCTTGGAAAGGGAGAAGGCAGGCACCCCTGGGCTGCCTGACGTTTCTACTTTGTTCAAATACGCTCAAACCTTAAACCGGGGAAGCACAGGGCAGCCTGGCACGCTGCAGCCCATGGGGTCGCAGAGTTGGACACAGCTGGAGCAGCTGAGCTGAGCTGAGCTGGAGCTTCTTATGTGTGTCACATATCATATGCCAACAACACTGCAAAATAAATTCAGATGAACATCAGTCACTCCAAATGGCTGATGACTGAAACAGACATTTCAGCAGCACCACAGGGAAGCCTCAGGTCCCTGGCCTAGGCCCCCAGCTCAGGGACGCTCCCAGACAGCAGCTCACGCTGGACCCATGAGCCGCCTTCCGAGCCAGGCAGGTGGGGTGGGCAGGGCTGGAGGGCAGGGTGAGGAGGGAAGGCGGCAGCTGTGACGTTCCCACCAACTTCCTGAGCCTGGGGCCGCAGCTGTGGAGGTGGGCTCAGGCACAGTTCTGCAGCGTCCAGCCTAGAGCAGCCATGGGCCACGGCTGGGAGAGGGGCTCTGGAAGGCGGGACGGGCAGGCCGCCGTGCCGCCGCACCAGCACATTTCCGGCTTGCGGTCCTCTCTCCACCATGTCTCCTGTGCCCTTCTGTCCAGCCGGATGGCCATCTATGCTGGACCCCACGCTCCTTCCCCTTGCCTGTGGCTCCTTCTGCCCACTCCTCAGGAACAGCGGGACAGAGACACAAATGGGGTCCCAGGTGGGCACGCCTGTGTTGGGGTCCCCAAGGCCATCCCCACATTCCCAAGGGGGTTCCCCAAGACTCAAGAGATTCGGGACAGAGAAAGGATATAAAGCGACATCAGTGAAAGGAAGAGGCAGGCAGGGACAAGTCACAGACAACGTGTGAGCTTCCATAGCCCTCCCACACAAGACAAGCTCCCCACATCCCCAACGTACCCCGTCCCTGCCACCAGCCAGCAGGCACTTTCCTGGGGAGCCACGCAGACATCCAGCATCCAGGGCCTTTACTGGGCAGGAGGGCAGGGAGAGTCATGGGCACCTGAGCCTGGAGAAGGTTCCAGAACCCCAGAGGAAGGGATGCTCAGCTGGCAGGAGCCTCATTGTGCACAGACATTTAGGGGCAGGGAAACTCTCCCCACCGAGGGCACTGGGACCCTCAGAAGTCCCACCCCAGGGCCAGCGGCATGGGGAGCCCTCCCCAGGGGGTGGGCGGGCTGCCTGTTAGCCCTTTTCCTTCAGTCGCCCGAAGCTGGCCTCTGCTGTCTGAGCACCAGCTTCCGGCCACATTGCAGCCACCCTGGGCCTGCGTCCTGCCCAGCACTAGACAGGCAGGCCAGGGAGGAGCTTCCTCCCCCAGCAGCACCCAGCTCTCAGGCCACAGGGAGGCTGCCTGGCCACCAGCCCTGGGATGACTCCCACCCGGGTCTCCCTGGCCAGGGGGCGACCCCCACCATCCTCAGGACGCCCCCTGCCCGGGTCACACCGGCCCTGGGACGCCCCCGCCCGGGTCACACGGGTGAAGCAGTGGTCTGAAAGCAGAGCCACCCTGTTCCTCTCCCTGGCCTCTGTTCCCCACAGGGCCTTGCTGCCAGGAAGGAAATACACCATCTGGGTGACGGCCCTCAGTGGGCTCGGGGGGCAGGAGCACCCCACGGAGAGCCTGGCCTCGGCCCCGGTGCACGTGTGGACCCGTGAGTAGAGGGGTGAGGGCTCAGCTCCCTTCCGGAAGCTCCCCTAGCCCTGCCCTCGGTCTCTGAGTGGCCGCAGCCCCAGAAAGCTGCCCTGGCCACCTGCACGTGTGCCCAGAGGTACCTGGGAAGGTGACTGAAGGGGCTGGGCAGGGCCCCTGCTGGCATGACCTCCCTAGGCTGCCCTCACTGCAGGTGCCCCCCAGCCCCCGCCAGAGCAGGGTCACCGAGCGAGGGCCGGAGGAGAAGACAGCAAGGATGGGCAGGCTGTCCACCCGGGCGAGGACACTGGCCCTCACTGCCCCCGCTCCCCAGCACACGGCTGGCCAGACACAGGAGGGGCAGTGAGCGGGGGTGGGGAGGGCAGGGCCTCGCCCGGCGGGACAGGCAGACAGCAAGGGTCAAGTCCTCACTCTGACCCTGGGTGTGGGGTCCCTGGCCCACCCTCTGCCCATCTAGCCCACTCCCCTACCTACATCCTGGGAGAAGGTGTGCGTGGCCAAGCTCAGGGGGATGGAAAATGCCATGCGGGAGGGCAACCTGACTGGGTGAGCTTGGGGGATGCCTCACAGGGTGCCTACTGTTGCCGGCCCTGGGCAGCTGCCAATGCCCCTCCACCCGTCCTCAAGGACACAGTAAGGTCCGTGACAACGCGGTCTGGCTTCCAGCGAGGCTTCAGCACTCCGCATCAGATCTTTAGAGTGTGCCCTGGGCAGAAGGCCCCACCAGCCCCCTTCACTCCCCTCCCCTGCTCCGTGCTCACCCAGGGCCTCTGCCGCCAGCCAACCTGACCGCTGCCCGAGTCACAGCCACCTCTGCCCACGTGGTCTGGGATGCCCCCAGTCCGGGAACCTCTCTGGAGGCCTACGTCATCAACGTGACCACCAGCCAGAGCACCAAGAGCCGCTACGTCCCCAGCGGGAGGCTGGCGGCCTACACGGTGCGGGACCTGGCGCCCGGGCAGCGGTACCAGCTCTCGGTGACGGCCGTGCAGGGCACCGGGGCCGGCCAGGTGCACAGCGAGCCCGCCCGCCTGCACATCATCACCTGTGAGTACGCCCACTCTGGAGCACCCCCCCCCCCGCCCCCCCCGGCCCAGCCCTGCTGCTCCAGGCGTGGACAGGCCACCCGGGGATAGGCTGTGCTGGCACAGCGCTGCGCGAGCACGCGGGGCGGCCCTGCACGGCTGAGCTGTGTCAGCCGGCCAGCATCCCACCTCCCCTCATGCTGCCCGCCCCGGTGGGCCCCAGACGGTGGGCAGTGAATACAGGCCTCACCTGAAAACAGGCGTCCATAGGAGGCAGTGGCAAGGACTGCCAGGCTGGCAGTGTGGAGGCGGGCCCCTGGGGAGCAGCACCCCAGGGAAGAGGGCAGGACAGCTGGGGGCGGGGGTGGCTGGGACAGGCAGGAAGGGAGCCCATGTGGACGGGTGGAGGCGGGAACAGCTGGGGAGCGAGGCCCAGGGCCACAGTGAGGAGGCAGGTCTGCTCTTGGGCGCCTGGGAGGCCCGCCTGCCTCACGGGGGTCTGCACAACCCCCTTACCTGTTCCAGCTCACAAAACAGTCTGTCTGGACGGTGAGGTGCTACAGGGAGGTGGGCAGCAGGCTGGGCTCCCTCGTCTTCCGACCCAGCAGCCTGCCCGCGGGGCACGAATTACACTTGCCCTGAGATACTGAGACCAGCTCAGCCCCAGACCCACTGCCAGGCAGACAGGGGAGGTGGGGCCCTCTGTGAGCTGGTGGGGAAGGGTGTGCAGGCGAGAAGGGCAGCAGCTGGGGTTGTGGCAGGCGGCACCCACCCACAGAGGTGCTGCCCCATCTCGGGGTGTGCAGGCTGTGGGCCTCAGCGCAGGTAAAGAGCCTGGGCCAGGGTGAGGGCTGGAGCCAGCGCCTGACAAAACCCAGGCAGCAACCACAGCTCCTCTGTGGGCAGAGGGGGGCTGGGCTGGGCTGGGCACCTCCTCTTCAGCCAGGCACAGGGGAGCGCCAGACCAGCCCACACGGCCACCCCTCCCTCTGCCCGCCCGCAGCCCCGAGGGACAACGCTGACAGACGCTGGCACCGTGACGGCCTCCCCCAGAGGGCACTGAGAACCCGCCCGGCCCCCGCACGCCTGCCTGAGCGGCGCCTGCTCAATGACCCCGGTGCCCCCACGACGCCGGCCCAGGCCCCCAGGTGCCTGCCTCAGCTGCTGCCCCCGAGACCCCGGCCCAGAGCCCCTGGCTGACCCGTGCTGACTCTCACAGGTTCTCAGAGCTCGTGGACGGCAGAGGACGAGTGAGGGCCAGGTTCACCAGCTCACCCAGCAAGCGGGTCACTGTGAGATCACGTGAGTGGCCAGGCTGACCCAGGTGGCCTCCTGTCCCCAGCTGGACAAGGGACGAGGCCCCTAAAACCTGGGCTTTGAGACCACCCCCAGTGCCCAAAGCGTCCCCAGCAGGGGGACCCAAAGGGGTCAGAAGCCCAGGACTCCAGGGCCTGTGTGAAGTGCCCATGCCGCCCGCAGGCTCCCAGGGAGCCTTCCCAACACAGCTGTCCATGCTGAAGGGACAGGCTGCCCGCAGGCACTGGAGGCGGCAAGAATCCTGTTAGGAGCATGTCCACATGAGGACAGCCCCCAACGAGTGCTGCTGCGGGCGTGCAGGGTCCTTTGGCCGCCGCACCAGCCTCAGGCTCTAGCAGGGCCCAGCGCATAACCTGGCTTGGGGCAGAGGAGATGGGGAGGAGGCGCTGTGGCCCCTAGGGCTAGGGAGGCGCAGGGAGAGGGGAGCAGGGCGCGCCTATGGGGGGCGACGGCTCCTTGGCCAGTGCCTCAGGCTGCGGCAGCACGCTCAGCTCCCTCGGGCCACGAGTGGCCTTCACCCATCAGCGCCTGCTCAGGACTGGCAAGACAGGCTGGGGTCCGCCTGGAGAAAAGCTGATCCTACCCGAGGCGGTGCCGAGCCGCTTGGACCCCGCAACGCCAGGCCCTGCGGACGTCCCCATGGCTGGAGGGAGAGAGGCCCCTTTCTGGAAGGAAGGCGGCCCCAGGATGGGCCTGGCCGCCCGGCAGCGGCTTCGTGGTGAGCGCTGTGGTATCCTGATTCCTCCTAGAGCCCGCAGCTCTGGTGCAGCTGGAGAGCACGGACACGGCCCCCACACCGGCCAGCCTGGCCCTCCAGCCCCCCGAACGTGGTGGCGACAAGGACGTGGGGAGCAAGTCAGCAGGAGCGGACTACAGGGCTGAGCACCCTCAGGGGCCTGAGGACGGTAGGTGAGGAGGGGGCCGAGGAAACGGCTGAGCACCCCCCCTGCCGGGGGCCCAACACAACACGCAGGCCAGGCCTGCGGACTGCAGCCGCCCGGATGCTGGGTGCTCCCTGCAGAGACGCCCGCCTCCCCCAGAGGTGTGTGTGGGGCAGACGGCAGGAAGCCAGCCGTGGGGCGGGCTCTAGCTGGAGCGTCACCAGGAGGCGGCCGCTACCCACGCTTGGCGAGCAGGGCCCATCCCAGGCATGCATGCTCACAGGGCACCTCCCCATGGGGCAGCGCCAACAGGCTGCGTTCCTTCCACAAACCCAGACCCCCGCTCTGCCTGTCCTCCGGCTCTAAGCACTGGGGCTGTGTCCCTCTGGGGACAGCTTAGGGGCATGGCCTTTTCTCCTGGCCACACCACAGGCCCAGACTGGGCTCGCCCATCAGCCAGCGCTCTGAGAAGGTGGAGCGCCAAGTGCCCAGGCTGCAGCCTCACCTGTGAGCCTCAGGGTACCATGGACACCTGGGCATACCCAGGCACCTGCACCAGAGGGCGTGTGCCAGTGGAGGCTCCCAGCCCCACAGTCCAGCACTCACCCGATGAGGCCTGGGTGAACCGCTGAGAGGCGGTCTGTGGCTCAGATGCAGAGGGAAGACACTCGTGTGGCTGGCGTTTTGTAAGTGAAAAACATTTTGCCCAAGGGTTTCTGTTGTGTCAGCCCTTTTAAATGTTAGATGCTTCATCTCACAAAACTCAGAAACCAGAGGGGCATGGAGTGGCCTCTCCTGGGTCCCCTGGGGAAGACTAGGGTGCTGCAGGCTGGCCCCGGATGCCACTGCTGCCTGCAGCGTCTGCTAGCGTGGAGGGCGAAGCCTTAAGGGTGAGACGCTTCCAGGCAACAGCGCAGAAGTTCACCAGGGGCCTCCACGGGACAGAGCTAGTCCTGGTCTCTGACTCCCTGGTGGCTCAGTGAAGAATCTACCTGCAACGCAGGAGGCCTGGGTTTGATCCCTGGGTTGGGAAGATCCCCCTGGAGACAGGCATGGCAACCCATTCCAGTACCCTTGCCTGGGAAATTCCACGGACAGAGGAGCCTGGTGGGCTGCCGTCCATGGGGTCGCACAGAGATAGACAGGACTGAGTGACTGACACTGCTGCCGCCCTCCTGGGGACCCGCGAGCCCCGCTCCGTGCCGCTGTCCTCTGCTCTACCAGAGGCCAGGTGGCAGGGAAGGGTGGACTCTCCACCCGCGTGGTGTCTGAGCACAGCAGGCTCTCCTCAGCGGTGGCATCTCGCCTGCCTCCCAGGTGTGTGCCCTCTCCACCCAGTACCTGGCCTCCCAGGAGCTCACTCCAAAGGCTCCGGGCTGGCCTGCTGCTGCCAGCAGCTGCTCTGGGCCCTGCCCACGGCTCCTGCCTTGGAATGTGGAGGCGCCCACGTGGAGAGCCTGCGCTGTCTTCTGAGGGGGCCACTGGGCTGGCTTCTGTCCAGCAGCAGGCAGCGTGCAGGGCTGGCTGGGTTTGGGGATCCTGCCGGCAGGCCGGCTGTGAGCGCACAGTGGGCCCTGCTGGGTCTCCCCAGGCCGGCACGGTCAGTGGCTCGCCGTGGCCCCTCCTCTGTCCCACTGCCTGTCTGCCCTGGGCCTCTCTATAAAAGGCTTGCTGTCCTGTGGGGCCATCTGGCCACTGCCTGTCAGGGCCTGGGCTGTTCCTGGCGCTCAGCCTGCCAAGGTCCACGTGGAACTTTACATGGAACTCTACAAGCTCCCGAGCCCTCTGGGCCTGGAACACACGTGAAGGCCGGTTTCCCCAGCTTCCCTGGGTGCAGGGCTCGCGGCCTCTGGGCCTGGAACACACACGAAGGCCGGCTTCCCTGGGTGCAGGACTCGGGGCTCACAATCCCCACTCGGCTCTCCAGCTTTTTCTCAGGGAAAGGATGCCCAGGGGCACAGCTCACGCCCCTGTTTGGCATCTGCTCACCAAGCAGATCTCCAGATCAGGGCCCCTCCTGAAGGAGTCCCAAGATGGCAACCTGCCATTCTGGAAATGTGGACAGAATGTGGGGGCTGGTTGGTCTTCCTGTTTCCCGCTTCTCACCCAGGACAGCTTCTGACACGCGGGGCGGCCCTGCACGGCTGAGCTGTGTCAGCCGGCCAGCATCCCACCTCCCCTCATGCTGCCCGCCCCGGTGGGCCCCAGACGGTGGGCAGTGAATACAGGCCTCACCTGAAAACAGGCGTCCATAGGAGGCAGTGGCAAGGACTGCCAGGCTGGCAGTGTGGAGGCGGGCCCCTGGGGAGCAGCACCCCAGGGAAGAGGGCAGGACAGCTGGGGGCGGGGGTGGCTGGGACAGGCAGGAAGGGAGCCCATGTGGACGGGTGGAGGCGGGAACAGCTGGGGAGCGAGGCCCAGGGCCACAGTGAGGAGGCAGGTCTGCTCTTGGGCGCCTGGGAGGCCCGCCTGCCTCACGGGGGTCTGCACAACCCCCTTACCTGTTCCAGCTCACAAAACAGTCTGTCTGGACGGTGAGGTGCTACAGGGAGGTGGGCAGCAGGCTGGGCTCCCTCGTCTTCCGACCCAGCAGCCTGCCCGCGGGGCACGAATTACACTTGCCCTGAGATACTGAGACCAGCTCAGCCCCAGACCCACTGCCAGGCAGACAGGGGAGGTGGGGCCCTCTGTGAGCTGGTGGGGAAGGGTGTGCAGGTGAGAAGGGCAGCAGCTGGGGTTGTGGCAGGCGGCACCCACCCACAGAGGTGCTGCCCCATCTCGGGGTGTGCAGGCTGTGGGCCTCAGCGCAGGTAAAGAGCCTGGGCCAGGGTGAGGGCTGGAGCCAGCGCCTGACAAAACCCAGGCAGCAACCACAGCTCCTCTGTGGGCAGAGGGGGGCTGGGCTGGGCTGGGCACCTCCTCTTCAGCCAGGCACAGGGGAGCGCCAGACCAGCCCACACGGCCACCCCTCCCTCTGCCCGCCCGCAGCCCCGAGGGACAACGCTGACAGACGCTGGCACCGTGACGGCCTCCCCCAGAGGGCACTGAGAACCCGCCCGGCCCCCGCACGCCTGCCTGAGCGGCGCCTGCTCAATGACCCCGGTGCCCCCACGACGCCGGCCCAGGCCCCCAGGTGCCTGCCTCAGCTGCTGCCCCCGAGACCCCGGCCCAGAGCCCCTGGCTGACCCGTGCTGACTCTCACAGGTTCTCAGAGCTCGTGGACGGCAGAGGACGAGTGAGGGCCAGGTTCACCAGCTCACCCAGCAAGCGGGTCACTGTGAGATCACGTGAGTGGCCAGGCTGACCCAGGTGGCCTCCTGTCCCCAGCTGGACAAGGGACGAGGCCCCTAAAACCTGGGCTTTGAGACCACCCCCAGTGCCCAAAGCGTCCCCAGCAGGGGGACCCAAAGGGGTCAGAAGCCCAGGACTCCAGGGCCTGTGTGAAGTGCCCATGCCGCCCGCAGGCTCCCAGGGAGCCTTCCCAACACAGCTGTCCATGCTGAAGGGACAGGCTGCCCGCAGGCACTGGAGGCGGCAAGAATCCTGTTAGGAGCATGTCCACATGAGGACAGCCCCCAACGAGTGCTGCTGCGGGCGTGCAGGGTCCTTTGGCCGCCGCACCAGCCTCAGGCTCTAGCAGGGCCCAGCGCATAACCTGGCTTGGGGCAGAGGAGATGGGGAGGAGGCGCTGTGGCCCCTAGGGCTAGGGAGGCGCAGGGAGAGGGGAGCAGGGCGCGCCTATGGGGGGCGACGGCTCCTTGGCCAGTGCCTCAGGCTGCGGCAGCACGCTCAGCTCCCTCGGGCCATGAGTGGCCTTCACCCATCAGCGCCTGCTCAGGACTGGCAAGACAGGCTGGGGTCCGCCTGGAGAAAAGCTGATCCTACCCGAGGCGGTGCCGAGAGCCGCTTGGACCCCGCAACGCCAGGCCCTGCGGACGTCCCCATGGCTGGAGGGAGAGAGGCCCCTTTCTGGAAGGAAGGCGGCCCCAGGATGGGCCTGGCCGCCCGGCAGCGGCTTCGTGGTGAGCGCTGTGGTATCCTGATTCCTCCTAGAGCCCGCAGCTCTGGTGCAGCTGGAGAGCACGGACACGGCCCCCACACCGGCCAGCCTGGCCCTCCAGCCCCCCGAACGTGGTGGCGACAAGGACGTGGGGAGCAAGTCAGCAGGAGCGGACTACAGGGCTGAGCACCCTCAGGGGCCTGAGGACGGTAGGTGAGGAGGGGGCCGAGGAAACGGCTGAGCACCCCCCCTGCCGGGGGCCCAACACAACACGCAGGCCAGGCCTGCGGACTGCAGCCGCCCGGATGCTGGGTGCTCCCTGCAGAGACGCCCGCCTCCCCCAGAGGTGTGTGTGGGGCAGACGGCAGGAAGCCAGCCGTGGGGCGGGCTCTAGCTGGAGCGTCACCAGGAGGCGGCCGCTACCCACGCTTGGCGAGCAGGGCCCATCCCAGGCATGCATGCTCACAGGGCACCTCCCCATGGGGCAGCGCCAACAGGCTGCGTTCCTTCCACAAACCCAGACCCCCGCTCTGCCTGTCCTCCGGCTCTAAGCACTGGGGCTGTGTCCCTCTGGGGACAGCTTAGGGGCATGGCCTTTTCTCCTGGCCACACCACAGGCCCAGACTGGGCTCGCCCATCAGCCAGCGCTCTGAGAAGGTGGAGCGCCAAGTGCCCAGGCTGCAGCCTCACCTGTGAGCCTCAGGGTACCATGGACACCTGGGCATACCCAGGCACCTGCACCAGAGGGCGTGTGCCAGTGGAGGCTCCCAGCCCCACAGTCCAGCACTCACCCGATGAGGCCTGGGTGAACCGCTGAGAGGCGGTCTGTGGCTCAGATGCAGAGGGAAGACACTCGTGTGGCTGGCGTTTTGTAAGTGAAAAACATTTTGCCCAAGGGTTTCTGTTGTGTCAGCCCTTTTAAATGTTAGATGCTTCATCTCACAAAACTCAGAAACCAGAGGGGCATGGAGTGGCCTCTCCTGGGTCCCCTGGGGAAGACTAGGGTGCTGCAGGCTGGCCCCGGATGCCACTGCTGCCTGCAGCGTCTGCTAGCGTGGAGGGCGAAGCCTTAAGGGTGAGACGCTTCCAGGCAACAGCGCAGAAGTTCGCCAGGGGCCTCCACGGGACAGAGCTAGTCCTGGTCTCTGACTCCCTGGTGGCTCAGTGAAGAATCTACCTGCAACGCAGGAGGCCTGGGTTTGATCCCTGGGTTGGGAAGATCCCCCTGGAGACAGGCATGGCAACCCATTCCAGTACCCTTGCCTGGGAAATTCCACGGACAGAGGAGCCTGGTGGGCTGCCGTCCATGGGGTCGCACAGAGATAGACAGGACTGAGTGACTGACACTGCTGCCGCCCTCCTGGGGACCCGCGAGCCCCGCTCCGTGCCGCTGTCCTCTGCTCTACCAGAGGCCAGGTGGCAGGGAAGGGTGGACTCTCCACCCGCGTGGTGTCTGAGCACAGCAGGCTCTCCTCAGCGGTGGCATCTCGCCTGCCTCCCAGGTGTGTGCCCTCTCCACCCAGTACCTGGCCTCCCAGGAGCTCACTCCAAAGGCTCCGGGCTGGCCTGCTGCTGCCAGCAGCTGCTCTGGGCCCTGCCCACGGCTCCTGCCTTGGAATGTGGAGGCGCCCACGTGGAGAGCCTGCGCTGTCTTCTGAGGGGGCCACTGGGCTGGCTTCTGTCCAGCAGCAGGCAGCGTGCAGGGCTGGCTGGGTTTGGGGATCCTGCCGGCAGGCCGGCTGTGAGCGCACAGTGGGCCCTGCTGGGTCTCCCCAGGCCGGCACGGTCAGTGGCTCGCCGTGGCCCCTCCTCTGTCCCACTGCCTGTCTGCCCTGGGCCTCTCTATAAAAGGCTTGCTGTCCTGTGGGGCCATCTGGCCACTGCCTGTCAGGGCCTGGGCTGTTCCTGGCGCTCAGCCTGCCAAGGTCCACGTGGAACTTTACATGGAACTCTACAAGCTCCCGAGCCCTCTGGGCCTGGAACACACGTGAAGGCCGGTTTCCCCAGCTTCCCTGGGTGCAGGGCTCGCGGCCTCTGGGCCTGGAACACACACGAAGGCCGGCTTCCCTGGGTGCAGGACTCGGGGCTCACAATCCCCACTCGGCTCTCCAGCTTTTTCTCAGGGAAAGGATGCCCAGGGGCACAGCTCACGCCCCTGTTTGGCATCTGCTCACCAAGCAGATCTCCAGATCAGGGCCCCTCCTGAAGGAGTCCCAAGATGGCAACCTGCCATTCTGGAAATGTGGACAGAATGTGGGGGCTGGTTGGTCTTCCTGTTTCCCGCTTCTCACCCAGGACAGCTTCTGGACTGTGCGGGTCACACTCCGTCCCACACACAAGTGGTCTGCGGGCAGGACCTGAGCCTCCAACCCCATGACTTGTCCCCTGTACAGGAGCCCACTGGCCCACCACAGGGCACAGCTGCGTGCTCGTCCCCAGCCTCTCATCAAAGCAGCCTCCACTTTATTTAGTGCGTGAGAGATGATGAACTCAGGAGTCAGTAGACCGAGGCCACAGAAGGCAGGGCTCTGGTGAAAGCCCCTCTGCTGCACACAAGCCCAGGCCCAGGGCCCCAGGCACGGCACAAGCGTCGGCCAGCCTCTCAGAAGAAAGCATGTGGTGATTCTGCCACCTGGACTTGACAGCGAGGCGCAACCGCTGGAATTCTATAGTAGCGGCACTGAGCTTATGTGAAGTCCCAGTCTTTCTGTATTAGACGCTTGCTGACGCATTTACAGGTGAAATGGTTTCTGTGAACTGCTTTGAAACTCTCCAACTAAAGCCAGCAGTCGGAAAGCGGAAGCAGAGGAAGCCAGCCTGGCAGATGCTCCCGAGACTGAGGCGCGGTCCACAGGGTCCTCCGTGCCCTCAGCTGTCACGCTTTGCCTTTTCCATGGCAAAAGGCATCTCAAGCCCTCAGCTCTCCTTAGTGCACCAGGAAAGACGAAAGAGCGTGGAAAGCTGGAGGGCAGAAAGGGGCGAAGGAAAGTGAAGTAGACCCGAGGGGGAAGGGGAAGCAGCCAACAGAACCCCGGAGGCCACGGCGGGGGGAAGCGAGGGGCGGTGGGGTCTGCCCAGGCGGCACCTCACGGGGAGGCTGCCGAGGGGACGGCAAGGGAGCGGCTGGATCGGACGGTGGACGCTGAGGGGGCAAGGCCAGCTCTGGCCCTCCCTGGCAGCACCACTGACCGGCCTGCCTGCAGCTCCCGCCGTGCCATGCCATCAGGAGGCAGACAGTGGCCGTGACACAGACGCTGCCTGGTCGGGGCTTGGGGACAGGCACTGGAGAATGAGGAGGGCTCTCAAGGGTTGGCCTCTGCATTCCAAGCAGAAGAGTCCCAGGCATGGGGCAAAGTCGGTGGAAATGTGGGGCGCGGGGCACAGACCAGTGGGGGGCAGAAGCCTCTCTGGAAGCGAGCAGAGCCCAGCCGTGATAGGAGCTGCAGGGCCAGGCTCCTCCGCCGTGCGACAGCTCGGCACTGAGGCCAGAGGAACCGCTCCGCCCCGCCTCCTCTGCTCCCCGGGCTAAGGGGCTCAGGGCAGGCTCCCCTCGGTGCTCTGACTGCCCCTTGGGCCCACTGCTGTCGGGGACAGGAGGCGGCAGCAACGGTGATGCTTCCTGGCCCTCCTGTGGGGCCCGAAGCTAACAGCTCATGACCCATTTGCAGAAGCCCCTGGGAACTGCTCAGAAAACCCCTGTCAGAACGGAGGCACCTGCGTGCCGGGGGAAGATGCCCACAGCTGTGACTGCAGCCCAGGGTTCAAAGGCAGACACTGTGAGCTCGGTGAGTTCGGAACCGCTCCCCCTTGCCTGTGGGCCACCAGGGCCTGGCCTTGAGATGCCCGTCACAGTAGGTTCAGACCGGGGCCCGGTCACAGCACCCAGACCTCTAAGTGCACAGGCAGGGAGGCTGGCAGGCAGTGAGCCTCCAGGCCTCCCACTGCCCAGATAGCAGGGGGCTCTGGGGACAGTCACTCCGCGGGGACAGTCACTCCGCAGGGACAGGAGGTGGTGGGGGGGAAGAGGGCCCTGCTGCCCTCAGACTTCTGGGACCAGGACGAGAGGCAGATGGACACACAGACCTGAGTCCCATCAGGCCGAGACTGGCGAGCCCAGAGGGAAAGCAGCCTGCAGGCTCCCAGGACCCCAACCCAGAGCAGCACCCCCAGTTGCTAAGCAGCCAGGACAGGGACCCAGCCCAGGGAGCCACAGGACAGAAGCCGGGACCACAGTGGCTGCGGGGCGAGGGGACGCAGCTGTGCACTCCTGGCGAGCAGCGGCCCTCCTCTTCTGTGCCAGCAGCCTGCACGAAGGTGCCCCAGCCCTGCACACGGCTGTTCTCAGAGACCAAGTCCATGCCGGTCTGGGAAGGAGGCGTCTGTCGCCACGTGTAAGTCCCTGCTCCCCGCCTGCAGTGTGCTCCTGGCCCTGAAGTGCTCCTGCCCAGTCCTCACAGCACCCTGAGCTCCAACACGTCTGACACTGGCCCCTTGCCGGTCACACCATTTGTGAATGCTTCCCCCTACTCCACAGGCTGTCCTTTGGTTTTGTCGACCGTTCCTTAGCTGTGCAAAAGCTTTCAAGTTTGACTAGGGCCCATTTGTTTGTTTGCTTTTATTTCTTTATTTCTTAGTCTTGGGAGACTAAGAAAATATTGTTTCGATTCATGTCAAAGATTCTTTTGCCTGTGTTCTGTTTTAGGGGTTTTATAGTGTTGTGTTCTGTTCTGAGTTTATTTTTGTATGTGGTGTGAGGAACGGCTCTGTGATTTAAATGGAGCTATCCAGCTTTCCCGACACTGCTGGCTGCAGCGCCCATCTTTGTCACTATATGCTCCTGCTTCCTCTTTCACACGCGAATGGACCGCAGGTGGTGGTGGTGTGCAGTCCCTCAGTCGTGTCCGACTGTGTGACCCCCGTGGCCTGCAGCACGCCAGGCTTCCCTGTCCTCCACTGTCCCCCAGAGTTTGCTCAAACTCACGTCCATTGAGTCGGTGATGCCATCCAACCATCTCATCCTCTGTCCCTCAGTTCTCCTCCTGCCTTCAATCTTTCCCAGCATCAGGGTCTTTTCCAACGAGTCAGCTCTTCACATCAGCTGACTAAAGTATCAGAGTTTCAGCCTCAGCATCAGTCCTTACAATGAATATTCAGGACTGATTTCCTTTAGGATGGACTGGCTAGATCTCCTTGCAGTCCAAGGGACTCTCAAGAGTCTTCTCCAACACCATAGTTCAAAAGCATTAATTCTTCTGCACTCAGCTTTCTTTATGGTCCAACTCTCACATCCATACATGACTACTGGAAAAACCATAGCCCTTGACTAGATGGACCTTTGCTGTCAAAGTGATGTCTCTGCTTTTTAATACTCTGTGTCTAGGTTTGTCATAGCTTTTCTTCCAAGGAGCAAGCATCTTTGAAATTTCATGGCTGCAGTCACTATCCACAATGATTTTTGAGCCCAAGAAAATAAAGTATCTCACTGTTTCCACTTTTTCCCCATCTATTTGGTTGAGGTGATGGAACCAGATGCTTGAATGTTGAGTTTTAACCCAGCTTTTTCATTTTCCTCTTTCACCCTCATCAAGAGGCTCTTGAACTCTTCTGTTCCTGCCATTAGGGTGGTGTCATCTGAGTATCTGAGGTTACTGATACTTCTCCTGGCAATCTGGACTCCAGCCTGTGAGTCATCCAGCTCAGCATTTTGCATGATGTACTCTGCACAGAAGTTAAACAAACTGGGTGACAATATACAGCCTTGACGTACTCCTTTCCCAATCTGAAAACACTCCATTGTTCCATGTCCGGTTCTAACTGTTGCTTCTTAACCTGCATACAGGTTTCTCGGGAGGTAGGTAAGGTGGGCCTGGTATTCCCATCTCTTTCCAGTTTGTTGTGATCCACAGTCAAAGGCTTTAGCGTAATCAATGAAGCAGATATTTTTCTGAACTCTCTTGCTTTTTCTATGATCCAGCAGATGCTGGCAATTTGATCTCTGGTTCCTCTGCCTTTTCTAAATCCAGCTTGTACATCTGGAAATTCTTGGTTCATGTACTGCTGAAGACTAGCTTGAAGGATTTGAGCATTACCTTGCTAGCACGTGAAACGAGTATAGCTGTACAGTAGTTTGAGCATTCTTTGGCACTGCCTTTCTTTGAGATTAAAATGAAAACTGACCTTTTCAGTCCTGTGGCCATTGCTGAATTTTCCAAAATTTGCTGGCATATTGAGTACAGCACTTTCACACCATCATCTTTTAGGATTTTAACCAGCTCAGCTGAATTCGGTCATCTCCACTAGCTTTGTTTGTAGCGGTGCTTCCTAAGGCTCACCCGACTTCGCTTTCCAGGATGTCTGGCTCTAGGTGAGTGATCACACCACCGTGGTTATCTGGGTCGTGAAGATCTTTTTTGTACAGTTCTGCTGCGCATTCTTGTCAGCTTTTCTTAACCTCTCCTGCTTCTGTTAGGGCCACACCATTTCTGTCCTATATTGAGCCCATCTTTGCATGAAATATCTCCCTAGTATGCCTAATTTTCTTGAAGAGATTGCTCTCTAGTCTTTCCCATTCTACTGTTTTCCTCTATTTCTTTGCATTGTTCACTTAAGGTGTTCTTATCTCTCCTTGCTATTCTCTGCTGCTGCTAAGTCACTTCAGTCGTGTCCGACTCTGTGTGACCCCATAGACAGCAGCCCACCAGGCTCCCCCGTCCCTGGGATTCTCCAGGCAAGAACACCAGAGTGGGCTGCCATTTCTTCTCCAATGCGTGAAAGTGAAGTCACTTAGTCGTGTCCGACTCTTGGCGACCCCATGGACTGCAGCCCACCAGGCTCCTCCATCCATGGGATTTTCAAGGCAAGAGTACTGGAGTGGGGTGCCACTGCCTTCTGGAACCCTGCATTCAGTTGGGCTTATCTTCCCCTTTCTTCTTTGCACTACTCTTATCAGCTATTTGTAAGGCCTCCTCAGAGAACCACTTTGCCTTCTTGCATTTCTTTTTCTTGGGGATGGTTTTGGTCACAGCCTCCTGTACAATGTTACAAACCTCCATCCGTAGTTCTTCAGGCACTTTATCAGATCTAACCCATTGAATCTATTTTCATTTCCACTGTATAATCATAAGGGATTTGATTTAGGTCATACCTGAACGGCCTAGCTGCTCTCCCTACCTTCTGAAGTCTGAAGTTCGCAGTGAGCATGTGCGTGCTTGTTTCTAGGTCCTCCTTTCTGCTCAGCTGGCCTCTGTGTCTGCTTCTGCCAGTGCTGCCCTGATTTGGTCACTGCAGCTTTGCAGTACAGGCTGAAGCCTGGGTCATACTTCCAGCTTTGTTCATTATTCTTGGGATTGCTTGGCAATTCGTGTTTTGTGGTTCTATGTAAAGTTCAGGATTATTTGTTTTAGTACTGTGGGAAATTTCATAGATATTTTGAAAAAGATTGCATTAAATTTGTAGATTGTTTGGGGGAATATAGCCATTTTAACAATATTAATTCTTCCAGTCCAAGAGCATGGGACATGTGTCCGACTCTCTGAAACATCTCTAGTCTCCTCTGTCAGCGTTTCAGCTTTCAGCACACAGGCGCTTCATCTCCTCAGCTAAGTCTATTCCTGGTGGTGGTTGTCTTATGTGATCTTAAGCAGGTTTTTTTTTAACCTTCTCTTTCTGGTATCATTAGTGTAAAGAAACACAGAAGACGTCTATATCAGTTCAGTTCAGTCGCTCAGCCGTGTCCGACTCTTTGCGACCCCATGAATCGCAGCACGCCAGGCCTCCCTGTTCATCACCATCTCTCGGAGTTCACTCAGACTCACGTCCATCGAGTCCGTGATGCCATCCAGCCATCTCATCCTCAGTCATCCCCTTCTCCTCCTGCCCCCAATCCCTCCCAGCATCAGAGTATTTTCCAGTGAGTCAACTCTTCGCATGAGGTGGCCAAAGTACTGGAGTTTCAGCTTCAGCATCATTCCTTCCAAGAAATCCCAGGGTTGATCTCCTTCAGAATGGACTGGTTGGATCTCCTTGCAGTCCAAAGGACTCTCAAGAGTCTTCTCCAACACCACAGTTCAAAAGCATCATTCTTCAGCGCTCAGCCTTCTTCACAGTCCAACTCTCACATCCATACATGACCACAGGAAAAACCATAGCCTTGACTAGACGGACCTTAGTCGGCAAAGTAATGTCTCTGCTTTTGAATATACTATCTAGGTTGGTCATAACTTTTCTTCCAAGGAGTAAGCGTCTTCTAATTTCATGGCTGCAGTCACCATCTGCAGTGATTTTGGAGCCCCCCAAAATAAAGTCTGACACTGTTTCCACTGTTTCCTCATCTATTTCCCATGAAGTGATGGGACCAGATGCCGTGATCTTCGTTTTCTGAATGTTGCGCTTTAAGCCAACTTTCTCACTCTCCTCTTTTACTTTCATCAAGAGGCTTTTTAGCTCCTCTTCACTTTCTGCCATAAGGGAGGTGTCATCTGCATATGTGAGGTTATTGATATTTCTTCCGGCAATCTTGATTCCAGCTTGTGTTTCTTCCAGATGATGCCATCCAGCCATCTCATCCTCTGTTGTCCCCTTCTCCGCCTGCCCCCAATCCCTCCCAACATCAGAGTCTTTTCCAATGAGTCAAATCTTCGCATAAGGTGGCCAAAGTACTAGAGTTTCAGCTTTAGCATCATTCCTTCCAAAGAAATCCCAGGGTTGATCTCCTTCAGAATGGACTGGTTGGATCTCCTTGCAGTCCAAAGGACTCTCAAGAGTCTTCTCCAACACCACAGTTCAAAAGCATCATTCTTCAGCGCTCAGCCTTCTTCACAGTCCAACTCTCACATCCATACATGACCACAGGAAAAACCATAGCCTTGACTAGACGGACCTTAGTCGGCAAAGTAATGTCTCTGCTTTTGAATATACTATCTAGGTTGGTCATAACTTTTCTTCCAAGGAGTAAGCGTCTTCTAATTTCATGGCTGCAGTCACCATCTGCAGTGATTTTGGAGCCCCCCAAAATAAAGTCTGACACTGTTTCCACTGTTTCCTCATCTATTTCCCATGAAGTGATGGGACCAGATGCCGTGATCTTCGTTTTCTGAATGTTGCGCTTTAAGCCAACTTTCTCACTCTCCTCTTTTACTTTCATCAAGAGGCTTTTTAGCTCCTCTTCACTTTCTGCCATAAGGGAGGTGTCATCTGCATATGTGAGGTTATTGATATTTCTTCCGGCAATCTTGATTCCAGCTTGTGTTTCTTCCAGCCCAGCGTTTCTCATGATGTTCTCTGCATAGAAGTTAAATAAGCAGGGTGACAATACACAGCCTTGACGTACTCCTTTACCTATTTGGAACCAGTCTGTTGTTCCGTGTCCAGTTCTAACTGTTGCTTCCTGACCTGCGTACAGATTTCTCAAGAGGCAGGTCAGGTGGTCTGGTGTTCCCATCTCTCTCAGAATCTTCCACAGTTTATTGTGATCCACACAGTCAGAGGCTTTGGCAACCCAAGACGTCTGTACATCAACCTTGCATTCTGCTGCCCTGCTGAGCTCATCTACTAGCTCCAGTAGCTTTTGTGTGGAGACTTTACAGCTCCCTACAGAGTGTGGTCTCATCTACAGACAGAGGCAATTCCCCCTCTCTTCTTCCAATCTGAACGATTTCATTTTCTTGTCTGAGTGCTGTGCCCAGCATTTCCAATACTGCACTGAATAGAAGCGCCCAGAGCAGACCTTCTTTGGCTCCTTTATTGTCTGATTTTTTCAAGGCGATTCACACAGAACCTTTGAGGCCTGCTTTAGGGTGGTTTTAGCACAGCTTTATTCCGGGGCTCATCCTGCCTCACTTTTAAAGCAAGGCCTTTCCGGGGTTTCTGCTGCTCTGCAGCAGCCTACTGTTAATGCAGACCTCCCCACTCTGGCTCTGTCCAGCTCCTCCGTGTTCCCCACTGCCCAGCTCTGTCCACCCTGTGCACGCACAGCTTCATCTCCAAGGGGAGCCCTCTCCAGAACTCTGGAGCTCTTCCTCTGCACAGCCCCTTCCTTGCTGGACTCTGACTCACAAGTTCTTGCCACCCCTGCTTCCCCAGTTCCAATCTCTGGCTTCACCAACTCAGTGCGACCACTGCTTGGATTCCCCCTCAGCCCACCACAGCCCAAGCAGTGCCCACAGGCAGAGTCCAGCACAGCCGCAGCGCTCGTTTGCTCCCCTTCTCTCCAGGCCAGTCCTGCACTGTTCTCTAACATCTGAGAAGACTCACTTCCTATGTCTTGCCCAGTTCTCCAGCTGTTCACATGTGGTTAATTCCAGATCCTGCCACGGCCAGATGACTGGAAATGGAAGTCTCAGCTAAGGCTTCAGATCCTAAAGGCTCTCCTAGACTGAGCTCATGAGCTGGGGTTTCACCCACTGAACTCCCTGGATCTGTTTCAAACAGCTCCAACATTCCAAAAGCTTTAATGTCTCATTTGTTGTTCTCTATAAACTAGTGACAAAGGCAGGATAAGCATCCCATTCTATCTGAAGCAGGCTTAAGTTCCAGAGGCGTCTCAGAGCACACTGGTTACTAAGGGGGGGCGGGGGCAGCCTCCCGTCCTACATATCACCCACATCTCATGCCTGCATCGCCAAGGTTTCTCCATCAACTTCCCAGAAGAGCGCAGTCTTACTGTCTCAAAGCTTTAGGGCCAAGGAGCCTGTCTTATGGAGAAGGAAATGGCAACCCACTCCAGTATTCCTGCCTGGGAAATGCCATGGACAGATGAGCCTGGAGGGTTACAGCCCATGGGGTCGCAAAGAGTAGGACACAGCTTAGTAACCAAACAACAGCAACGACGCCTATCTCAAGCAAGACATGCCTCTGAGACAGCAGGCGTTCTCTCTCACACGCGTCTGTCAATACTCATCAGGATGTATACTTAAAGTGGGCATATCTTATTTTATGAAAATTATACCTTGATAAAGTTGTTTGAAAATTACATAATTCTTATGCTGACATCTTAACACATCTATAGGAGAAAGTTTTATTAGGAATAAACAGCCTTCCTTCGTAACAGCCTTCCTTGGAGGCCTGCACAGTTACTATGGGCTGGTGCGGCCTAGGTGAAGGAGCTGGGCAACATTCCACTCAGCCCCTGGCTTCACAGAGCTCTCTGGTGATGCAGGTATAAGAGAGTCTACAAGGTACACCCGGATACCTGCTTCAAGGAGAGCTGCGAGAGCACCCGCGCCAGAGCCCCAGACAGGTGCGTCCCAGGCAGGGGCCGAGCTGTGCCCACGGCGGTCACTAAGCAACAGGGCCAGGATGGCCCTGCTGACTGGGGCTGGGGGATGCCACAGGCCATGGCTAAGCCCAGCTGCCAAGATGTAAAGCCCAGCTATGTGTATAGCAGCACAGAGATGGGCGCCATGGGCATGGGGCATGCTTGTGGGTCACAGGGCGGGTGCCGTGGGAGCTTACATGGTGGGTGGAGATGTGTATAAGAGACAGCCAGGAGGCGGCCGCTACCCACGCTTGGCGAGCAGGGCCCATCCCAGGCATGCATGCTCACAGGGCACCTCCCCATGGGGCAGCGCCAACAGGCTGCGTTCCTTCCACAAACCCAGACCCCCGCTCTGCCTGTCCTCCGGCTCTAAGCACTGGGGCTGTGTCCCTCTGGGGACAGCTTAGGGGCATGGCCTTTTCTCCTGGCCACACCACAGGCCCAGACTGGGCTCGCCCATCAGCCAGCGCTCTGAGAAGGTGGAGCGCCAAGTGCCCAGGCTGCAGCCTCACCTGTGAGCCTCAGGGTACCATGGACACCTGGGCATACCCAGGCACCTGCACCAGAGGGCGTGTGCCAGTGGAGGCTCCCAGCCCCACAGTCCAGCACTCACCTGATGAGGCCTGGGTGAACCGCTGAGAGGCGGTCTGTGGCTCAGATGCAGAGGGAAGACACTCGTGTGGCTGGCGTTTTGTAAGTGAAAAACATTTTGCCCAAGGGTTTCTGTTGTGTCAGCCCTTTTAAATGTTAGATGCTTCATCTCACAAAACNGTGTAAAGAAGTGCTACTGACAAGCCCAATTATATAAATACCATAAATCTCTATTTACTTTTTATTCACTCTCACCCAGGTCTTTCCCCAAAGGGGTCAAGGCAGCCACAGAATTATTATACAGTGCACTGCCTGAGTACAGACAGCAGAGTCCAAACCACAGTCACATTCTCCACAGACCAACCAGGCGCCACAGGCCCTGGGTCTCACGTTCCTGAGTCCAGGCGGAGCTCCGCTGCTGCCTGACCCGAGCGCATCGCCTCCCTCCCAAGACCCCGTCCCCCACACCCCCATTCACTCAGGCCCAGCAGGCACCCGCCTGTCTTCACTCCACCACACCCACGCCAAGCCAGGTGGGCGCAGAGAGTAAGACGCTAACCTGTGTCCTCGTCTCACTGACCGCACTCCCAAACTGCAACGCGGGTGAGCTAAAGACAAGACAGTCTCAGGACCGAGAGCCGGGGCTGAGGTGGCTGCCAGGTCACAGGGACACGCTCGGTTTCATAAACCACATTTCTCCAATTATTTCAGGAAACAAAGTAACAGTCCTACACTGAAGAAATCCTAAGGTAGGTTCCCTGGGCCGGCGGCCCGTAGAGCTGCTGGGAAGTCTGAGGAGAGTCCCCAGCACTGGGTCCTCAAGCCGGCTGCCATCTCCCCTTGCAGCAATGTGTCAAAGACTCTCAGACCATAAGGTTTCAGAGCTTCCTAAGAGGGTTAAGATGAGTGAGGAAAATAATCCTTAAGGCCTCCCAACAGACATAAATTTAGCCCAAATACACTGAACCCCTCTGTCTTGAACAGCAGACACATGCCTTCCCCAGTCACCAGCAATGGCAATGGAGGGCTGGCTGAGCTCTCAGAGGCTGCAGACCACCTGCCGCAGGGAGGCAGGACTGACAGGCCCACCGGGAGGACACGGTGGTGCAGCCTGGAGCCAGAGGTGGAGGGGCTCCAGGAGAACCCAGCCCTGCAGGGGGCAGCCACTGGGGGGGGGAACTGACCTCACAATGGGGGCTCCTGCACTGGTAGCCCAATGCTCGTGCACAAGACCCTAAGCATTCAGAGAGCCTGAAGCAAAAGGGCCTTTCTAACACTGTTTTTATTTATGCCAGCATTTTCCAGCCTCTTTTGGCAATTCAGCCCCCTGTGACTCCCACCTCCCCACACGGAAACTCTGAGCAAGTCTTCTCAACAGTCTAGAAGATGCTGGGCTAACCCAGAGACCCACCCAGCGCCTGACACAACTTCTTGTCAACATGACACCACTGGGAATGAAGGAGGCTTTCTGGCTGGGCCAGGGCAGCTTGGCACCCGAGAAGCCCGTCCTCCCAGTGGTGCAGCAGAGACGGGAGGCAGCCAGGGCAGAGCAGCTGCACACATAGCCGCCTGTTGCTCAGAGGCCTCTGTAAACACCAGGAGCAGCAGAGCCCTGCAGGCCCAGGCTGCCACTAAAGCAGACCTCAGAAGGAGGAGGCTGGGCCCGCGGGTGGGGCAGCCACACGTGAGCGGGAACACGTGGCCTCATGCAGGTGTCCCACTGCCCCTTCCGCCACAGACTCAGAAGGTGCACTCCAAGGCTTGCACGAAGCTCACCACCCACAGACACAACTGGAGTGAGACACTGATGCTGCAGTAGGTCCCCTGAGAGATGATATGCTGTATTAGCACTCATCCAATGAATCAACTTCTATAGAAACAAACCAGAAATCCTCAACTATTAACTCATCAGATACTAGCTTTTAGAATACCTATCTTTAATACCTATTCTTAGGGGCTTCCCTATAGCTCAGACGGTAAAGAATCTGCCTGCAGTGCAAGTGACCTCGGTTTGATCCCTGGGCAAAAGGAATGAGACTACGCTCCAGTCTTCTTGCCTGGAGAAGTCCATGGGCAGAGGAGCCTGGCAGGCTGCAGCCCAGGGGGTCACAGAGCGTCGGACACAACCGAGACCGACACCACACCACACCACACGACCACTGCTGTTCCTAGAAGGATGGGCGACACGCAGAAGCAGGGACGCTTACTCCTCTGCCGCAGCCCGCTGGGCTGCAGTCCAGGGGGTCGCAGGGCGGGACACGACCGAGAGACTCAACAACACAACAATTCACACACAACAATTCATCCAAGACCCAAGTGCAAGCACTCATTTCAACAGAGAGAGCAGGGAGAGTCCGTCTTCAGAGGGGATCACGGCATCACCAGATGAAGGGAGCAGCCTGCAGACTTCGGAGCCGAGCTGTCGCGCACACCAGGGCGCAGTGGGCCCTGCACAAGCCTGCCCCACCCCCACCCCCACGCCAGAGGGGCCGAACCCCGCAGCTCGAGGCAGGGAGGGGCGAGCTCTTTAGGTCCTCGGGGGCAGCAGGCCAGAGCCTCTGCGTGAAGAGGAATGCGTTCAAGTTCCTTGCTCCTCACACCCGGTCTGTGTTCTCTTCTAAGGACTCAGGATGTTCCTGCTGCATTCCATCAACCTCACGTGTTTCTAAAGCCCAAGAAGATGAGGTCGGAAATCGGACTGAAAACAGCGTCCTGGCTGGAGTCAGTGGCCTGAGCAGCTTCTCTCCTCTGGCCTCTGGAAGACAGTCGGCCAGACCAGGCAGGCATCAGCCACAGGCAGGGAGACCTCCAGGACAGACCCTCACCAGACAGAGCCCAGGCTGCTCTAAGCAAGCACTGCATACACGTCCGCCCCGGGGGAGCAAGGCGCCCGCCAGGAATGCTTCCGCAACCTTCAGAAACCAGCTTTCGGATTCCAGCATCAGAAAAGGATTCTCCCCTTAGGAACCAACCACCAAACTGAGGAGGAACTGCTATCTACAGCTTCCAAAGCAAAGGCCACAGTGCCGGGAGGAGGCGCAGAGGGGAGGCACACTGGAAGCCCTTTGGCCGGCTCTCCCCCGCCAGCAGTCTGTGCTGACCATTTTCAAGTAGTGACCAGTGGATTTTGAAAGAGAAAATGATAGCAAACACTAAGGTGGAGTTTAAACACTTTTTATCTACAACTTTTTCCATTAAAGTCAGACAGTATTTGGGGCCTACGAACCAGACGGTCACTGTGGCAATGGCTCAGCTCTGCAGCTGCAGCACAAACGCAGCCACAGACATGACTGATGGGGGATGGCTGGTGCCAATAAGACTTTATTCACAAAAACAGGCAGAGCCAGGTCGGCCCACGGGCCATGCTAAGCTCTGCCCTGGTCTTTGAGGCCATAGGCTTCAGCATATCCCCAGGATGACAAGTCTCACCCAGGCACCAAAGACCTCAAGGGTTTCAGGGAAGCCTCAGTGTTTCAGCCCCACTTGGAAAGCCACAGCAGCACGCCCACCAAGCACAGCGGGGCTCCTCCCACAAGCCAGGCGGCGTGGAGAGGCGCGGCTGGGGAGGCCAGACTAGGTGCTGGGAAAGGGCCCGAGGCCACGACTCAAGCAGAGCCACTGGGGCTACCAGGTGGCAGGCACCATCTCCACCCCCCTCCTCCTCCACACGCCGACCACCGCACCATCCTGCTACCCCGCTCTCCAGCACGCTTCTGACCTGCACTCCTCCTCCCTGCAGATGAGGTGAAAACCAAAGCCGCAAAGCCCGCCTCACTCATGCTAAGCGTTTTAACAGCCAACCCAGACTGGAGCTCAAGCCCCGGGCACCTCCCAGTGATTCAGCTCCAAGGCAGCATTACAGCCCAGAAAGGCCTCCTTCCTTTCGGCTTTTATAAAAAGCTTTTTACAGAGTCATATTTTAGGCTTTTTACTCACATTAAAGTTCTGTGTGCACATGTCTGTGTATTATGCGTTCTGTCATTTTCAGCAAGGACATCTCTACTGTACTCCCGAAGGTACCTCGTGTCCAAGGCCCACTGGAGAAGACGGTAGAGAGCAGTCCCAGGGCCCCGGTGCCGGGAGAACCGAGAAGAAAGCGCGCACGCGCACACGCACTGCTGACCTGCGCTGGCGCGGGGCCTGCCGCTGCGCCCACGGAAGGCGCGGCGCCACACGCCGACGGCGAGCCCACTGGCAAGTGCACGGAGCGGTCCGCTGCCACGGAACCGCCTCAGCCCCTCGGCCACAAGGCCAACGTGGCGTGCTCCTGCTTTGCCTTAGAAGCCTCTGTCCCTACAAGAGGCAGTCTGCTGAGTCCAGAGCGTGGCGCTGTGTTCTTATGGCTGTTCCACTTTCATGTCTTATAAATCATATTCCTAATAGAAGACTTCCTGACGCTAAAGGAATTATAACTTATCCTTAAAACACTACAAATGAGCCACTGCTTTTTCCCACATGGCTCCTTCGTCAGACTCTAACGTCATCCTTGGAAATCCTCAGAGTCCACCCAAAGAAATGAGTAAAGCGGAATCAGAAAGCTGTCAGGGGCAGACAGTTCTGTGTGGACACGAAAGGAGCAAGCATGGGCTGCAAGAAAGTCTTGTTCTAATCAAAATGTGGATAAACTGACCACACAATCGAGCTTAAACTTAAGATTCCGTTAGCCCCAAATGGGGAGCACAAGAGCAACACCCCAGGTTCCGGGGGCAGTGCCAGGCACCAAACAGCCTTACAGCACAAGAGCACAGGAGGCCTCCTCCCGCGACCACAGAGGACGGCGAAGAGGGGCCTCCCTTGCCCCCGCGCTAGGGCTGCCACACCGCAAGCGGGGAGAGCCATGCAGCACCTCGCTGCCCCCACCGGCACCCCAGCAGGCAAGGCTCCACCCAGCGCCAGCCAACCTCCACGGCTCTGCTGGGTCGGAACTGCCATGGCCGATGCTGGACTCCTGTGTGGAGGGACTCGCGAGCCGCTGGCCTCTGCAGAAAGTGTCCCTGTGCCGCCGTGCCCCGGCACGAGCCTGCAGGCACAAGCGTCTGCTCCAGGTGCCAGTCCCCAGAAGAAAATGAGGCTCCAATCTCCCAACCACACCCCAGCACAGGGCAGAAAGGAACTATTGTAAAGAATCTTTTACATAAACGAGAAGCAACACAAGCAGCCCATTGAGAATCTTAAGTTCTCACTAATCAACACAGCCGCATTTGCTAGAGGCGGCCTCAGAGCAGCATCTGAGCCTCGGCGCTACTGCCTCTGGGCTGGCTCAGCCTGCTGCGGGCCTGTCCTGAGGCCGCACGCATGCCCTCTGGTCCTAATGACACAACTGACCCCAGATGGTGCCAGGCGCTCCCCGGAGTCAGGATCACCCCAGTGAGGACTGCCACCCGACAGGACCCACAGTCTCTGCAGGAAAAATGAAGCCAAGTACCACGAGTCTCAGGTTTGGGGCACGTCGCCAAAAATGTCTTCTGTAGCGTCAATCCTGTGCCAGCCAGCCCGCCCCCGGGGAAGGGCCCTTGGAACGTGCAGTGACCCCCCCCCACTAACCCCCCGCCGAGCTTGGGCCCCTGGGCTGGGCCTCTGCCTCAGATATGAGCCCTGGTGCAAACACCCAAGCCCGTTCCCCAACTCCAGCTCTTCAAAGTTGCTCCTCAGAACCTCTGGCCTCCCCAAGGGGCCACCTCTGGTGCCATGGAGCTCCCTGCAATGATGCCAAGCCCAAACCCTGGCCATGGCTCCAGACCCACACACCCCATGACCCTGGCAGGTGTGCATTCTCCTCTGGCCTCAGAAGCCCCGTCTGTACCACGTTCTGGCATGCTCCAGGCCAGCACTCCATAGCTGCTGGAGACGTCAGGACTGGATGTGGCCCCTGGACCGAGCTGGCACAAAAGCAGGTTCCCTCACTGGTCAGAGATGGGCCTGTTATTCAGAAATGCAAAAAGTGCCCCTTCACAGAGCCGGCATCAAGAAACTGTGCAGAACAAACCGTATGTCACCAGTCACCTTTCTTTACTCTGCTGTACACACTGAACGCAATTACAAAGCAATATTGTTTATTTAAAAACATGAGTACTTTTGTGGAAAATCTGCTAGTTGTTGTCATTAAAATAAACTATTGTGGTGTACTAAAGCTTCACTGTCTTCTAACTCTTTGCCACTAGAAGGATGTAAAATGACTCCTGAACCAGAAGAAACATCCCCCACCCTGTCACAGAATTATCACCAATACAGGTGACAGAGAAACAGTAAACCCAGATGCTGATGCACTGAGCCCCTAACTTCAGGAGCTCCCAGCCTGTGACTCAGAATGGAGCAGGCCCTCCATACCAAACCCGATCCATCGAGCAAGGCATCTGCTGCTTAGTTTGGCCTGTCTACCTCTCAGGTGATTTCTCTCATCAAAAGACCAGTTTAGGAATAAAAGATAACCTTAGAAGAATGAAGTAAAGTTCCCAAAAGCTTTGAGGAAATTAAAATAGCCTTTCATCTCTCTGGGCTCCTTTCACTCCAGTCCATCCATCACAGCTCCTGCTCCTCCTCCTGCTCCTCCTCCTCCTCGCCCAGATTCTCCTCGTCAGTCACGCAGCCCTCAGACTCCTCTTCCTCCCGGGCCAAGAGCTTCTTAAAAACCTCAAACTCCTCCGCAGAAGAAACCGCTGTTCTGGCCAGAAACTCAGCTTCTGACACTCTGAGGATGTCCTTCAGTGGAGGGTTGGGGACCTGTGTCTGCCCCTTCTTGTCAGGGGTCTGGTACCGGCCCAGTCGCTCCAAGAACACATGCCTCTGCTTGGTCTTGGCCACGGGGTACTGCAGCAAGTCCGTCTTCACAATGTCCACGTGTTTAATCCCCATCCTGAAATAGGCATACTGGAGACAGACGTGGTTAGGAAGGCAGCTGCAGAAAGCCTGGTGGGTTCCTAAAGCACAGCCACCTGCAACTGTCCAAAAGCACTTGGAGAAACCTGACTCGTCAACAACGGCAGAGCACTATGATCCCCAACATCGGCATGATGGCCAACAGCTTTCAAAGCATTTTCAAATTTATATCGAGAAAAATGCAACAAAAAATAAAGGGCAGGAAGGAGAAATTAAGTTCCATTTTTCTTCATGGGCTAAGAAAAACGGGGAGCATGAAAAAATAGGCAACCAGTTCAGAAAACATCTAGGATCTGACCTAAGCCATCAAAACTGTTTCCAAAACTTTAAAGCAACCTGCATACTTAGGTTTCTAAGAGCAACATGCAAAACAGATTTGAAAGACAGAAGAAAGGTTCTAGCTAATTTCAAATTAGGTATTTCAAGCAGAGGTCTCACATGAACTCTAAGAATGGGCCTGAGTCATCCATTATTAATGGCAGAAAAGTAGCCAAAGATCTTTTACCTGTAGCAAAGAAGACTCAAAACTGCACTCTGGCTGGTGTGAGCCAAGAGGGTCTAATCTTGACCTTGTCCGCTTGCCCAGGTGAGTCAGCTGACCCTGACTACACTGGAAACCTGCTGCTACCCATCACAGCACCAGTCAGTCTTACCTGAAATTTGTACTCCAGCTCAGCAGGGTCCTCCCGAAGAACATATGGGCACCTGTGCAAAATCTCGGTGACTTGCTTTACGGTGAAAAGGCACTTCTCCTTAAGGACCCCAACAATGGCTTCCATGTCCCGCTGGCGCATGGTGAAAACGTCAGGACAACAGTAGAGCATCCTCTTCAACTTCCCTGAAGGTCGTTACAAAGGGCAAGTGCATCATTTCAAGAGACTCCAGAAACCCAAGGGGCCCACCACACCTAAAGCAAGCCAGAATTTAAAGACAGACAAGGACCCTCTCCTCCACAGGAGTGCCAGCTTCAAGTATGTCTTCCCAGGAGCACTGTGGAAACAGAAGGGGCCAGAATGACTCAGCTGCCCAGTGACGCCCTCTCACTTCTCACTCCCCAGCCCCCTTGAGGAGGCCTCTCTCTGGCTCCCAGCTGACAGGCACCTGTTTCTTACGCTGCCCTCTTGCCCTCCTCGCCTAGAAAAGACTTTCACAGGGATGTGCTGGCCCAGCCAGCCAGGAGGCTGAGACAGCAGCTTCTCCCGTGCTGGGCTCTGAGTTCACATCTCCTCCTGCAATGGAGCAGTCCTTGAAACAGTCACACCCAGCGTCTCTAGACCGAGGAGCTGGAACGCAATGGAAAGCGGACCCACAGTAACAGCGTGATAACAGTAAGAATCCTGATGCACAACCACAAAGACTGGCCTCCAGGTTAGCAGGGTGGCCGCAGGTTTTATCCACACTAAGGCACTTCTGAGGGACAGAGGCTCTATTAGTAACTGCATTAGGGAAATCGGCGTAAACTGAGACCACCCCAGGCAAACTGGGGCATGCGACCATCCTATAGATAACTGAGTAAAACTCAGTACCTAGAAACTGGAAACCACTTAAATAAACTGTTAAACCTCCCTAACAGTTGAGTCAATGTCTTGATAAAACATACTGAGGAATGAATTTCAGTGTTTATCTTTGCAGCTTAAGGTCACGCTGAGCTTGCTAACTTATAATGAAGGCACATAAGGTGTTAAAGGGTTTCCCAGGTGGTGCTCATGGTAAAGAACCCACCTGCCAATGCAGGAGACAAAAGATGCGGGTTCAATCCCTGGGTCAGGAAGGTCCCCTGGAGAAGGAAATGGCAGCCCACTCCAGTATTCTTGCTTGGAAAATTGCATGGACAGAGGAGCCTGGTGGGCTACAGTCCATGAGGTCGCAAAAAGTCGGACCTAACTGAAGCAACTGAGCACAAGGATGGTGTTAAGTTGAGCCTTTCAGATTACACTGCAACAGGTAATCTGTTAGGAGAAACACACACCATTACCTTTTGCTCATCTTCTAGAGAAGAGGAGGAGGCCTGAAGAGATCCTCTGAAATCTGGATTCCCAACCTTTTCTCCCCTTTCCCCATCCCCAACAATATTTCACCAACAAGAGACAAGAATGAACCAAACAGTGGAATTCCTCTGATGAAAGTAGGTAGGGGTCCTTGGAGATCCTCGTGAGCCCCTACCCTCCTCCTCTAGAAAAGCTCAGAGAGAGACCCAATGGGACTTCCCTGGTGGTGCAATGGATCAAGAATCTGCCTGCCAGTGCAGGGGACACAAGTTCAAATTTGGGAAGATTCCACAGGCCTCAAAGCAGCTAAGCCTGTGCGCCCCAACTACCGAGGCTGCGCACTGCAGTGAGTGCAGCCTGCACGCCTGGGGCAGAGCCTGTGCAGCGAGAAGCCTGCGCACCGCAGCCACAGAGCAGCCCGCGCAGCAGCGGAGACCCAGCACAGCCAAAGAGAGAGTCTACCAGTTAACTTAGAGAGGGAGGCAGTGACCTTCTAGGGTTCAGGGGCAGTGAATCCTGTGTGTGTGTTGGGGGGCGGGGGATGGTGGCTGGGGAACGGCCACTCCACCTGTGTCCCAGGAATCTGAGAAGATTTCCCATTTCCCATCGAATGGAGACACCTGACTGGAATCCAAGCCTTTACAGGAAACTCTGAGTCTCTGGCTTCATATGACAGAAACACAAAGCACTAAGCCCACCCCGAGTCAATTAAGCATCGAAGGGCACATACACACACGAGCCAACGCCACGCGTTAACGTGCACTGGGCCCACAGCACGCGCCCACCACCGTTCTAGACGCCAGAGCCCCCACAGTGAGCACACCAGGCAGGAGTCCGCGTGGGCCACTCCGCTCCCCCTCCCTCCTGCAAGGCCCTCTGCAGAGGCCACTCTGCCTCCTCATCTCTCAGCCAGATCACACATTCCTCTCAAGGACCCCCCCTCCCCGGGCAGAGACCGCCTCAGTCCACCTCATCAAGCGATTCGGACTCCAGCTGTGGCTCCTCAGCACTACATATCAAATCCCCGCCACCTCATACCTTCTCCAAGGCCCAGCTTTCGCAGGTAACTGGAGCGCTTCTTCATCTGCATCACAGGCAGTTTCAATAACTGAGGACTTTTCTTCAAGGCCACACACACAGGCTCTGGATTCAAACCCAAAAGTATTAATTCTGAGATGATGTCCAGCATCTGTTGAGGGTGGGTACCTGGCTGTATGCTGAGCAGTTCATTAACACTGACATCACTAAAACCCATGTCCAGGAGGGAACTGACAAACTTCTCTTGCAACACAGGAGTTCTCTGCTTCTCGAGGAGGCGCTGAATCAGCCCTGTTCTGTGCTCTCGTTTCTGCGCACATTCTTGGGTTTCGACAAAGGATGTCTCCTCAAGGGCCCCTCCACTGGAGACTGTCATTAGTTTACGCAACAAAAAAGCAGTAGTCCTTTTCTGTCCTCCCGGCTGAGGAGTCTGCCTAGTGAGGAGGGCCCAGGTAAGGGGGGTCAGGCGGTGCCAGTCAAAGACCTGTAAGACACCAAGGGAACAAAGTCCTCATCACACTACTGCAACGGTCACCACAGGGCTTCCGGGTCAGGGTCTTTAGCTCCTCAGCCCCACACAGACCTAAGTTTTCGTAATCAATCTGCAAAGTCGTAACTGAACTTTAAAAGCCTGCAGAGAAAGAAGTTCGTGTACAGAGAACAGAGTTTGCAGAAGCATAGATTTGGTTTTGCTGATCTGAGGGGACAAGGAGGGACTGGGAGAACAATGTCAAGGCCACCGGGCAAAGTATGTCTAGAGGGGTGGGGGGTGGGGCTACAAACTTAGCTGGGAGATTAACAAGAAGAGAAAAGTTTATTTATATGGTATGTTGATCCAGCAAAGAGGTGGAGGTAGCTCCCTAAATGACTACAGCTGGGGGCAAATGGGGGAGGAAGGTTTCTAGGGGAAGAGCAAACGGGAGGGCTCTTCGGGGCACAAGTGGGCGCCCAGAAAGTCTGTAACAATGTTCATGTTGATACAAGGGGTCGTCCCTCTTTTCTTTCCTTCAAGGCGGTGAACTCCCCAGGAGAAAGGCTCTATGGCGCCCTCACTCCCGGAAGGCTCTGCTTTTAGTGAGATAAGGGCCGCTCCAAGCAGGCTTCTTTCAGTCTCTGCTGAATCTCAAACGTCTTTAGTTTAAAACCATCTCTGTGCCAACTCTGGGGCACACAGAGTTCTGTGCCCACACCTGAAAACTCGGCATCTCGTACAGTCTCCAGATTCACCTAACTGCATCCGCTCCACAAACGGAATGCCGTCAGCCTGTCGGCAGACCACGCAGCATTCCCGTTGCCCTCCAACTCTGCAGGGGTCGGGCCGGCCGCCACCAGCGGGCCCAGCCCCAGGCCCCAGCGGCCCCCAGGACGCTCCCGGACCGCGCCGGCGCCGCCAGCCCAGCCCGCCGCTCGGAGCGCGCGCCGCCCCTGCCGCCCCGCCGGCGCCCCCGCCGCGGCTTCGGCC
>SJYG01000636.1:1079629-1103267 GCA_006410535.1 Litocranius walleri
CTTCGGCCCCGCGCCGGCGGCAGGCGGGCTGGGGACAGCGGGCTAAAACCGCAGCGACGCGGCGGAGAGCGCCGGAGGCCGGGAGGCCGGCCCAGGCCGGCAGCGCACGCGCGCGCGACCCGCCAGGAGCCCCGGAAGGCGGCGGCAACTCACCTGCCGACCCGGCGCCGCCATGGCGCGGAAGCGGCGCCGGCCCCGCGGACGCCGGAAGCGGCGGCGCCCCCAGGACCCCGCCCGCCGCGTCCGTCGCTTCCGCCCTCCCCCTCGGAAGCGCGAGCGCGAGGGAGGCAGTTCCGCCCGGCCCTTCTCCACCTGGGTCCCTGCTTCGCGCCCACTCTGCCCGGATTCCCGCTTACGGAGCTCCCGGCTGGCACGGCAAATGAACAGCCCCTTCCCCCACGCTCGCTTTCCATAAGAGAAAACTGTGACCTCGGCTCAAACCGGCCGCCTCCCTGGTCCCGCAGTAACCTCCCCGGAGAAAGCGGGTTAACGCAGAGACTGGGCGGCCTGAGCAAAATGGAATCGTCCCAGGAGAAGTTATTTAAGATTCGATATGGAATCTGTATCCAGCAAGAACATTAGCGTCGAGCTGAGATGAGAATGGAGTGACCACCAGATTCAAATGGGGTCTGGGGGCCGCGGAGGACCGGGCCGCAGCCCCCTACGCGCTTCTGAGAAGTTAGAACTGGGCCAGACCCAGGGGCGCCCCCGCCTTTCCAGAACAGCTTAGGTCTCAGGACTTGCCCTTACAGCTACGCGGCCGGCTCAGACTGCAGGCCGTCCTTTGTTGACAAGCACCTGCCTTCTTGCCAGCTCCAATTACAATTCTTGATAAAAAACAAACATATTCTAGATGAGTTTGAACTGTCCAAAGGAACTCCAGAAGTCTACGGTTCTTCTTTTAAAAAGTTCCTCCCAATAGAGGTATGGTTTCCTTCCGGGATGAAATTGTTGCAGCCTAGTTTGCATTTATTCTTAAATTTTGGATGTAGACCTGTAATCATTCAGGTATAGAAACTCGGCATCTTTCAAAAGGGGATACTGGTGAAGAACAAAAGAGTGTACTTTCTCAGCTGCCTAAATTCCATCAGTTTTAAGTCCAAACCTTTCATGTTTTATCTACTTGCTTCTGAACTGAGGAAAAGGACTTGATTTTTGCATGGATACAGTTTATAGAGTACCTGCTCTGGGCCAGGCACCAGACGGGGTGCTAAAAATATGTTTTCACAAAAGGATTATATCAAAAAAGAGGAAGGTTGTAAACCGTGCGGAACTCAAGAAACGATTCTGTTTCTGTTGATTTGCTTTTTTACCCTATTTTCTCCTTGAAATATGCAGCTGTCAGCACTGCAAAACAAATCACGTTAATGCTTTTACACCCAAAGTCTAAGAACACCCTTGTGTGCCTCTCTGGAGTCACAGAACCTAAATAGGTGTCTAGGTCTAGAAAGAGTAGTGGCTGGCGTGCAGGGATCACTCCAGAAAGTTGGCAGCAACGTCAGTGCTCTGAGAAAGCCTTGCTCTTTGGAATCTTACATGTAACATGGGGAGGCAAATTTTTCAGCAGCTGCCTCAAAACTTTTCTGCCTGGATTCTTTCTGCAGAGAACACTCTCAAAGTGTTCAGACTTTCCTCTGCCAACAAATCAGGTGAGTTTTGATTATTTTTCTTATACGGAAGTAACAGTTCTTGGAGGCCTAGAACTTTGCATTTTCAGCCCATTGCACACCTGTCTGAAAAAAGCATTCTGTAACTTCTGTATTATAAGCATCATAGAAACTACAAAGGAAAATATTTGGGTTTTTTTTTTTTTAACCTTTGAAGAGTTCTTAGAACATCATAAGACTTACTTGATTCTGAAGAGTAAATGTCACTAACTTACTACAGACTTTAAAAAATACACTTCTTAAAGTCCTGCCTCTACTATCTCTGCTGGACAGAGGAAGGGCCCTCGTCATTCTCTTGAGACGTCAGAGAGACTCAGGCAGCACGCCCTAAAGGGAAGGGATGGTGGCATCCTGTATCCCGGAAGTTGAGAATAAAATGAACTGTCATCGAGACAGCCGCATACTTCCCACACGAACACCGGAAAGTGGGCGCAGGATCACACCAGGGGCAGACTGGCCCTGAGCATCTTCTCGGTCCTCTGGGCAGGAGCCCCGGCCTGGCAGAGAGTGAGGACACATGGGAAAGGGTACTGGGGTCTTGGGTTTGGCTTTGTTTTCTTCCTTCTATTTGAGCAGGGGGAAAAATGAAAGGTTTCCTTCTGGTCCCAACCACACCCTCCCCTCCAAAACAGATACAAAATAGAGGCTGAATTTCAGGTTAGGGTGGATTGGAGCCTAGAGGGGAGGGAGTTATCTGAGTGTGTGAGAGCTGCACTGGGTCCTGATCAGGACTGGGAGAGGGACACTCAGGGCTGGACGCCCCTACATAGTCACAGGGTCGAGGAGACAACCCCCACATAGTCACAGGTTGGGGGATCCCTGGGGCCAGACACCCCCACATAGTCACGAGTGGGAGGTCCCTGGGGCCAGACGCCCCCACAGAGTCATGGGTTGGGGGTCCCTGGGGCCAGATGCCCCCACATAGTCACGGGTTGGGGGTCCTGGGGCCGGACGCCCCCACATAGTCACGAGTCGGGGGTCCTGGGGCCGGATGCCCCCACAGAGTCACGGGTTGGGGATCCCTGGGGCCAGACACCCCCCCAGAGTCATGAGTGGGAGGTCCCTGGGGCCGGACACCCCAACACGGTCACGGGTCGAGGGTCCTGGGGCCGGACGCCCCCACATGGTCACGGGTCGGGGGTCCTGGGGCCAGACGCCCCCGCATAGTCACGAGTGGGAGGTCCCCAGGGCTGGACACCTCTGCATAGTCAGGGGGTGCTGGGAGAGGTCAGGGTGGCAGCAGAGCAGAGAGATGATGGGCCATCCCTGCTGAGCTCTGCACAGACACACCATGCTCTCCAGTCTCCTTAGACTGGCCGGGCACACCCACAGGAGGGACCCAAGCTGACCAAGGCGGAACCTCTCTCCAGCTGTGGTGCAGGGAGACGCACAGATGGGAAATAAGGAAATGAAGTGCTCCCCATACCAGCACCGCAGAAGAATTCACGTGGTCCAAGTCAGGGTGATTGTTTACTAATAAAACTGCTTTAATTTGGAAAACGTTCAAAGAAATGAAGAAACAGTTGGGCCGTTTGGCGAACAGCTCTCCACACTCCACGCATCAGAACAGCACACGCCAAGTCAGAGGAGACAGAAGCGCAGGCGCATGCACAAAAGTACAGAGAACTGAGAGCCTCCCACATGCCTTTTGCAAATTCACCAACTCAAGCACTAGAATGTTTTCTCAAGGCCATGAAAAACAATGAATTCCGTGTCTACTATGTAACCCTAAAATAGTACAGCATCACTGGCTTTGGTTCTAACAGATGAGTTTTTAGAAAGTGAACCAAGCCTAATTCTTGAGCTCTTACTCTCTGAATGGAAGGGGCCTGAGAATGCCATGCCTCCCTAACCGAGGGCCAGAGAGCAGCAGGGAGCCGGGTCAGCCGGTGCTCAGGGTCCCACCCTGCTGCACGATGGCCGGTGGGGATCCGGGGCCCACGCCACGGCACTGGGGCTCCTGCCGTCCAGCTCCAGACCGACGGTGGACAGAGCTCTGCTGTCTGAAGGGAGAGAGACGTAGGCCGCGTCACCTGCCCGCGACAGCGTTCTGAAACCCTTGGCCTCCCTGTGGAGGCATTCTGAAGAGCAGAAGGTACCAGAGGAGCCCTGCAGAACCCACTCGGCATCACTCGAGGCTCGCTGGACCCCACCGCTGTGCCAGAGCCATGGACACGGCCCCTGAGCAGCGGGCCCCGGACGCACAGGGCCGCCGCTGCCCCGCCGCGGGCCCTGGCTCCCTTGCCCTCCGCTCTCCTCCTCCACTTCGGCCTGCTCCAGCCATCGGCAGCTGCACTTCACAAGCCGTCTCCCTCGGCCTCCACCTCGTCTATGGTGTCCTTGCCACGGGCACCCACAGGCGTTCGCCCACCTTCTGAAGCCCTGAGGGTGTTCAGGGCCCTCTGGAGTCTGGCTCACAGGCAGAAGGCTAGCTCTGGGCCCCACCTTGATGTCCGGGTGCCCCCTGGTGCACGGGCCGCGGCACTCACCTGACTTGTTTAGGCGACACACCTCCTCCCAGGTGTAGTCTGCCAGGTTCACGGGCTGTGTCACCCAGGGATCTGTCACCAGCTCCTCCAAGGTGGTGCGCTGCTCGGGCACAGGCTGCAGCAGCCCAGACATGAGGTTCATGAGGTCTGGGGATGGAGGGGCCTGTGGTCAGAGGGCTGACGGTGGCCCAGGCTGGGGCGGGTGGCGTGCACTGCCTGAGTGCAGGGCCCGAGCCCCCACTTCTGACCAGCACCACGGGGCTTCTGGAAGGCGAGGTCCCCAGCCATGCTTCCTGGAGCGCTGCAGGAGGTGTGTGGAGCCCCTGAAATAGCGCTCGAGCTCCCACGCCGCTCACAACACCAGCGGGCGGCAGCCCTAGCGGGGGCTGCCCTCTGGGACTCTGAAGACACAGAGCTGTGGACACTGGCATCGTGTGGCGGGAGGGGAGGGAGGGGGCCAGCTGCGGAGCCCTGGCCTCTCCCCACGGGAAGCAAGCACGGGTGCTGAGAAGAGCCCTGGACCCGAGTCTGCATCTGGCTCCCACTACCTTTAACTGTGGGTGTCACCACACCCGGGGCCACTCCAGACCTCAGTGCCCGGGTGAGTGTCCTGAGAGCCCAGGGGCAGAATTCGGAGCAGCCCACTCCCACCCCGCCGCTGGTGGAGCAGCCGCCCGGGTGGGGCCGCCCCGAGGGTGGAACAGACCGCCCCCCCCCAGGTGGGGCCGCCCCAGAGGGTGCCGCAGCAGGCTGCACGAGCCCCGCTGTCACAAGGGTCCAGAGCGTTATGCAAGCTCTGCAATTCTTCAGGCCGCTCTGGACCGCACTGTGCCCCTACAGCTTCCCCGCGTGATGGTAACAGGAAGTGGGGCCTTTGGGAGGTGAAGAGGGTCAGATGAGGTTGTGCGCCCCAACCCCCCCAGCATCAGTGCCCGTATCAGCAGAGGCACCAGAGGGCCTACTCTCTCCTGTCTCTGCCCCGTGAGGACACAGGAAGATGCAGCTGTCTACCAGCCAGAATCCGCCAGCACCCTGACCTCGGGACCTCCACCTCCAGACTGTGAGAAATAAATGTCGGTGCTGCACACCCGGCCAGTGATGGGCAGGCACGGCAGCCCGAGTGGACTGGGACCCGGACCTCCAGCCTGAGTGAAGAACCCAGGCTCAGGCCTGATGCCTAAGGGCACCCATCACCTCGCCACCTGTGACAATGGATGATTACTCTGGGATCACGTGTCGTGACTCGGAGGCCTCAGAACCCAATGGTCCAGCTCCCTGGAGCTCCTCCAGGCATGGGTCTGAGGGGCCATCCAGGCCCGCTGGCAGGGGTCGCACTGCAGATGCAAGCTGCTCTCGTAGCTCTGCAGGAAGCCAGCTCACAAGGGCTCCAGGAGGGACAGAACCCTGGTTCCACACGAGCGGCTGGGGGGGTCAAGTCCATCCTCCCCCTCCCCGCAGCCATGCTCAGAGGCTGCCAGTGTGTCCCTCAGAAGACAGCCCGTCCGGTCCAAACTTCCCTAAGATCAGTCATGACATCAAAGTCACCTCCAAATCGCCCTTCCATTCAGATCAAAGTCTGAGAGGAACAGAAGAGAGTGAGCCGGCTGTGCCTGTGTGGGTGACACTGTGCGCTGCTCGGAGACAGGAGCCGGCCCACCCCCCCCCAGGTGGGGCCGCCCCAGAGGGTGCCGCAGCAGGCTGCACGAGCCCCGCTGTCACAAGGGTCCAGAGCGTTATGCAAGCTCTGCAATTCTTCAGGCCGCTCTGGACCGCACTGTGCCCCTACAGCTTCCCCGCGTGATGGTAACAGGAAGTGGGGCCTTTGGGAGGTGAAGAGGGTCAGATGAGGTTGTGCGCCCCAACCCCCCCAGCATCAGTGCCCGTATCAGCAGAGGCACCAGAGGGCCTACTCTCTCCTGTCTCTGCCCCGTGAGGACACAGGAAGATGCAGCTGTCTACCAGCCAGAATCCGCCAGCACCCTGACCTCGGGACCTCCACCTCCAGACTGTGAGAAATAAATGTCGGTGCTGCACACCCGGCCAGTGATGGGCAGGCACGGCAGCCCGAGTGGACTGGGACCCGGACCTCCAGCCTGAGTGAAGAACCCAGGCTCAGGCCTGATGCCTAAGGGCACCCATCACCTCGCCACCTGTGACAATGGATGATTACTCTGGGATCACGTGTCGTGACTCGGAGGCCTCAGAACCCAATGGTCCAGCTCCCTGGAGCTCCTCCAGGCATGGGTCTGAGGGGCCATCCAGGCCCGCTGGCAGGGGTCGCACTGCAGATGCAAGCTGCTCTCGTAGCTCTGCAGGAAGCCAGCTCACAAGGGCTCCAGGAGGGACAGAACCCTGGTTCCACACGAGCGGCTGGGGGGGTCAAGTCCATCCTCCCCCTCCCCGCAGCCATGCTCAGAGGCTGCCAGTGTGTCCCTCAGAAGACAGCCCGTCCGGTCCAAACTTCCCTAAGATCAGTCATGACATCAAAGTCACCTCCAAATCGCCCTTCCATTCAGATCAAAGTCTGAGAGGAACAGAAGAGAGTGAGCCGGCTGTGCCTGTGTGGGTGACACTGTGCGCTGCTCGGAGACAGGAGCCGGCCCAGGACATCCGCCCGCACGAGCTCACCTGCCGAGACCAGATACGGGGGGTTTATTGCGGCCTCCATGGTCTCCTCCAGCTCGCAGAAGGGGTTCTCCTCGAAGATCAGTGTGTACAGTGTGACCCCCATGGACCACATCTCCAGCTCCGGCCCCCGATACCTGCCGGAGGAAGAGGAGGCACTCGGGGCGCTGGGCCAGCCCCACAAGACAGCTGGGACCCTGCACGTCACCCAAGAGCAACTCCCAGCGAGACGTACCACACTGCTCGACCACGTCCGCCCCCTGCCATTCACCCGCCACCCACTGGGGATAAGACGACAAGCAGAGGCCCACTCAGCAGGTGGCAAGGGGCCAAGCACAGTGTCCCCTGGGGGACTTCCTGGAGGAGGAGGAGGGAAAACCCAGGAGTGCAGGCAGTGCACAGGCCCCAGGGACCTGGGGAGCCATGGCAGCTTCAGAGCAGGGCAGCCCGCCCTTCAGAAAAGACCTGAAGGAGCCCGAGGTGAGACTGGCACAGGCGAGCCTCTGTAAGGATGAAGCAAGCCCTCAGCAGGGGGAGGGAGGAGACGGTGGGGAGTGGCATCCAGGCGGCTGCCAGCCGGAGCAGCAGGCCTTAGGGATGGGGCCCCAGGGCGCTCTTGGTTCTCCTCTGTGCTTACAGATCCCCTCCTCCCAGCTGCTGTTCCTGGGCTCTGAGAGGCCGGCGCTCTGCCAGCCGTCTCTATGGTTCAGCCCACAGCAGACCAGCAGGGTGAATGCACCTTTGTCCTGCACAGAGGGCCAGGCCCCGTGCTGCCCGCGTGCTTGGTCCCTCAGGTGTGGAGCTGTGGGTGGGGGCGGGGCAGTCCGGCCCCGGGAGCCCTGGGGAGCAGCTGTGCTCATCAGACAGGCGTGCAGACACAGCAGCTAAGGGAGCTGGTGAGCAGAGGCCCAAGAGGAGCCCTCTGCCCTCCAGGGGCCACAGAGGGCCGGGGACACCAGGAGGCAGGAGCCAGGGGCAGGGGGGCTGGGAGGCAGTCACAACGACAGACCTCAGGGAAGTGAGAGGAGAGAAATGCCAGAACAAGAGAATCAGACTTCCGTAGAAAGAGACTGCAAGGGTTCTGGAGGCCAAGGAGAAACTCCAGCAGAGCAGAGCAGGGGCCAGCACACCTGCTGTAAGGCACCAGTGACTAATGCAGGCTGGGGCCGCGTGGCCTCTGGACACTAACCCTCTCCGCCACGGCTGCACGAAAGCAGCTGCTGACACCCGTGAGCCCACAGGCATGGCCCTGGGCCAACAGGACTGTCCTTAGGACAGCAGTAGGGGCCAGTCTCCCACCAGGGGCGGAAGGGTGTGGAAGCGCGAGTGCAGAACCCACGGTGAAGGTCCTGGATGCTCCAACCAGCCTGCCTGGGAGACACGTCAGAGCCACGCTTCTCCAGAGGACGTGTTAAAGAGGCACAGTGAAACACCCAGAGCCAGACCCGCCTGGAGCTCAGCTCACACGGTAAAGCCAGCTCCATCGCACGTGGACAAGACAGAAATCTACACATTCGGGGTGCAAACACTGAGCACCATTCCCATGCTCGGCGGAGCCCTACAACCCCTGAGCTTCCTCTCGACCGCCCCTCTCTTGAGCTCCCTGAGACCGGGCCCTGCCCTGGCCAGGCCCCCAGCACAGAGCTGGACCCGCTTCTCATGTCAGCAAGAGTGGGGGGCTCGCCCTGTGCCCAGCTGGCACGGAGGCAAGCCAGCAGCAACAGCACCGCCCGCAGCAGTGGGTGCACACCAGCACAGGCCCCCTGCATTAGGGCTCATGCCTCACGCAGCCAGCCCAACCGCACACCACCGCACTAGACAGCTAGTGCTGACATCAAGATAAACAGACTGACTAGAACAATTCTCTCCATTCCTTTCAAGAGCCCCAAATGTGGGGACTCTGCCTTCTCTTAACTTTGACTATACTGAACTCCAAACAAAAGGTGAGAAGACGGGCTGAAGGCCTGGCTTCCTTGACTGAGCTTCCCTTTCCTGCCCACTGGCCTCCCAAAGCATACTTTGCCGCTCGGCACCCTCATCACAAAGAGGCCCAACCTGAAGCCGCTTCCCTCTGCTACCGCGGAAGGCGTGAGCACAGGTTGCCAGCCAGGGACACCTACGGGTTCCCCATGAGGACCTCGGGTGCGCAGTACTCGATCGTCCCGCAGAAGGTGTAGAAGAGCTTGCCCCGCTCCAGGTAGGCGGCTGAACCGAAGTCGATGAGCTTGATGGAGAAGTCCTCAGCAATAACAATGTTCTCGTCCTTGATGTCCCGGTGGAGGATGCTCTCGGAGCGCAGGTACACCACGGCTGACACCAGCTGGAACAGGGGCCACGGCTGTGATAAGGACACTTAACACGAGGCCTCAGAGACAGAAAGTGAAGCCGACTCTTTGTGACCCCATGGACCATAGCCTGCCAGGCTCCTCCATCCCTGGGATTTTCCAGGCAAGGATACTGGACTGGGTTGCCATGCCCTCCTCCAGGGGATCTTCCCGATCCACAGACCGAACCCGGGTCTCCCATGTTGTAGGCACTCTACCATCTGAGCCACCAGGCCTGCTCCTCAGCAAATCCCCAGGAACACCAGGTGGCACCGTCAGCTAGAGGGACCATGTGTACGGCAGCTCTGCAGGACCCACTCACCTGTGGCTGTGCCCTTCCAGGGATGCCCCACATAAACACAGCTTCTAAACAGTTTCTAGGTATCGGCCTGTGTGCCACCAGTGACCTCCCTGGCAGACATTCACTCACCCACGACAGGCAGAACGATCGTCTAGGGAGGACAGACAGAGGGCAGGAGCCACAGGAGGCGTGGCGGACGCCGGAATGAGTGTGGCTGGGCTGTGTGGGCAGTGGCCCAGGAGAAGGCCCAGAGGGGCAGTGATTTCCCCAGAGCTCATCGGGCAACTTGAGCAGGGCTGGGAGCAGAAGCCCAGTCTCCAGGCTGCAACTTCCAGGCTCTGGCAGCTTCTCAAGAGCAGCGCAGAGTGGAGCCGTGCTTTCCCCAATGTGTGCGGCCTTTCAGCGGTGTGGCCTCAAAGGAACTCCCCGGGAAATGGGCCAAGCGCATCAGTGCCCACTGTCTCCACTGCGAGAGGGTGGTCACGAGGATGCACTGCTGCTGCCCGCGCTGCCCGTACAGTGAGGGAGATCAACAGCAGCAGCATCTCAGTGAAGTTTAAGTGAAATTAGCACGACTTCTGACCCCACTCATAACATGGACGCCAGCTGTACCAATCAGCACAGTGATTTCACGGACACAGTCGTTCAGATCGTTAGAGACAATTTTACATTTACAAATGAATATCTTTGAGTCAGAAGCAACAATTAATGGCAGACAAACTAAGCTGAATTAGTTAACTTTAAATAAATAAAGAGAGCTTCTCCAATGGCTCACCAGATAAAGAATCTGCCTGCAGTGCACGGGACACAGGACACACAGGTTCAATCTCTGGGTTGGAAAGACCCCCGGGAGGAGGGAATGGCAAGCCGCTGCAGCATCCCTGCCTTAAAAATCCCAGAGCAGCCTGGTGGGCTGCAGTCCAGTGGGCCACCAAGACTCAGCACGAGCAAAAGTAAGTTCTCTTGGCCTGGCCAGCATAAGTGAACGAACGCATATTTACATACACATGCACGCGAACGTGTGCATGCCTGCATGTGTGTGCAGACAACATGTGTGCATGTGCACGTGCAACACTGCATGCACATATTCACAGACACACATGCCCTCACACGCGCATGCACACGCATCGACATGCACACATGCACACGGACGTATGGGCTCCAGGTGGGAAGCAGGCGCCGCACGTTGCACTGAGTATGGACGACTTTGAGGGTTATTAACTACAAAGCAGTAACAAGCCCGAATGGGAGGAGAAGCTGCTCACCGCGGAGGAGAGCCGCACACTGCAGAGGCCCCTCACCGCGGAGAGCCAGCTGCGCACCGAGGGGGCCACTCTCCACGGAGGAGAGCAGTGCACCGCGGGGGCCGCGCACCGCGGAGGAGAGCCGCGCACCGTGGGGGACGCGCATCGTGGAGGAGAGCTGCGCACCGTGGAGGCTGCTCACCACAGAGGCCGCTCTCCACGGAAGAGAGCAGTGCACCGTGGGGGCCGTGCACTGCGGAGGAGAGCCGCACACTGTGGGGGCCGCGCACCGCGGAGGAGAGCTGCACACCGTGGGGGCCGCGCACCGCGGAGGAGAGCCGCTCACCGTGGAGGCCGCTCACCACGGAGAAGAGCCGCGCACCATGGGGGCCACGCACCGCGGAGGAGAGCCGCGCACTGAGCAGACGCGACCCAGAGCTGGCGGCAACGCACACGCTTACACGGGACACTGCCGTTCTGTAGAGCCCTGAGTCCATATTCACACTTGATGCTCACTGTGCACACTGATTTACGAAAGGGCCGTGGGGACTTATTGCTGAAGTTGAAAAGTATGGGTCATAGAGTCAGCTCATCAGCAGCCCTGAACCAACAGCAGTTGGGCAGCAGCTGTGGGTAAGCAACTCCATGTGTCATGTCACATGGAAACCTGTTTGCCATGAAGATTTCAGACACAAACCTCCACCATCAAGTAAAGGAGATGCCTGTATAACTTTCCAGAGGAGGAAGACGGGGAGAGGTGGCATTCTTTGGGCAGAACTGTGATGACCAAAACTTACAAGTAGGTGCCTCAGAAATTTAATTTCAGAAACCCAGTAATTTCTGGGCGTTCATAGCTTTGGGGAAGAAATATTAGTTCATGGAAGCTGTTATTAGAAAACAAGTCAGCTCCAGGAAACCAAGAGCAAACCTGTGGACTGGTCACATCCACTTGTTCTGCACCCCTGGCATCCCTCCATCTTTTCCAGGGAGCTAGGAATCATCTGGAATGAAATTCCCACATTCCCCAAACCGAAGAACTGCTGTCTCCCTCGCCCCACCCCAACACCCAATTTTTCTTTCACAGGACACCTTTCTACTCTCCATTTCCAAAAAATAACAAACAGACTAAGATCAATACGTGGATAGACATGAAGGAAACCAAGGCAAATACTCAGCGTAAACCGAGATGGCCAGAACCACAGTCTCTGCAGGCTAATTAACTGGACCGTGCCACCCACCCAGCACTTCCGTGCGCCTGCCTCAGGCGTGCTGCACAGAGGCCTCTGCACTCTCTGATTTAGTCCCAGCAGTCCTGTGAGACGCTGGCTCGAGTGAGGTCCATGTACAGATGAGCAGGGTCTCCCCGTGGTGGACGAGGATTCAGATCAGATGCATAGCCTGCAAGCCCAGTCTGAGAGCTACACTGGTTCCTCTTTGAGGCTGGGTGGGTATCATTTGAATATAAATACACTTTAATCTTCATCCCACATCCTCGGTCACCCCAGGGTGATGCCTGGCCTCACCCTTTCTCCCCAACCCCAACCTCACTCTCTCTACTTCAACAGCAGAATTCTCTTCTCGAAACACGTGTCCTACTCAGTAACATCCCCAAAGAGGAGGCCAGGTCCAGCATCACTGACTCTGGAGTCCTGGGCCCAGGCAGCCAGGCCCATTCTTACCTGTCGAAAGATGTAGCTTGCCAGGGGCTCGTCAAGGCTGGGATGGCGGTCAATGAATGCAAACAAGTCCAGGCCGGAGCCATGCTTTTCCATTACCAGCTGAAAGAAGCCTTGGTTCTCAAACACGTCCAGCACCTGGAGAGAGAGAGACGAGCTGGGTCCGGCCCTGCCAGGACACCTCCAGGGCAGCGCACTCGGGCATGGACGTGAGACAGCACCCCACCTTGATGATGTTGGCATGCTCCACCTTGCACAGGATGGCAATCTCTAAAGTGACCTTCCCAAGCTTGGGGTCCTCAATCCAACAGTCCTCCAAAACTTTCGCCTTCTTAATAAACTTCACCACCACCTATGAGAGAGACAGGGGATGTCACTGCAGCCCTTCCCACTGGCCCCCAGCAGCTGTGGAGCCTTCACCTCCAACCTAACCCTCACCTCCACCCCCACGAGTCCTGGGACGTGAAAGAAGAAACCTAGTAACAACCATCCAACGTGATGGGGCTAGGAGCAAGTCAGCAGCCAGCCGGAAGTCCCGAGTGGACCAGCGGGAGGATGGGGGTAATGGAGGAACCAGGTGGGCTGATGGCAAAACCAGCCCCTGCAGGTCTCGGAGCAGGTGTTCCCCAGATACCCCACATCACCCCTATTTCTCAACCGAGGACTGGATGTCCCGACCCAGAAAATGAAATAAGAGGCCTGAGAACTGGTAAAAAAATGAACAAAAATGTCAGTCATGTTGGTTTTGAGAACTAACCAGAGAATTCCACAAGATGGGTGGACACAAGACAAATACATGGAAAAAATGGTGTGGTGCAGCCACAAAAAAGAAAAAGGAAGCCCACTGGCCCACTGGATTGCTGATGAGAATGAGATGGCTGCCCTCAGATAAATAAAGATGACAACAGAAACTTAGCTCGAGTCAGCCAAGAAGCACGCGGCACCCAGAGCAGTGTGTTTAAACCTCTAGGAGGTGTGCGCACACTCAGAAAACGCCACACAGCACAGCGCTCAGTATTAAGTCACAGCTTAGAAACACACACTCCATCCAGGAAGCTAGAAAAATAGCAGAGTTTACAGAAAGTACCAGAAAACCAACATAAAGAAAAGAAACACTTGATGAAAAGCATGAGCAATTCTCTGGCAAGTCCAGCAAAGAGGAGAGAGCGTGCACACGAGAGTGAGGCGAGCAGTGGGCGCAGCTCTGGCCAGGAGCACCTGCAGACGTGACGCCACGGCACCAGCCACCACCGGAGTCCCCAGCTCCACAGGCCCCACATGACTGGCGCAAAGAAAGGAAAAACACTCAGCTACGCACGAGTATAAATGAGAAAATCCCAAATAAAAATGTTAGCAAGCCAGGGGGCTTCCCTGGTGTCCTGGGGCTTAGACTCTGCACTCCCAATGCAGGAGGCCTGGGTTTGATCCCTGGTCAGGGAACGAGATACCACAAACTGCCACTAAAAGATCCCACACGCTGCAACTAAGATCCAGAGCCGCCAAACAAATAAATATAAATATTAAAAATATATATTAGCAAGCCAAGTTCAGCAACGCACTAAAAAATGTTATAAGGCAACGAAGGATTGAGTCTACGCATAAAAGTTGACTGTGGTTATTCACATATTAATAAAAGAAACAAAACATGATCATTGCAGTAGACGCTAAAAAGTCATTTGGCCTAAGTCAACATTTATTCCTTAAGTTAAAAAAAAAAGTTAACTGAAAATGAAATAGCCTCAAACAAAAGGTATCCATCAAGAAATGAAAGGAGTCACTGGAGTGGGCAGAGGACCAGCAGGAGGCTGAGCGGCATACCTGTCACTCCTCCCGGCTCTGCAGGTCCAAGTCAAGGTGACAGCAGGAAGGAAAAGGAGGCGATGAGATGCGAGTAACAGAGAAGGGGCACAAGCATTGGCGCCAGCAGAGGACCAAGCAGACCGGCGGAAAACCACTAGACCCAACACGGCTTTCACACAGACTCCCCTGCTGTCCAGCCAAGCACGCAGCTGTGGCAGATTCCAGCAGAAGCGTGGCGACAGGCCCCGCACGGGCCCTCCCAGGAAGCAGCGGGCCAGGCCCGGGGTATCCGGGCAGCCTGGGGCTTTGCAAGGACAGGCAGCATGGTCAGCAAATGCCCTGGCAACTACAGGTCTACCCACAGTGGGACTGGGAGGAAGGGTGTGAGGTGCATCAGAGCCACCCCCCAGCACCCAGAACCCCCACCCCTCGGGAGCCCAGTACCTCCTTTTTCGCCTCCTTGTCCACTGCCGTCCACACGAAGCCAAAGGCCCCGCTGCCAATCGGGCTGACCGTGCTGTACTTAAGGGAGTACGCCCCCTCGCAGGCCGCCAGCCCCTCCGGCTCCACGGCCTTGGGGGGCTCCTCAAACCAGGGCTTGGTTCCAAGCACCTGCAACCACAAATGCAAGTCTGAGGGACCGCACATAGCACACTGAAGGAGGGACAGCGGAGGCGGCCGTGGCCCCCTGTCCGAGAGCGGCAGCCCACTCCTCGGGCCCCTGGGGTCCCCAGCCCGAGACTGCTCTCCAGAGGGCACACCCAGGGCCTCAGTGTGCCAGTCCAAACTGGCGCTCACTCGGCCGCACTGTGCACGTGGAGCACATGCCGAGTTGAAAGCCCACGTGCAGCTCGTGCCTCACCCAGGAGGTCGGACGGCAGTGCGCGGAGCCACGCAGAGCCTCTGCGCCCTGGAGGGCACGGGGCGCTGACAGGAGGGCACAGGCACTGTCCACAAACACCCACCTCCCCCAGGCTGGCCGTGGGCAGCTCGCAGGTAGGGTGGGCAGAGCCAGGCAGGCTGGCCAGCAGCAGGTGGGTCCGCAGCAGGTCCTTCACCAGCCAGCAGCAGAAGAGGGTGGCCGGGCCCTGGAGCTCCACGCGCCGCACCTCGAACTGCACACCTGCGGAGGGCGGTGAGACCGGGCCCCCACTGAGCCCCATAGCCGCGTGGCCAGGGTCCCCGTGCCCACAGAAGGACATGGCTGAGGCCGGCAGCCACACCTCCCCGGCATAGGGCCTGGGGCTGGCCCGTCCCACATGCGACTCGGGAGACCCGTCCCTAGCCACCAACGCAGATGAGCCTCGAGAAGCTGTCCCAGCACCCTCCATGCACACAGCCACACACACAGGTGCCACTCGGCTCTGCACACTGTACGCCACAGCACACCACCCGGGCACAGGCATTTGCTGACACAGCCTCCTGGGGACACAGCAAAGCAAGTGTGATTGTCTTCTTCCTGGCAGGGGGTTTACAGGTTATTTTACTTTCTTCTTTTTAGTCTTTTATTTCTAATATTTCTACAAATAACATATATTACTCATAAGACTTTTTAAGGTTAGGAATAAAGCCCGGTAGTCAACACTAGGAAATTGGCAATGAGGAAAACAACTGGCTGAAACACAGCATCGCTGGAAAATTAGGAAAATTAAAAGGGACAAGCTAGAGGGCTGGCCGCCAGCCCCAGGGCGGAGGTTCTGGGAAGGCCAGCCTCCTGGCACACGGAGCACATGCACACTGGAAACCCCACACCTGCAAGCCTCACCCAGAATGTCAGGAGACAGTGCGGAGAGCCACACAGGGGCCCTCCCCACCCCGGGGACAAGGCATGATGGGAGGGCGGCTCGGCCCTCACCCAGGCCTGGCTGGCCCCGGAGCCCGACAGCCTGCGGAGACCCGAGCCCCGCCTCCCCGCCCGGCAGGACTGCTGAGGCCGGGGCTCTGGGGCCCCACGCCCTGCTGCACCGCACAGAGCAGCCGGGACCCCGGACTGCCCCCCAGCATGCCCGCTTGAGGTCATTTCAGGAGGCAAACTATAACTTCAGGTTCTTTTCTTAATATAATTCATCATTTCTGCCACACTATTCTGGGGATGAAACCCCCCAAGACACCAGGATGAGGAGGCCCCCCACACCCATGGAGCCCACTCTGGGGTCAGCAGGGCAGCAGGAGAGCAGGCCCCGCCCGCCCACACATACTCAGCTGCGAGCCGTCCCGGTGATAGCAGCTCCCTGCGTAGGTGCCCTCCTGGATCTCCGGCTGCAGGTCGGCGGCCCTGAGGGGTGCAGGGCTGGGGCCCTCAGCTCTCACAGGCGTGGAGGTGACCTGGAGGCTCAGCCCAGGCGCCTCCAATGGGCACTCATCCTCAGGGCCCGCTGCCGGCACGGGGAGTACACCGCTCAGGCTGTCGCGGCCGTTCACGTCCCGGTGCTCGGAGGACACCAGACGGGTCTGGGACAGCTCTGTCTCCTCCAGGCCCAGGCAGCTCTCACGGAAGCGCCGCATCCCACACAGATCAACACAGGTGCCGGTCAGCAGCAGCAGCTCCCGGTCATCCAGCACGTCTGAGCGCTGCCTATGCAGGGCACCCACGTCTGCATCCGAGCCCACCAGTGAAGGCGAGGGTGTGCCCCCAAGTTCAGACGTGGTGCATGAATAGTTAGAAGAAGTTCGGTCTGTCCAGTCCCTGAAAACAAGCTCCTTGAGGTTCCAGGAAAATGAATTCTCGCTAGCCTCTGGTGCCTCCACAGCCTCCAGGGCACCGGGCAGGTCGGTGGCCAGGGCGTAGCAGGCCGAGGAGCTGCCCGAGCGGCCGCCCCGTGGTTCTGCGGCTCTCAGGTCCGACAAGGACGCAGGGGCAGAGGGTGGGGGCTGCCCCGGCAGGACCAGCTCAGCGCAGGAGATGCCCTGAGGCCCCGCGAGGCTCGAGGCGGATAGCTGCTCCTTTATCAGGCACGTATGCAGCTCCTGTCTGTCCTGCTGCGGCCCCAGCCAGGGCTCGTCCAAAGGCGGCGTTGAAAACAAGAGCTGCAGCGTCCCCAGGGCACTGGGGGCCAAGTGTGGGCTTCCTGGCAGCGCGCTCCGCTCCCCCTGGGGGCCCTGCCCAGCCAGACAACCCTCGGTGTGGGGCGCGGCTGTGGCAACGTCACGACCCTGGTCTGAATCGCTGGTGCTGCCCCGCCCCACCCGCGCCTCCTGACACGGGCCCTGCGTCCCATCCCGACCACTCCTGTCTGCACCGGGGATGGCAGCTTCTGAGTCTTCCTGGGAAGCAGATAGCTCTGTGTCCCTCAGCTCAGATTGGCTCCCCTGCTGAGGGCCCCGGCCAAGGCGCTCCGCTGTCGCCGGCTGCTCTTGCTCTGAGACGGAGCGCTGCTGGCCCTCGGGTGACGACGAGCCGCTTCGGGCGGATGGGCCTCCCTCGGGCACGCCTCGCGGGCGCTCGGGCGGTGACCGTCTTCCTCCTGGGATGCTGTCCCCCCTACGGGTTGTGACGCGGGACGACACAGTCACTTAGGAGCCACAGAGATCACATGGACTCCCCCTCCAGCAGAGACCAGCACAAAGCAATTACCACCATGAGCAGGACAGGAGAGAAGGTGAACTTCTATAACAAAGTTAAAAAATGACACACGAAGGCACACGTTCTCCAGATGAATCCACTCAGCAGTGGCTCACGCAGGCCCAGTCAGAGTGCGAGAGACCTGTGTGCAAGGCTGCGGGCCCCACGCTCACCAGGCCCAAGGGCGGCCAGGCGCCCCGCATGGCGGGAGGCATGGAGAGAAAGGGGAGGAACCATGACAGCCACAAACGCCACCAGATCCACAGTGCAGAGTGGGAGGGCGAGAGGAGTCGGGGCTGGGAGAGCTGGGCGCGGGGTCCTGGGAGCCAGAGCACAGAGCCCTGGCACGCTGGGGACGGGGGACCACAGAGGAAGAGGCCACCACGGCCCCAGGTGACTGCAGAGCCACGGACGGGCCCAGCCCAGCCACCAACACCCACATGGCAGTGCTGGGCGCTGCCCCGGCTCGGCCCAGGCCAGACAGGCCCCGAGGGCCACAGAGAGTGGCCGTGCCCGGCCTGGCTGGGGGACAGGCGTGCGGCGGGGTAAGCATTGCAGCAAAGGTCCAGGAAGAGGCACCGAGAGGCAGGCCCCGCTCGAGGACCACCGCAGGGGAGGCGGCTGTGAGCGGGACTCCGAGGACCTGCAGGACTCTCCAAGGGAACCGAGGAGCAAGGGGCCCTCCCCTCCTTGCCCCGTGCGTGTGAGCGCTCAGCCAGGACTGATGGGGTCATGCTGCTGCAACCGCTGAAGCAAAGCCAGAAGCCAGGGGTGGACGCAAATGGCAGGGGCTGCGTCTGCGAGCCATGGTGCCGCATGAGGGGCAGGCTTGCTCCGGGGTTGCACGGTGCCTCCAGCACGTGCACACGTGTGGGAGGGCGTGTCTGAGCACACGTCTGTGTAGCGAAGCCTCACCCTCAAGGGCACAGGGAGGTGGCCTGGCAGGAGCTTGCGGCTGGGAGAGTTGGGGCACTTTTGCTGCTCACCATTATTCTTTAGTACTTAAACACACACATTCTCATAGCACGGCTTTAAAACATCATTTCAAGAAAACCAGAAAACTGTGTGATGTCCACAAACCCCACACAATGGCTAGCAAAAGAAGCCGGACCCAGGGAAGTGCATCCAGCCGAGAGGATAGGCCCTGCTGCCCCGTGTCCTGAGCCCAGGGCAGCGAGGGGTGGGTGCCGAGCGGAGCAGCAGCAGCCCCTCCCAGGGGAGAGGAGAAGGGCCAACTGGGGTTGACGCCCTGCTGTACATTCAGTCTCAAAGTGATTTTCCAAGATGAGAAACTGGCTGAAAACACACCAAAGCACTGCACACAACACAAGGGGGTTCTCACCCCATTTTCCTGAGCTTTCCAAACGCAACCCTCCTCCTCTAAATAGAATACTGTGTTATTTAAAAACACACAGCAAACAGGGACAAGTGATTTCTGGGACCAGTTCCCTGGATCCTGCCTAAACGCTTCCTTCCCCATACAGCAGGCCGGTGGCACGGCAGCAGCAGGGCCATGCGGGGGCGACGGTGTCACCTCCGGCGTCCATCCCGTCCAGAGCACCCTCCCCTCCCGCATACACCTGCCCCTCCCTCGGAGGGCTTACCCAGGAGCAGGCGGTGCCAGCGGGCAGGCGAGGAGGGAGCCCCCGGGGGCCGTGGGGCATGTGTCCTGGCTCTCAGCTAGCTTTGGGGTCTCGGTGTCCACCTTTGGATCTGGCAAAAAAGAGTGTTTCCCACTGGCTTGTGCATGCCACTGAAAACCGCCTCCTGTCCACTGGGCAGGGGCCTGACCTGACCGCAGAAACGCTGCCAGGCCCATGCCCACAGTGCAGCCCTGGCTCCCAGCCGGGCCTGGGCCTCTCACTGCTGACAGCCCCCAGGAGCTCCACTCTCTGACTGTGGGGGAGAACCAGAGGCCTGCAGCCTGAGGCTGCGCCTCGCCTCAGGGCCGCTGGCCTCCACGCCATGCCCAGCCTGCTCCCTTGCCCAGGGGGCCCCCGCTCCTTCTGGCCTGGGGGCCTGAGAAGGCAAGCATCCCCGCTCTGTCTCCCTCTGGAGTGCAGGGTCTTCTCCACCTTATTGCTATACTTGCACCACCTGACTCTGCCCAGGCTCCAGAGGCCAGATAGAGTGCCAGCCTACAGCAGGGCCGGCACACCACAGTAACCGGGGCGGCAGGGGCATGATATCTGTGCTGCTCAGCGGCCTGCACGGGGAGGCTCCCAGGAAGGGTCCGGCCCCCGCGGGCAGGAGCAGCGGACAAGCACCACGAGCAAGTGTGCAATGCCCACAGGTCAACTCTGGAGACCATGAGGGCAGAGCTGCTGTGACGCCATCCACCCATTTCCTACAAAGAACACGAATCACACAGACTGAAAGAACTTAGATTCTGGAAAAAAAGAAAAGGATATCAGTGACAAAGAAAAAAAAACAGAGAAGAAAAAAGGAGTCTTTCCAGAGAGGAAAAACCCAGATACAACAAAGGAAATCCCATGTTAAGAAAAGGGTCACTCAGAGAGAGTCAGTAGCCTGACAAAGCATCCTTTAAAAAAACTGAACACTAGGGACATCCCTGCTGTCCAGTGGTGAAGAATCTGCACTTCCAAAGCAAGGTAGGTGGGTTTGATCCCCGGTAAGGAAGCGAGATCCATGCGCCACAAACTAACTAAGGCCACAACCACAACCACTGAGCTTGTGCACACTGGGGCCGGTGTGGCACGAGAAAGGAGGCCGTGCACTATAGATCCTGCAAGACACGGGGAACACCCCAACACTGCAACCAAGGCACGACAAAGACACCTGACAGGGAGAGCTCATGTCCCGTCAGACGCCACACAGTCACATCTGAGGCCCGACACACAACAGCTAACAGTGAGACTCACGTCCTGTCAGACGTCACACAGTCACACCTCAGGCCCGACACACACCATCTGACAGTGAGACTCACGTCCTGTCAGACGAGGAGGGAGCCCCCGGGGGCCGTGGGGCATGTGTCCTGGCTCTCAGCTAGCTTTGGGGTCTCGGTGTCCACCTTTGGATCTGGCAAAAAAGAGTGTTTCCCACTGGCTTGTGCATGCCACTGAAAACCGCCTCCTGTCCACTGGGCAGGGGCCTGACCTGACCGCAGAAATGCTGCCAGGCCCATGCCCACAGTGCAGCCCTGGCTCCCAGCCGGGCCTGGGCCTCTCACTGCTGACAGCCCCCAGGAGCTCCACTCTCTGACTGTGGGGGAGAACCAGAGGCCTGCAGCCTGAGGCTGCGCCTCGCCTCAGGGCCGCTGGCCTCCACGCCATGCCCAGCCTGCTCCCTTGCCCAGGGGGCCCCCGCTCCTTCTGGCCTGGGGGCCTGAGAAGGCAAGCATCCCCGCTCTGTCTCCCTCTGGAGTGCAGGGTCTTCTCCACCTTATTGCTATACTTGCACCACCTGACTCTGCCCAGGCTCCAGAGGCCAGATAGAGTGCCAGCCTACAGCAGGGCCGGCACACCACAGTAACCGGGGCGGCAGGGGCATGATATCTGTGCTGCTCAGCGGCCTGCACGGGGAGGCTCCCAGGAAGGGTCCGGCCCCCGCGGGCAGGAGCAGCGGACAAGCACCACGAGCAAGTGTGCAATGCCCACAGGTCAACTCTGGAGACCATGAGGGCAGAGCTGCTGTGACGCCATCCACCCATTTCCTACAAAGAACACGAATCACACAGACTGAAAGAACTTAGATTCTGGAAAAAAAGAAAAGGATATCAGTGACAAAGAAAAAAAAACAGAGAAGAAAAAAGGAGTCTTTCCAGAGAGGAAAAACCCAGATACAACAAAGGAAATCCCATGTTAAGAAAAGGGTCACTCAGAGAGAGTCAGTAGCCTGACAAAGCATCCTTTAAAAAAACTGAACACTAGGGACATCCCTGCTGTCCAGTGGTGAAGAATCTGCACTTCCAAAGCAAGGTAGGTGGGTTTGATCCCCGGTAAGGAAGCGAGATCCATGCGCCACAAACTAACTAAGGCCACAACCACAACCACTGAGCTTGTGCACACTGGGGCCGGTGTGGCACGAGAAAGGAGGCCGTGCACTATAGATCCTGCAAGACACGGGGAACACCCCAACACTGCAACCAAGGCACGACAAAGACACCTGACAGGGAGAGCTCATGTCCCGTCAGACGCCACACAGTCACATCTGAGGCCCGACACACAACAGCTAACAGTGAGACTCACGTCCTGTCAGACGTCACACAGTCACACCTCAGGCCCGACACACACCATCTGACAGTGAGACTCACGTCCTGTCAGACGACACACAGTCACACCTCAGGCCCGACACACACCATCTGACAGTGAGACTCACGTCCTGTCAGACGCCACACAGTCACACCTCAGGCCCGACACACACCATCTGACAGTGAGACTCACGTCCTGTCAGACGCCACACAGTCACACCTCAGGCCCGACACACACCATCTGACAGTGAGACTCACGTCCTGTCAGACGCCACACAGTCACACCTCAGGCCCGACACACACCATCTGACAGTGAGACTCACGTCCTGTCAGACGCCACACAGTCACACCTCAGGCCCGACACACACCATCTGACAGTGAGACTCACGTCCTGTCAGACGCCACACAGTCACACCTCAGGCCCGACACACACCATCTGACAGTGAGACTCACGTCCTGTCAGACGCCACACAGTCACACCTAAGGCCTGACACACACCATCTGACAGTGAGACTCACGTCCTGTCAGACGACACACAGTCACACCTAAGGCCTGACACACACCATCTGACAGTGAGACTCACGTCCTGTCAGACGACACACAGTCACACCTCAGGCCTGACACACACCATCTGACAGTGAGACTCACGTCCTGTCAGACGCCACACAGTCACACCTCAGGCCCGACACACACGATCTGACAGTGAGACTCACGTCCTGTCAGACGCCACACAGTCATAGTTCCCCTCACTGACTGTATTAAATCCACTGGTGTTTCCTCCAAGTCCATGTCTTTCCATAGACTCGCCCTCAGGTGACAGCACCCGTGGGCGCCGACCTGGGAGGGCCCCCGAGCCGACACTGGCGCTGCCCAGTCAAGCCTCCTGGAGCAGAAGTGAGCTCCCTGGAGGCTGCCGGAGCCTCGGCCGGCTTTTGCTTCCCAGGGCTCCACCTGCAGAGAACAGAGAGGAGTCCACACAGCGGGAGCCCCACATCGCGCCCCAAACGTGGTCCTACAGCGTCACAATGTGGACTCAGGGCTTTTATTGGAGTCATCTTAAATGTTGAGTTAAAAGCACTGGAAGGCCTCCCTCACGACTCAGGGTAAGGAATCCGTCTGCCCGTGCAAGAGACGCAGACCCAGTCCCTGGCCCGGGGCGAGCCCACGTGCCGAGGGCAGTGAGGCTGGGCGCCACCGCTGCTGAGCCTGTGCTCTGATCCCACGAGCCGCAGCCGGAGCCATGAGCCGCAGCCACTGGAGCCCAGGCAACCGAGAGCCGCTGCTCCTCAACAGAGGCCACTGCAGCGAGAAGCCCTCCACCTTGACTGGAGAGGAGCCTCTGCTCCCCACAGCTAGAGAAAAGCCTGCCCGGCGACAAAGACTCTGCACAGCTGAAAATAAGGAAATTAAAAAAAAAAACACTGGAAATGGACAAAACTAAACAAATCCTACAAGACTGCTGACTCAGGGATGATCTGACATCAGTCCCACCTTCAGCTACTCACACAGAGCTACGCCACTCACTCGCACAGAGACTGCCGGCTAGCTGTGGCGCCGGACGCAGGCACACGTGGCCCGCCTGGGCATCTCCCGTCCTGCGCTCCGCACCAACACAGCTGTGAGACCCACACAAGTGTCCCATCCCCTGGGAATGTGGAAGGCCCACAAGAGACAGAGACCACCAAATCCACAGAACAGGGTCCCCACGCCACCACCACCCCCCCCATCATGCCCACACCC